>JBBPDH010000136.1:7359492-7371389 GCA_037974565.1 Clupeocharax schoutedeni
CCCAGTCTCGTGTCTCGTCTCGTCTCGTCTCGTGGGAAAAGCGTCTCGTCACACCCCTAATATATATATTAGAGGTGGGCCTAGATTAAATTTTTTTAACACCGTTAATCACATGGAATCTTCGCGTTAACGTGCGTTAACGCCGATTATTAAATCCCCCAGGAACGGGGCAGGAAGGCATCCATAGCTTCGGGTTCTTTATTTGCAGAAAACGAGAAACAGGAACATAAATAAAGAAACCTGGCACGGGTGCCGTAAAGAGAAACAAATAGGGTAACAGGATCAGGAACATGACTAGCTATGACTAAGGTGTAATTAAGGCGTGCATATAGCGGTCACTAAGGTGATGGACTTATGACAAGTTTTAACGCAAACAGGGCTTAAATACTACACATAATCAGAACAAGGCAGGTGAAAACAAAAGCATGTGACACCAGCAGAACAGAAGCAGTCAAAATAAAAGCCCCAAAACATGAGCAAACAGAAAAGAAATGTGACACAAAAGCAGTGGCCCTCACCGGCCACTGGCAGAACCGTCACATGTACAGACAAAAGAGAAATATTTCCCCATTATATTTAATATCATGCATGAAATATAAACTCTCTCTCTGTTTAGAGTAATGAAGAATAATATATAGATGCTGATTGTACGACCTGAATATGAGCATAATGAAACTAACCCATTGGCTAAATGTTTGGGCGATTAACTTTGAGGAAAATACATCCAAAGTGTAAAGGCAATTCCTGGCAATGAAGCATTCATTTGCATTTTCAAAAATATATAAATGTTAATCCTTTTAACCTTTTCCAGGAATTTTAAACAGAAGCATTATTATGATATAATGCAGAATGTGATGTGCCAGCAATAACAATGCCTAGTTTGGTGATATGGGCCAGCATCACACTGATGAAGCTTTTAAACCGGCTGTGTAGTTTTCTTAATAAAATGTCTCTTCAGATTTTTCTTTTGCATTAGCTTCCACCCAGCAATTTAATTAATGACTGTTTGCTCTTTGTTCTTCATATTCACTGGATCTAAAGATGCACTGTTTTAGAAAGGGCTCTCTCTCTTCACAGTAATCATGGAATGGGTTTATTTAGAGAAATGAATAAAGCAGGGTAAAGTGATTCTGCAGATCATACCTTTTCTTTTCCCATCTTGCTCATAGCTTGCCTTGAGTGGCAATTAAATTGCTTTTAACATCAAAGCACTAAGAGACAGGGACATTTTTATTTGTTCACTGAAATTTGTGAAGTTAGGGCATTATTTTTCCATAGACATCAGACTATATGAAACTGTAGTTTATTATGTTTAAGTGGTGTATCCAGGTGTTATGCAAGCGTGGCACGGTCTGCAGAACAAAAGGCCACAGGATGTTATGTGATTTGTATGAGTAGGTAAACAGCAGATGGTGAGAGGAGCCTTTTTCAACCCCATGCGCTTTATTTACCTGCCCACCCGAACGACCCATGCCTGGATGCTCTCGCGTTGCAGGGTTAACCATTTTCTTTGTGTTTCCCACTGTTCCAGCTGAGTGCAAGGCCAGCGGAGGCATAGGAAAATCAGCCTGTTTATCAGCATTGTGCTTTCCGTTCCGCCTCCATCATCCCTCTGACATTTTAAATGTACATCATCCATGACTGATTTCTGTCCCAATCAAAATGAGTTCGACCTCAATCGCAAATGAAGGTATTGCGCCTCCGTAATCTCCATATTTTTGTAATTACACATATAATGAGTCGCAGCGTGGCTTGATGAGGACAAAAGGCTGCTTATGTGCCTGTCTTCTTAAATGAAGAGGGTTACCTTCAGAGTTCGCTCTGTGACTCCGTCCAGAGAGGCATGACAGCATTATTAAAACACTCCATGGTGATGGCGGCTGTGGCTTTTGATACGATTTACATAGGTTGTTCCAAGGTGTTTCGTTGGGGGTGTGCTTTGTATCAAGTTTTCTCCCACTGCGTTTCCATTCTCACACAGACTGAGTACATACAGTCTTGGCCATTTTCGGTGCTTTATCGCTGACTTTAAATAGCCGACTCCTAAAGACCTTGAAAGGAGAGGAAAAAATCTTTAACCATTCATTACCACGCAGAGGAAGTGTGGGGGCCCTGATGGAGCATAATGAAAACTAATACTGGTGCTAGCCACTATGCTAGCTGCAGATATGTTTTATATCCCATTACAGCCCAAGTGGCCATAGCTCTATACCATGTAGAGCCAAGAATAATCCATTGGGAAATTACCCATCAGGAGTGCAACGCCGGTACAGAAATGAAATTACAAAGCCACTTGTGAGCGAGTGTCTGTATGTCCTGAGAGGTCTGGGGAGGGAAGGTGTGTGTGTGTGTGTGTGTGTGTGTGTGTGTGTGTGTATGTGTGTGTGCATAGCATCTGATGTGTTCCACACTTAAAGCTCGATTGTGAGAAGAAGTGGAGTCCATTTAGAATGTGTCCAACGTATAAAAGATTGATTTACTTGTATCCCTGCTGTTTTGACACGATACACATGGTTGTCAAATCAAAATAAACTTCAGATGCATGCCATTAAGATACTAAATTTCCCAGTGTAGCTGTTTCATTCTTATAGCAAATGATTACAAATTCTTCCATGTGTGAAGGACAAACACAGAGGTCAGGGCAAACCTGAAGCAAACCTTGTCATATGATGTGTAACAACAGCTACAGAAATACAAAGGTCATTATAATTTTAGAATTTTAGAATTTTCTGCTGCTTTATGAAATTTCAGTTAACATGTCAGTATTTGAGATACAGGCCAAAGCATTTTGAATTAGTGCGACCGGTGCACTCTGCATTACTGGGAGCAGCACAGTTTTGCATTAGAATGACCAGAACAGTCTGCATTAATGACCAGTACAGCATGTATCATTAGAGTGACTATAACAAACAGTGCCACACTGATCAGCACTGTCTGCATTAGAATTACCAGTGCAGTTTGCATTAGAGCTTTAAGTGCACAGAGCTTACAGTTTTGACTGTAGTCTGAGAAGTATGAGAGTTAACAGCACAGTAAACGTAGGAGGTATGAGCCTGTATTAGTTATCAGCAAGTATCATTAGAGTAACATGAGCAATTCACACTGTAGTTATGAGTCAGCACTAGAGTTAACAGGGTCATCTTGCAATTGAGTTACCAGTCCAGTTAAACACTTATGAAAAAAATGTGATGACTGAGTGGCTGCTGTCTTATTGTCTTACTGCAGGGGATACACTAAGATCACAATGATTATCTCAGTGATGCAGTAACTACACATCTTTGCCATATTGCACCGGCATACAATAGCCTTAATTCAGCCATTCAGTGCATCTAGAATGATACTATATCAAGGATGAATTAATATAGACAGAAAAAAGTCAAATATTTATCTGTGTCTTGCTCCTGAAATGTACATAAGACCTCAGTGTTTATCAGAAAAAAGAGCAAGTTTATTTGAACAGAACTTTCCTTCTTATTTCCCTTGCACTTTTTTTTTTTACTTATGAATGACTTGTGCCTCTACATTGATTCATCTTTCAGCTCAGCCTCGAGGACAAAGTTGAACATAGTATTTGCAGCAATAGCAAATTGCTCCATGCTATCCCTACCAATAAATCTTTGATAGCAGGGACATTTCTCCTCAGCTAAGAATGATCAGAGGGAGTGTCATAATTAATCACCATTCCCCCTGCGATGAAGTCCTCTTAACCTTAAAGTGAGGACAGCGGGGAAGAGAGTAGGAGGCTACAGGCTTGTTGGAGAAAATTTGGTTGCGACTATGAAGAGATGAGCAGTGTCGGGCACAGAATAGATGTATGACAAAACAATTCCTCAGGCGCAGAAGTATTAATGATATGCAGTGAACTCATTATTAAAGTTCCAAAACAGCTCCTGGAGTAACACAGATGGAGTCAATTAAGCAATGAGCATGCATGTTCGCTCGCCGTTTCATCTTCTTTCTTTTATCTTTCTGTATAGTACTCCGCGGGTGTAATTAGCTGTGTGTTACTTCTTGCAACCATAATGTCCAGTGATGAAAACAGTTATTTTCACTTGTAATTTCAAATAAATTACCACTCAATAAGTGTACCAATTTTGCACCTACTCCCATCCTTCGCTATTCCATTAATGGGGTTGGTGCAGCTCATTATTATGCCGTTTCTTTGCATGTTGTCATGTTACGCTGCCATTTCATTTAATGACATGAAGACCCAAAGAAAACGAGCTCTAGAGCTTCGTGTTTTTATCCTTGGTGATTGTAGTACAATTAATGTTGCATGTAGTTCTGTCCTCAAATAAATCAGTTCTTCCATTCATTTAACCTCATTTGACACTAACTCTCAGATTGTCTGTGTGCACTTGCAGGGACTTGATGCCTTCAACGCTGGAGGGCCAGATCACGATGGAGAAAACCCCTAGCTATTTTGTTACAAACAGCGCCCCCAAGCGCATCCACTCGATGGCTAAGGACATCAAACTGATCATAGTCGTCCGCAACCCAGTGACTCGAGCCATTTCGGACTATACGCAGACTCTGTCCAAAAAGCCAGAGATCCCCACCTTTGAGATTCTTGCCTTCAAGAACCGGACGCTGGGTCTGATCGACGCATCTTGGAGTGCACTGCGGATCGGCATCTATGCGCTCCACCTGGAGAACTGGATGCAGTACTTTCCCCTCTCTCAGATGCATTTTGTGAGTGGCGAGCGGTTAATCGTAGACCCTGCCGGCGAGATGGCCAAGGTGCAGGACTTCCTGGGCCTCAAGCGCATCGTAACAGACAAGCACTTCTACTTCAACAAGACCAAGGGGTTCCCCTGCCTCAAGAAGCCTGAGGACAGCAGTACCCCACGGTGCCTTGGCAAATCCAAGGGCAGAACTCACCCCAAAATAGACCCAGACGTCATCCGCAGACTGCACAAGTTTTACAAGCCCTTTAACAATATGTTCTACCAAATGACAGGGCAGAATTTCCAGTGGGAGATGGAGGAGGGAGGAGACTCCCCTGGCTCTCGGGACTGACATACTGACACCTCTCATGAACCCCACTCCACCAGCCAACCCCAACTTGCGCCATCTACTCAACCAATCAGTAACGGCTGTCTTTGCAAAAGTGTCTGTATTTATAGCAAATGTTTTACTGATCTGCTCTTCAATCCCTTCTCCAAAAGCCAATGGTGTTCATGGTGGCAAATTATTGTATATATTATACAGTACATAAATATATTTATATTTGTGAAAAAAAGAAGAGGATTTTATTCATTTTGTTTTGGGACAAAGTTGCTATATAAATCATGTCCACAATGATGATGCATGCAATGAGTTAAGTGTCCTTACCCCCTCAGCCATACAAACATATTTGTTTATTATCTATTTATTAAGTTATTAATTATTTACTCTTTCTTTATGCCTTTGCATTATCTACCACATACCAGCAGTCAGAGCAGTTAGATCTCCCCTACACAGGTAAAACCAATGTAGTGTAAGAACGAACTCACTAACTAAAATCAATAGTTCAGAGTCAAAACCAGCTATCGAACAGCAGCCCCATAATATGAAACAATTCCAACCTTTTCAGTTATTATCTACTTCCGTTTAGTCCCAGCCGTTTTATTTTTACCCAACATTATTACACAGGCATTCCCATTATGTGGAATATTGCACATCACATTTTGGAAAAACAAGTGCCACTTTAGTGTGCGACACATTATACTTTATTTGTTTTCTTTAACTAGAGTAATATTGTTTTTCGTTTGACACCTTACCTTAATGACTTGGCACCAAATGTAATCTCCTCTAATGAAAAGAGGTGCACAGCACTGTGGGATACCTTCTTGAAGTCCTGGTGTCCTTATCAAACTATCACTCCACCTGTTTATGCCTCATCAACTAATTGGCGAATTCCACTTTTCAGCAGCATAGGCAAAGCTGATACAAGCCGAGCATCTCCACTCACAGCATCATTATCATGCATGGGATTCATTAGGAAAACTCCAAAGTGCTGCGCATATGCTTCATAACTGGCTTTAAACCGCCCTGCTCTTTAGAATTTGGCGGATGCTATAGTCATGGAACAACATGGTAATGAGCGTAGGAACAATACAGACGGACCGAGCGGTAGGGTGTTACCGAACATCTGCTACGCTACAGTCTTCTGACACCGAAGATAAATTGGTTATTAAAGGAAAGGCCTCTGGAACATTGTCAATGTCAAAAAGAAGATTTCCACTTGTTTATCAGTTGCCCAGTGAATTTCCTACAGGTTCAAACAGGGGCTTTCATGCAGATGCATATGGCGTCAGATCAGGAATCATAGGGCTTGATTTAAATGAGTGTAACACTGGATGCAAATGTGCTTGCTCAGGTGCCTCCATTTCTTCTGATACGCTGATGCTGAGGCTGTTCACATCAAATATGCATTATATTACCTGAGTGCTTTTTAAAGAAGTTGGATGAGATGTTTTCTGTATTATTAGATATAAGATCAAAGTCCAGATAACCTAACTTTCCCATTTAAGGCCCCTACGGAAGCCATGCTAATGCGTTTGCTTAATAAAATGTTCCTTCATATGTTGTGAATGGTCTAGCGTTGCTATTCAGTGTTTCAAATTCCTTCTGTATGTTAAATACCCATACATGAATGTAATATATTGAAAATATGTTTACATATACAGTATTGTACTTATTTATTTGAATATATTTGCAACATTTTCCAATATATTGCATTTCTGTATGGGTACATTTACTTTGGTTATAGATTTAGAACAATGGCCAAGTACCAATGCAAATCGCTATGTTTCCTTTAACAATAGAGAAAATTGTTTTATTATGCAGCAAAGGAATACATTAAGCACTACAGTGTGCAGTGCACAGGTGTAGACAGAGCTATATTTTGTAGAAAAGATTTATTGATCTATAATAGGAGACTATAAAACAACATATGTTCCACTAATCATATTTCTGCGACAACTGAGTGTTTTTGTTGCTGAACTTGACTGTATAAGTGAAGAAATATGATAATTACATTTGTGTTATGGCATTTAAATCGAGCCCTCAGGGTTAAAAAAATGAGATAAGCATTAGCAGTTCTCATTGGCTTACTGTGCATAATTTATTTTCATCAATTATTTATTGCAGACATTCAACCCTTCAAGAGCATTAAGCATGGCTGCTACAGCAAGCATCTTTTAACCAAGACAGAAATGCTAAACAAAATCTAATTTAGCCTTGTGAACAACGTTGCAGTAAAGTTTTCTTCAGTGTGTAGAGGGATTTTGACTTCTTTTTTCTTCAATCAGGGCCATAAACCACTCTCATTTGCCAACACGGCTGTGATTATGATAACAGGGTGTCATTACCATCTCCTGCTTTTCATTGTTCTAACATTCTCGATTACCTTTCGCTTTTATTTTGTTTTTTTTGGGGGGGGGCATAGTTTTTGCTGTGCCTTTTTATTTGTCATTCTTCACCAACTTAGACAATCAGTCAATCAGTCAGTGCAGTCAATGAATCAATAAACATAGTCTTGCTGCAACAGCTTTGGTTGCTCTCAGCTAATTTACTGAATCATCTCTGAAGTCCTTTGAGTCTATGGTCAGGCAAGGAGGGGTGGAGGGGTGCGGTGGAGGGGTGCGGTGGGCCCGCACTGGTGTGCTTATTGCCTGAGGGAATGCTAGGGCCAAGAGATAGTTACACAGAGCAATTGGTTCAATCTGAGTAACCACCGAGCTGCCCTTTCCAGCCCTGCGCCCGAACACTGACCACGACTTTGAGGCTCAGATGTGCGCTGATCCCCCTGCTGCAGCATAACCTCTCTGATTTCATATTTCTCTATTCCCTGCAACACACTCGTATGTTTTCCTCTAATAAAGGCACTATGGAGGCAAAAATAGAGGCAGTGGCTAAAGCCAGTGGATGATGCTGCTGCTGCTCAGTCGCTTGCTGATACTAATCATTATCATAGTCAGCTAAATGCCGTAAATCATAGTCTTAAGTAGGGTCTCCACAAAGCACTGCATTTTTTTGGTAAATTGTTCTTTTGTTGTGAGACTACAATCAAAACACTGTGAAGAATAGGTGTGAAAGAATACAAAGCTCCTAAGTTGTTCTGGGTTTACGGCATATTGTTCTTAGGAAAAACGTCTGGTGTAGAACCCTTATAGTTTGTGGAGGTTCTTCTCATTTTCAAGCCCATTTAGTTATTTAAAGTAATGGCCTGCCAAAAAAAATCGGGTCACACAGTTTACCGTTTACTGCAAAGGTAGTCAATGAATATAATTTAGTTTCGCACTGGAGCTACGAGGCTAATATAATAGTCTAATAGTGTAAACCAGGTGAGTTTGCTGGACACCAGCCCTCCATGAGCAGATTTGCCACAAAAGAACCAATTTTGTTAATAACCATGTTTAAAAAAGAGAGCGAGGGTTGAGCATGGAGAATCTTTAGAAGGTCTGAAGAACTTTCACAAAACGTGAAGCTTCTAAATGGTTCTTCCAAGAACTTTAACATTATCTGAAGTCTCTTCACTCTCACTTATCTCAGTTAGACACTTAGTCTAAAGTTTCATCTGGAGGGTTTTATGGTACCAAAATGCTTCTTGCATGGCCTTATGCAAAAAATGTGTAGACTTTCACATCTGGTTAGTCTGGTAACTTCAGTGCAGCACTAAAGAAGACAATTACATCAACCATGTCTTCCTCAATTCAATTATATTTGGATTAAAAGAATTGTTCTGTAAATCAGATTTTTCATAGAATGCAATCCTTTAAAAGACCATTCACTGAAAGTTTTTTGGGGGAACCAAAAGTAGTTCTTCTTCCAAAGAACCATTATGTGTGTGTATGGCATGGTTATATTGTGTATGATGTGATTCAGGTGACGCTGAAGAGGGTCTTCAGTATCTGGTGAATCAGTCATTTGAAACATACAGCTTTATGAACATGGCTTGTATTTGCACTTTGACCAACTGAGAACAATTTTGCTCTAGTGTATATAATAAAAGCATATAATGTATACATGATGCTAGTCTTTTTACATAGAGACAATACGTAAATAAATTAAAAATAAAAAGAAAGCAAAGGGGCTGCAGATGTGTCCATAAAGGCTGGGTCCGCTGTTCTGGACTGGCAACACTTGTGCTGACTCAGTAGATGACAGCCAGAAACAAGAGCTGAGAAGTGCAATGGGAAAAAAGGAAACTGAGCCTCTGGAACGCTGGGAGTGATTGGGTGGGAGGGTATTGGAGAGAGAGAAACTTGAAAAGGAATTAATTTACAATTATGTTACAATCTTTTGTCTGATCACTTCTTGGAGAACCATTTCTGTTGGTGTCTTTTATGGTGATAAAAGGGAGATAGTACAGATCCCAGCCTCCTTTGACACGGTTTCTTCTGAGTTAAAGCGCATTGATGTCACACATGTTGAGGGAATAGTGGGTTGGGGTGGAGGTTGAGGAGAGGGGCTGGGTGCTGGAGCTAGGGGAGGTTTAGGGCTGGGGGTGGGAACTGTGGCAACAACTACTCAGTTTATGAATGAAACATTGTGTAAAAATACAGTAGCACATCTCTCACTCTGCCTTGAATGAAATACTATCTACCATCTGATAAATGCATCGAAAGAGCTTGCCTCTTCTGTCTTAGAGCATGATTCAATGATCACACAATGTTGCTTTGTCTGTCAAACAGCTCTTTTGATTTTTTTTTTTTTTAATATTCTCAGACGAAAAGAAAATGTTGTGTTATCACTACTCGAATTGAGGATATCCATTTGTGTTTTGTCAGTCACAGTGTTCACTAAACACAAGGGACATTTCTATGAGGTTCAAAGCTGATAATTCTGTAAATTTAAACATAATATAAAATATGTAAAAAAAGACTAAAGGAATAATAAAAAAACATTATAAAACTAATTTAAATAAAACAATCCAAACAATTTTAAACTGTTTTATTTTATCTCATTTTGATAAAGGTAGAACAGGTTAAACAGTCCCCAAACTTTTGCCTAAAGCCTAAGTAAAGTATTTTCAGCTATTCATTAGTGAGCCTGCTTTGCAGCTTAAATGGCTTTTCCTCCTTTATTTAGTTGTGTAATCCCTTTTCAGGTATGCATAGCCTGCTTTCAGGGGAAGAATGGTTTGATCCAGCCTACAAGAGATCTATTGCATGAAAGACATGCAAAGCTGTCCTCCACTTGCCTGTCCCTGTGGGCGGTCTTGTAACGTGTGGTTCGGAGACATAGAGATCTCTCTGAGACTGCGGGAGGAGCTTCTCTATCTCTCTCTCTCTCTCTCTCTCTATTGGCCCTGCCTCGTTCTCTCAAGCTGCAGAAATCAATGTTTGTCATTTCGTACTTAGGCAGGGGGGAAAGAATTGGCAATCAAACCTTGAGCTGTTTCCTCTAAGTGGCATTTATGACGCTGTCCAATAAAGCATTGTCAAAATGATACTATCCCTGAACAGATTATATGCAATGAAGTGACACAGAGACTATAAACACCTGCACTGCGAGAGCTTCAGGTTCACCTAATTCTGAGCAATCACAGGTTGTCCTTCATTCTAATTAACCTTGACTGGTCTGCTCAGGAAAACTCTATAATATTTATTTAGTTATGTCAGTTCCATTTGCAGCCTAATCATTTGATTTAAAAAAATAAACATTTAGCAAAAACAAAACTCCCAGAAATGTACATGTGCTCTTAAAAAAATACATGATCCTAAAAAAATCTTTCCATTATACAGAGGTTCCTTAGGTTTTTGAAAGGTTCATCATACTCAGACAGCTCATTAGCAAAAGTGATTTTCAGTAGGACCATCCACTGAAATGTTCTTTAGTGAGCAAAATGTTTGGTACCTTTAGTTTTTAGTTACATTAAACTTTAATACAGTAGCTGTGATGCCTATGGTGATGAGCTCATACTTATTTCACAGTGAGGAGAAGATCTAGGAGAAATATTAATATCCTTGTCCAATTACATTGAAGTTTTTATGAAGTCTTTCTTCAAGTCATATTAAATAAGTCTACGTATGATTAGCAGCAGTAATGGCTATTTAATGGATGGACCAAAGTGGAACATGTTGGTAGGAAACTGAGATTGGAGATTCCCTGTGCTGATGACTATCACTACTACTACGGCTGTTTTAGTTATCAGAATCAGAATCAGAATCGCGTTTATTGGCCAAGTATGTGAGCAAACACATACAAGGAATTTGATTCTGGTAGCTGGTGTCTCTCAAGTACAACACTAAAAAAACAACAATAATTAAAAGATACAATAAACATTATTTGTTGTCTAAGCAAATTCCATCCATGTCAGAGGTATTAGCAGTGCTTAAGTACTCAAAGGAACTGCATTAAATTCGAATGGGAAGATTTAGGAAGGATAAAACCTACTGAAGTGCTCATCAGTCATAGGTGAGTAGCTTGATTTATGGTAAGAGTTTAATGGTTTATTGGTTGCTTAGGTTCCCAGTTAGCTCTGCTAAGTAGCTTCTCCTCCCTGAGTCCCTGAGGGAAAAAATGATACAGTTTAAACTTTCCAGTGTCTCACCAGTGCATTTGACATAAATACCTCCAGTACAGCATGAGTAATTGGAGGTGTTGTTCTCAGATATTCAACAGTAAATCCTGAGACGCTGAGGGAATTACTTGTTTACTGTCCCAAACTGAAATGAGAATACAAATACAAGCTCGTTTGGAGGTTAACATGCACATAAACCTTTAAATTCTAGGCCTGTTATTTGATCGTTCTTAGGTTATCCTTAATACTTATGTTATTTTATTCATTATTTGGTAAGGATTATTTACATTTACATTATTTATCAGATGCTTTTATCCAAAGCGACTTCCATTCCCTAACTACAGGGAGCAGTCTCTCCCTGGAGCAACTTGGGGTTAAGGGTCTT
>JBBPDH010000136.1:7395769-7410092 GCA_037974565.1 Clupeocharax schoutedeni
GCTGGGGGTAGGATTCGAACCCATGACCTCTTGGTCTAGAGGCAAGTATCCTACCCACTGCGCCACCACCACCACCACCACCACCACCACCACCACAGTTACAGAAATTCACCACAGAATTTAAAAATTCTGCTGTACTTATAATAAAAAATAAGGAGCTTTTTATTAGCCGTGTTCCTTTAAAACAGTTACAGAGCTGCAGTTCAAAACTCAACTGAAACATTAATGCTATAAAATCAAATATAAAACTAAAGCTACTTGCCACTGCAGGCCATTCACACTTTATTTATGTTATAGAAAATCAAGTTACCCTCGGACTCCAGAGCTTGGGTGCTGGAACCATTACTGTTTTACATGACAGTATTCTAGTCTCTCATTATCTCTTGGAATTGCACAGGCTTTTATATTTCTGTGCCTTTGAAGGTTTTTAATGGATTTTTTGAATGCCGCAAGTGCAATGTTATTTTTTTTTTTTCCGCAGTGTTTGTTTTTTGCTAACTCTTACAGGTGACATTAACTAACTTAACCAATCGCTGTTGTATTCAGTGATGGCATAGTGACAACCAAGATGATTCACTTTTCCATGAATATCAGATGGATAAAACTGGTCTTCAACTATGTCACATATGATATCTCTGAAACCAGTTCAAACTGGGGTACAGGCATCTGAGATAACACCAGCAGCTCTGAAACTAAGATGAAACAGGTGCCCACCCAAAAATTCATCCATTTATGTATTTATTTATTCTTTATGGTGAGAACAAAACAGTAAAATAAAAAATGATTTAATATATTAAATACATCTGAATATTTTACATTTTCCAAAGGACGTATGCTGAAGTTTAATAATATTATATAAAACTCCATTTTAAAGAAGCAAGGTAAAGAATGCTGTCCATGGTTTAGGCCTTTAAACACTATCTCTGTGGTTTCTTCCTGCTGTGGGCTGCCTAATACAACCTGTCAGCAACGATTGTTCCTAAATATTATGAGAGAGAAGGATCCAGAGTGAAAATATCTTCTGGGACTCGCTACAGTGCCAGGCAAACAACTCAAAATGGTTTGGTGATTAAGATTCAAGGGGGGGATAATCAGCACTGTAGAATAAATACTCACTAGGTAACCTTTCGCTGTTTATGGATCATCTGCTTTCAATCTCTGGCTCTGTGTGTGTAAACTGCCAAGCTGAATGATTGCTTTAGGATTATTTTGAAACTTGCTGGGATAAGACTAAATGAAAGAGTGGTGGTGGTGGCCAATGGATTTTTTTCAAGCTTGACAGAACACTTATTTTCCTAAATGCAATCATTCTAATATTCCCATGGCCACCAACTTTTAATAGAAATGCAAATCCACATTGATCAAAGGTGAGCATTTTTAATTATAGTACCATACCATGATTAAATCAGGGTGAATACTTGAAGTCATCAGTCTTTCCCCACTAAAAGCATTTACTAACATGGCAAGATGATGATTAATTAAAAGCTTCATTCCTTTCATGCAAGAAAGGAATGAAGTTTGAGAAATGAATCTGCAAATCAATGTGTTCTTTAAAAACTGGGACAGTGCGTATTAATGGAAGAAAATGACAGCCAGTAATGAATGCACTTAGAATCCTAATGCATGTGAGGACAGTTCCTAGAATGGTAATTTAGCTGTGCAAAATACTCAGGCATGAAAACAGGTTCCCTTTGGTCAATGTTTGCACAAATGATGCATTTTCTGAAGGGTAGCCAAAGATTTCAGCAGATGAAACATATACTAATATACAGATGAAACATATACTAATTCATTCGTCAAATTATTGATTATGGACAACACAACATTCATGTGACAGTGCCCAGACAGGAGTCATGCATACAATGAGGAAAAACAGGCATTCAGACACTTTTGTTTTGCTATTTAATATACTTGCATATGCACAAATGTAGGGATGTGTGTCTAGAAATCTAAACAAAATAATTCAGCAATGTAGCTTGTTATGTTTGGAGAAAGAAAGGTAGCATTTGTGTTTGGAGAACGGAGTACCATGGTACAGGGCTACTGGGTATGAAAACAGTATTATGGCATGACATGACAAGGACACGTGAAAGGAATAGTGTACTTGGAGATTTTAGAGGTTCATCTAAACTCATTCACTAAGAAAAGGGAGAATATGCATCAAGACAATGACACCAAACATAGAGTGCAAAAAAGATTGGTTTTCTAAAAATAAGGTGAGTAACCTTGCATGGCCTAGCCAATCACTAATAATAGCACTAAGAAAAAATGTCATAAACTGAACATCTTTGTGATACACTGCAAAAAGCTCTGATACCATTAAAAAAAAGTTTTTTTGTACATATTTAGTCTGTACCATATGTTTATCTATGTATTAATTCTTCTTTCAGACATGAGAACAGCTTTCAAGAAAGAAGAGTCTGTGATAACCATAGAAGTGGTGAAGTGAAAGTGACTCTTCTGTCACATATGAACAGCACAAAATTCAACCTCTGCCTTTAACCAAGGGAAGCAGTGGCCAGTCAGGAACACGTCACCCTGGGAGCAGTGTTTGGGGACAGTACCTTGCTCGGGATACCTCAGAGGTGGGTTCAAATCTTGGGATTTGAACCCACAAATGCCCTAACCACTAGGCTACCAGCTGGTGTGTGGCAAATGATCCTCCCATACCTGTTTTATCCTAAGGTCTGTATTGTTAAAGTGCAGTTGTTATGTAATTATGCAATTATGGAATTCAGTGACTGCCAATTGGCCTCTATTATGTCTGTGTCTGAAGTAAACAGGTTATTTGCCCTTTTTGAAGTATAGCAAAACACATCCAATTTACTGTGGGTGTGATACTATTTACTATTTAATATAACAGGATGATACAGAGATTAAGTTGAAAATGCTGGCTTTTCCTTTACGCTCTACAGTTTCTCTAAAAAAGACTGAATTTGTTGTATTTAGGTATACTTGGGTACTTTTTCTTTCTTTTTCTTTTTTTGCTCGCTTTTGCAGAAACTGTTTCTCTATCTCATGCATTCAAACTCCAGCTCCCTCCCCATCGAAAGGCATCAGCCTTTTTTTGGCTGCATTGACAGCTAGTCTAATTGCCTTAGGGCAGCAGATTCCTGGCTTGGGCCTTTGGGGCAGAAAATACGTGGAGAGCAGCAGAAGCACGTGTTGGAATCGCAGGCCAGATAGGGTCTGCATTGTACTCGGCACCGTCAAAGGCTTCAGCGCTTCAGGGACATGATTCTAGCTCTGGCTTGGAACTCCCACGAGGCTTTGTTTCTAAGATTCAACACCACCCCAGTCATACTATGCAATAGTGTGGCCAAGTATGCAGTGTCATGTATGGCAACACTCCTCACCATCCTGGAGCATTATTGAATGAGACAATGAGGAAAATCAGAGATCATGTATTTCGGTAATAGTGCTGCCAAAACAAGTTTAGTTTTTTTTAAGGGACAGCTTGGCAAGATCGAAGAAGATTATGCTGGGGATTCATGTATAGTAATGACTACTTCCATAAGTGCTGCGTTATTTTTGGGAAGTCCTCTCGTAGCAGCATTATAATAATCCTGTCAGTGACTGTCAGCAATCATTACAGGCGAGTAGATTTAACAGCCCTGCTGTTTGATGTGTATCAGAGATGAGCACATCTTGTTTTATAAGATTGGAAAAATGTCTAATTAACATGCATTTTTTTTTATCCTTGATTGATGGCTGAATACTGGATTTCCCGAATGACTGCTATCTACTACGCCACTTGAAAGCCTCAATTACAAAGACGTTTGTCAACATCTCCAGTCAACAGTGGTCATGGTGGCAAAGAATTAGATTCTATTAGCAGTGCAGAGTCTCCGTAAGCGGCTCTAATAAATCCCCAGTAATACTGAATATCACCGAAAAGAGATATACAGGTTACTAAAGCAGTACTGAGCTGGGCAAGGCTTTTGAAAAAAAAAATATATATAATACACTTTGTCAAACTATTCATTGAATTCATAATACAGAAATAGCGTTTCATAACAAAGTATTGGCAAAGTATAATGGCATCAGGCCCATAGCCAGCCATCTATTTTAAGTAGTGTTTGTGTTGTATGCACCATTTGCAGAAAACAATCCTTCACTGGGATAATCTGCTATCAATTGTGTGTTAGACTTGTTTTTGTACCAAAGAATAAAATAAAAAAATTATAAGTTTTTGGTCCAACATTATTTGGAGACATGACTTAGGTAGTTTCACTTGATGGTGACAAATACAACAATAACAGCATGAATCCCAGCATGTGTACAACATCAGAATCAGAATTAGACATAATTAGATAGCAATAACTTTCATTAATTTAGTTATGTGATAAAGTAAAATTATATATATTTGTATATCAGCTAAATATATTTAGCTCTATATTTATGTGGATACAATTTTACTTTTGCGTTTTACTTCTGCACAAACAGTGCATCAAGTGAAGAGTAGTACCAAACAAACAGGCTACGAAGTTCTGCTACAGTTACAGAAGTTATTCAGGATTTGAGTTGCCTGTTGACCTGATATGTTTGTTTACTTGAGCTTTTTTTTAGAGAGAACGACTTGTATTATTGTTTGAGTCACCAATGTAGCAATACTTAAGGTATGGCTTTTGGCTTCAGACTGCTCTTCCTACTTCAAAGGAAGTGAAGCAAAAGCAGTAAAATGTAACATTGGTGAACACTACACTATAAAACACTATAAAAGGGGAATTGTACCAATTTCAAAAGCACTTTATAATAGAAATATAGCAGAAAAACCTTTTTATTAAATTGTATATTGTAGAGAAACATACTGGCTCAGACTGTATTTACAGTGGTGACAAGAACCAGTGTGTACAATGGAAACATGACCATTTTAATTATTATTCAAAATGACCAGTGTGGTTTCATATAGGAGTTTTTATATGATGATGGTTAAAATAAGCAGAAACATTTAAAAAAATATTGGGCATTATTAGTAATTAGTAATGTTATTAATTTTTAATGTGGAATTCAAAAATAACCACAGACTTTTAACAGGACAAGATTTAAGGAGTGGAACCACATTTTAGAGGTGGATCCATTTTGTAACTTTGGTGTTTCAAGTTAAAAACAATTGCATTTGCTAAAAGCTTGTCCTTCTGCTGCCTAACAAAGCTAATAAATTACATTCATCGCACACCATTAGTACAAGGTAGCAATTGACATTTGTCAGAAAATGTGAAATTCTTCTTTGTAGGTGTCAGTTATAATGAACTCTCACCTAAGAATCCCCATTGGCACAACCTCGCTCGAGCCCACGGACCAGAATGACCCATAGATTAACTTTACTTTTACTCCTACATGCTTTTTTTCTACATTAATACTATAATGCAAACCTGCAAACGGACTGCACAGAGGAATCTGAATCTGAACAACCCTCTAATCCTCACCCTGCGCCTTCCAGCAGCCCTGGCAGAATTAGACAGGGCCTGAGTTTCATCAGAATGCAGATCCATCACAGATTAAAGAACAAAGGTAAAGAAATTAAGCAGAAATTGCATATTACAGCGTACAACTTTTTTTTTTACACAGCCCCTGCGCATTGCTCTTGACTTTGCAGAGCTCATAGCAGAGGCATTTGTTTCCACCGGAAATTGGCCTGATGAAGAATGTGCAACAGTCAATTCATCTTGTGAAAGTAAATGAGAAAATACTTCAGACATCATTTCTGCTGATATTGTCAGTTAGCAAACATTATTGCGAAGAAGTAAAGTATAAATATGGTTCAATGCTGGGTTTGCCGGAATGTCAATAGTGGGTGATGATGATTTCTGCTAGTGAATGAGGAACAGGATATTAAAGCCAAACTGAACCTGCATTCTCCAAAGCCAATTACTGAAATTGATTAAACTCTTAAAAACGTACGCTCTTCTAAAGGAACATCTATCATGCAGAGAACAGAAAGCTGATATATGAGGATGGTTTCTGCCCTTATAAGCAGGTCCCGCAGTAGTTTGTGTCCACAATTTAGAGGATATGACATATTTATGGCATCGTTTGGCTAAGTGACACCCATTTACAGGTAATTTATTAGCCTTTGGCACATGCATCAGCAAAATTGCTTGATGACTTCACCCTTGGGTATAGTGAATTAGCTATCAGCTGAGGAACAGTGTTATACATTGTCCAAATTGAATCAGGCCAGCCTAGACTTTGATTGGAAATGCCATAATCAATTATAATCAGAAGGTGTATATTACAGATGATGAAACAAAGATACCGACATTTTTCTGTTTCCCTTTTCTTTTGATCTGTCATGCTTTTCAAACAGAGTGCACCTATTGGCCCGTCCAAAGAAAGTGTGCCTATTCCCAGCTACTGTCACCTGCACAGGAAAAAAGAGAGAAAAAACTCACACTCCAGACTTTCCAATAGTCAAATGCACTGTGAACACAACCGCAACAGTGAGCAGCATTTAAATGCAAGAAATTAACAAACCGTGTTACACACACACGGGGGGAGAGAGTGGGAATGTGGGAAAGCAAGCAAGGTTGAAGAGGGAGAAAGAGAGAAATCAAGGGAGAACAAATTAAAGGAGTGAGGGAGAGAAAACGAGAATAGGAGGGCAATGGGAATTGCGAAAAAAGAGAGAGCGGAAAACAGAGAGATTTGGTAGGGGAAGAAAAAGAAAGAAAAAGCATTAAAGAGCAAGAGAGAGAGAGAGAAAGAGAGTAGAATAGAGAGTGAGAAAGAAAGAGGAGAGAGGAAAAAAAGGAAGGGAGGGATTACAGAGCACAGAGGGACAAGAAAGAGGGAGAGCAAAAGACAGAGTGGGAAAGGGAGGAGAGAGAGTGAAAGAGAGCGAGAGAAGATCATGACAGCTTTCAAAATTTCAGCCTTCACACTATGTTGGAATAGAGCGAGAGTGAGAGAAGCATGATCAGGGCGAGTTAAATTTGAGCAGTAGCCGTGATCGCTGGAGCAGTAAGAGAGGGGTGTTCAATTAAATATTTCACCTCTACTATAGCTGTAGAGCTGTAGAGCTGCCGTGGTCCCTGGGCTGTCAGCCTGCTCTCAGCAACATTCCTCTGCAGCAGCACAAGATCTTTTAATGAGAAAAAAATGGAATCGTTCTTCTGCTTATCATTGCTATTGCCCTTGATGTGACAACTTCATACGCCATCTTTAAATCTTAATCCTTATTTGATCAAGGACTTCTTTTCACACAAGTGGGCCATGTTGTAGCTGGTGTAGTGTTTTAGATTCAATGCAAAACCCAGGGAAGAGTGTGCTCAGCTTCAAATTTCAGATATTATAATAGATTAAATAGATAGAAATCATATTGGCCCTTTCAAAACAAAAGATTTATTTAACCTTCCAAGAAAAAGAAAAAAACATTCCTCACAGCATTTTCTTGTATTTCGTTTCACCCCATATATATTGATTATACTGAATCATGCCTTGTTTAAAAACCAGGCCAGGCTAAAACTTGAATGGGTGGGGCTAAGCAACGGTAAACAGATGAATACCTGTGACAGTGGTTCTAGCCTGTATGGTGACCAGGCTAAAGGAAGGAAGGTAGAAAGAAAGAGTAAGGTATACACTAGATGGACAAAAGTATCGGGACATTTAACAAACAGGAAAAAGGCAGAAAACAGAGGCGCTATCCGGCCCTATATGTTCAAACCCCGAATCA
This sequence comes from Clupeocharax schoutedeni, assembly GCA_037974565.1. Lineage (NCBI taxonomy): Eukaryota > Metazoa > Chordata > Actinopteri > Characiformes > Alestidae > Clupeocharax > Clupeocharax schoutedeni. The sequence goes on from JBBPDH010000136.1 coordinate 7,403,445, forward strand.
GACCCAGAGCAAGATGAACACAACACTTCATGTGTGACTTGCCATAATGCTCTGCATCTTATGCATGCTTGTAGAACCAGCAGACAAAAATGGCTGATCTCCAACTAATCTAGTGGGTGGGGCTTGATAGATGAGGGGTGGTTCTATGCTAATTCAAAACTGCTCATTTTGAAAGGGACTGAAACTATAAGAATAAAGCTGGGGGGTGTTTCAGAAAGTAACTACAACTCGCAGTGAAATAAGTTTTCACTAACCCTGCTTTCTGAAACACCCGCCTGGTGAGATCTCTTTATGTGAGAACAATTTTGTGCAATGAACTACATGAACAAGTTTTGTTTTTTTGTGAGTTTTGTGAGTTTTGCATAATAAAAATTTTTTAATTTAAAAATGTAATAACATGTAAAATTCATAAAATGTATGTATTCAACTTTTGTACACAAGCAAATGTCTATATTTATATTTTTTTACACTAGTTGTAAAGTGCACTTTTTATTCATGTTTTGTTATATAACTTAACCTATTGGTTTGCTGCTCTTAACTGTTAGGGTTGGTTGCCGGCCGGTAGAGGCCGCTGCTTTTTTGTTTTGTATGGGTCATGTTTCTGTGGGGGTTTGGGGCTTTTATTTTGATGTTTCCGGTTTCTGCTTGTGTCATGTATCTGTTCTCAGCTGTTTTCAGTTTGGTTGTTCCTTAGTTCCCAGCTGCCTTGTGTTTCCCCTTGTTATGTTCTGTATTTAAGTCTGTGGCCGTTTACCCCTATCTGTCCATCGCCGCTTTAGAGCACCTCGGTTCCTCTGTATGTTTTCACGTGCCAAGTTATTTCTGGAGGCCCGTGAGCCTGTCTGTGTTCCTGTTTTGAGTTTTGAGTTAATAAAGTCTTGTTCTGTGTGGATCCCCGCGTTTCTGCCTGTTCCATGCTCAGAGGAAGCTCCAGGTTTGGGCTTTGCGGCCCAACCCTTGACATTAACTTTGTACTCTCCACTTTCTGCTGTAGCAATGCAAATTTCCCACTTGTGGGACTAATAAAGCTTTACCTTATCTTTTATCTTTTTATGAAAAGAGTGAAAATATGTAAGGCATTGTTTGTATGTGGGTTTTTTCACTTGGCATTGACATCTTTATCAGAATGTTTATAGCACAGTTGTTAAGGAGGCTGAAGTATGGGTGAACTGCAGGGGGTGGACACTGCAGCCTAATGGATTATTAAAAATATTCTTGACTAAAAGTCTTCACAACATTTAAAGGGAATTCAACTGCAGCTTTTATTAGATCTTGATCTGATGATCAGAATGGAGCAATCGTTTTTCTGCTCTTAATAAAATTGTTTGCTTAATGGGAGGTGTCCAGAGACAGAGACTGCTGCCTAAAAGATATTGTTTTAGATACTCTCTCAATGTCTGTCATCCATCTGAATCACACTATGCTTTTGAAGTTCCTTTGTTTTGAGGTTGAGGTTGTTGGGGGTTTTTTTAACCATAGTGCCATTGCCTTAGAGCCTCTGTGTTTCCCCAGCGAAAAGAAGTGCTCATTCTTCCTTTTATCTTTTATTCCTCTCTGAATACATTTCTGTAGAGAAACGGTGGCGGGGCCAAAATCTATGGAGCAAATGTTGTTATTATTATCACTTCCAACAGGTATTTTAATTTATACCAAACCAGAAGGTCATCGGGGCGAAGAAGGCATTGATTACTGAGGGAAGGGAGGGAGTGGAAATACACCCCCTGACCAATTTACAGGCAGACTTCAATAGGCATTTGAATGGACACACTAGTTAATCTGCAGATGTTTAGTCTGGCGGTGTGGAAATCAAGCTTTACAGGTTAAGGGCAATCATTCCTCCATTCATGGATGAAAGGTCAAACAGAACCTGCTATCTGGATCCGCGTAATCACACTGTACAGTTTCCACTGTTCCTGTAAAGTTCAGCACGTCAATAAGCCCACGCCTGTGCTTAACAAGGCCCTATTACAGTGACTGGAGGCCCACTGGGGAAGCAGGCAGTGCCATCTCCACCACTCTGCTGTCACTAAAGAAAAAAATTAATCTTGCCAATAGCAGCCATAAGACTGACGTTCAGGAGTGTCCAAAATAAAGATGATCCCCCATAGTCTATTATTTGCACTCATTAGGAACCTTCATCTTATAGCCACAGTATACTTTCACAGGAGGCAATAATAAGCAAGTGAAAAAAGGAAAAAAAAAACAGTATAGCACTCACAGACAGAAGCCTGAAGTTTTTCAGCAGCGAACATCAATTAAAACAGGGAAACTAAAAGAAGTTGTCATGTTGAAAATCATAATGGCTTTATCTTCAGGAACGATGTCACACACTCACACACTCCTCTGAAAGAACATATGGTGAATGAACACATTGTAACTGCATATAGTATACCACATATCACAACTCCCATGCTCCTTGTGAACTGAAAGGGCATTCTGTTCAGAGTGTGTGTGTCTTTTGTCCATATGTTTCCTATCAAAGTGTTGATTGAAGCTTTCGTATCAGAAAACACCTGCTGATATTTGAAGTGAAATCTAACTAAGCTTGTTTCTTTTGCATGTTGCATGATTATTTTAAAAAATCACAGAGCTAGCTGAGATATAGCATCACTTAGGATGCCCACTATTTACAGCTAAGACGCTGTAGTGCAGGGACCACTACTTTTGTGGTGCCTCCTTGAATTATTGCTGCTGCTCCCGATATGCATAAAGGCACCACTGTCACAGACGAGCAGTTTGCTGCATAAAACAAGGCACCAACAAAGGAACAGTCACACTGTTTACAAAACATAATCCTCACTCCAGCCTGGGCTCCCTATAACAAACAACATGAACATCAGTAACAGGGAACAAAGTCACAAAATTATCAGAGCAGAGATAAATATCGTTTTGGAGAGTCAGCATTATACCCAATGTTACAAGTGATTCTCCTCGGTTGCTAATAAAGATTCCTTGCAACTTTCATTCTGATAAATACTGATAAAACACATTTTCTATCCTGATAATGCTATATTTTTAAATGAAATGTGGGATCAGCTTAACATTCCCTCAGTGATATAGCACTATTAATTCAACTCAATTCAATTTTATTTTTTTTTTCACAAAGTAGCTTTACAGAGTCCAGGTCCGAGCCGCTAGTAAACAAGTCAAAGGGACCAGAGGCGAGAAAAACTCCCTAAGCTGGAGGAAGAAACCTCAGGAGAAACCGAGACTCAGAAGGGAAACCCATCCTCTGACCTGTAGAGAAAGGCCATCATGAATTAACTTATTGACAAATTGGCCATATGGCTATCAGAGTTGATACAGTTATTAATCAATAAGAGTAGCTGTGAGTCTCTAATCCACAACAACAGGAATAGGAACACTGGAAAATTGTTAGAAAATTAGGAGAAATTTTGTCATTTTGTCTTTAAATATGATTTGAAAGGATGGATACTGCTTAACAAATAGAGAAACAAGGTAAAAAATGCCCATTTTAATTTCTGATTTACAAAGGCTTTTTACAGGATCTGAGTCTAGGAATCACCTTTATTTGATATAGAAGTTTACTTAATGTGGGAAACAAGGTTCTTCACATTCTCATATTTCATGTTCTAGCAAGCAGGCAACTACTAACTTCATCTGAAAATTAAATATTTTCAGCTGAGAATATACTGTTAAACAATTAACCAATTTAACTAAAAATCTAAAATTTAATCAAAGAGTGTAAGGGATGGATAGGAGGGACAAATGAAAGGAAATTGGACAATGAATTGGTTTACAAAAAATTGTTTTAATATTTCTAGCTAGTCAGAGTATGTTAATGCACTTGTAGGAGGTACTTTTGATACTTGATTTCAGATTTTGCAGAGAAATGCAAACAAAGGATACAGAGCATTGATATACAGCCACACGGAAACAGTATCAGATGCCTCTTTGACGAAAACTGTGAACATTTCACAGCCACTGGGAAAAAGTCCAGCCACTGGGATCTACCCAGTCAGTCATCTTCCACACTTGAAAACATGAAGGGACAGCAAGGCATTCTTTTCGATTTCTAAGCTCAGAAGGACAGACACACACATGCACACTTGGCCAAGCTGGTCGAGACCTAAAGTCTACCTATGTAGCTGATGTAAGAGTACTGGGGAGTCCTTCAAGAGTAATGGCACTCCTGGTGCGACTGTGCTTCAGTCTATTGCTACCCAAAGTAGGGTGATGCACCAGCAGGAGGTATTTGTGATACATGACTGAGGGGGTGTTGCTCCAGATAGGAGACCTTAGCTTGCACAGAGTATTCAGGGGGAATATTTACAGTGAGATGGGTATTCAGGCTTTCTATGGAAGTAGCATATGAGGGTACTTTTAAAGTGTAACAGGATTGTGAGCACAGAGTAGGCACCAGGATGGAAATCAGGTAGAGTGCCAGTCTACCACAGGGTTTTTGCAATCATAGCCAAGGCAAACCAAACACTAACTGTCCCTAAAAAGGGGAAGAATCAGGAAACTGGTTTGGGCAAAGGTTATCATCCAGGGCATTAACTGAGCTAGAGAACAAGAGGTATGCATGAAGATGACACAAAGGATTGGGACATAAAGTTACCATCCAACCTGGAGTCTAGAATGACTGACACAGGGACAGAATGATCACTTTTACAGATATTATATTGCTAGAGACAGGTGCACAACAGTAACTAGCCACGACCAGGGTAAAGCCTGCGTGACCACCAAAGGATCCTATAATGGTAATGGCACTCTTGATCTGTTTTCATATTATATTGCTGGCTAGCCACAGTAGGGAGACATGCCAGTGACAGGATCTTGGTGCAATATTCATATTTTACAGTTACATTTGTTCACTGCAAAATGGACCTTACTAGAATTCTGGTCCTAGTTACAACCCTGACTATATTAGTTATTCATCTGCCCTTTCTGTGAAGTCATAACATAACATGCTATTTCCAGATACTGCATTTTGATTATTTCTCACATGTCCATGTGTGTATTTAACTCCTGAAGTGTTTGTGTCCTGACCATCTGTGTCTTCTACATCATTTCTGATTTTAAAAATCTGACAAAAAAATCATGGAACAAAAAGAAGATAGAAAACTGTTAGATTGTTCAGACTAAATGCCAGTGGCATAAAACTCCCTGACTGCACAGAGGTATTCATTTTATACAATTTCAGCCTATACACTCACTACAATACCAATAAACAATTCAAGTCAGGGAGAAGTAAGTAAAAGAAATTATGCGTGACAGGATGGACTTACTGATAACAAATAAGAATTCTGCATACAAGGATTCTAATTAAAATCTGTAATTAGTTTTTTTGTTTTTTCCCCAAATGAATCCTTGATTAACAATGAACAAATATTATGAAGGCCTATGTACTAATACTGCCCCTGCACTCGTCCAGAGCCCCAAGGGGCAGCTTGCCTTATGAAATGCTAATAGGCGGTTTCATTCAGAACAATCTAGAGGTACATGTAGGAAAAACATTTAAAAGAAAATCTGAGTTCTGTAGTAGGAAAGGAAGTCACACTTTAGTAGTTTGTAGTCTGAGCAAATTCACAATAGATATCAACAGGTCAGGATGGAACATATTAATGTATAGACCTGGGTTTCTCAACCACTGGGCTGTGGACCACTGATTGGCCACGAAGGCTTTTGATTGGGTGGCAAATCTACAATTGAGACAGGCCATTGGTCCGCAATTGGTTATGTAACATCATCAAATGTCGCCAAGTGGGCCTTGGCGACATGCCGTGATAAATACATGAGCCTTAATGTCGAAAAGGTTGAGATCCCTTGGTATGGACAATCTATTTAAATGTGAATGTGACATTTAATGGCAGCCGCTATGGGTAGGCACTTTTCCACCCTCTTCATTTTCTTAACCCACATTATCAGCATCACTATTTAAACCCCTGCTTCACCATGCATGGGGGCTTAGCCATTATTTCAGCTAGTCTCTGTGTTACTCTCTGTGTTAGCCATCCTAGTTATTTCTAAGTGACTTTTCTTCAAGTTTTCCCAGTGTTCCTCTGCGTTCTCCTTGGGGGTCCTGACAACAGCTTCTAGCCAACCAGCCCTGGCAGCCCTGGACCACCCATTCTGGTAGGCCAGTGGGTGTGGCTATAAGACCTCCTGCTCTGAGTTGAAGATCTGAAGTTGGCACCCCGGTTCATTGAACCTTTTAAAGTTATTTGATGTGTTAATCCTGTGGATTTTACCCTGCAGCTCCCTTCCTCCATCAGTGTGCACCCCACATTCCACATCTCCTGCCAACACTGTAACTATCAGCACGTTAGCCCAGTAGTACCTCTCTGAATCATCCACAGCACTAACTTCTCACACCTCTTCCAAGCACAGTACTCTTTTCTCTCCTGTTCTACTCTTAAGATATCACTTTAACTTTAACTTTAACTTTAATAGATTTATAAAGCACATTTAAAACAATAGAGTTGACCAAAGTGCTGTACACTGACATAAAAGAATAAAACCAAATACAACAATAAAGCAATAAAACAATCAAACCAGCATCTAAACAGATTTAAAAGCAAAAGAAAAGAAATAAGTTTTAAGAGAGCTCTTAAAAACAGAAAGGGAGTCAGCCTGCCTGATGTTCAAAGGCAGAGCATTCCATAATTTTGGAGCAGCAGCTGA
>JBBPDH010000136.1:7428056-7442805 GCA_037974565.1 Clupeocharax schoutedeni
TTAGGGGGTGTCAGTGAGCATGGCTGTAAAAGAACATCCGAATGGGCAAAATGTTCTCCATGGCCTGTTCAGCAGACAATGGCAATCTGGATCCAGGATGTCCTCAGATGGAATTCTTATCAAGGCCTCGCCTCTTTCGCTCCACCAGCTATCTTCAGCAGCTTCTGAGCCTCCAAATGTCTAAACGATTTAAATTTAAGTAGGGTTAAATAAACCATTTGCCAAATTTTCCACCTCTTACAGTCAATCTATGTAAAAGTAGTAATAATGTATTAATACATGAAACAATGCAACTACTTGTATTTACTGTCACAGCTGGTTTACAGTAGTGCAGTTTGGGTCAGTACACATGATTATCTGAAGTCAATAGAATAGTTTGTTAATAGGGGGTAGCTGGTGTTCAGGGAGTTGACCCAGCAATATTGTAAAGGGTGTGGGTTCAAATACCAGCACTAGCAGTTTAATGCAGAGTAATTTGCTCTGTGACCAATATATCATTTTTTATTAAATAATCTGTGCTAGTGTAGTTCATCTGCAAAAGTAAAATAGATCATCAGCAGAAATGTTTGTGTGCATTCATCTCAGTTATTAGAGATGCTTATAACATTTTTGGCAATCAGAAATGTCATATATAACAAAATGAAAAATACAGCTAATAATCGAATGGTTTTATTTGAAATACTTGACTATTTTTTTCTGTTACACTGACTTTTATTAATGGATTTTTCCTGTCACAGGTGCATGTTCATGTTCACGTCTTACTTACAGTCTGTGTTCATGAGGAAGTGGGTAAACTGATGCACTAGCTGGGATGATCTTGTGACCAAGCCAAACCCAGTGGTTATGTAACACTGTGGAGGTTAATAAAATGACCTAATAGGCTCAACCCGGTAGGCATTTGAGGAGGCAAAAAATACAACCCGGCATACTTTAGTATAAGCATTCTGAGGAATTATCATCATGTTGTCGGGGATGGGACACTACATCATTAACCATCCCAAGAACTACAGATGAAACATATGGTAATAATGTGGTAATAAAGTTCAGGTCTGTACCTCAGTTGATTCATCAGAGGACCGTCAAGGGCCCCATGCACTGAAAGCTCCGTTTCTGATGGCACAAGCAGAAATGGAGATCCTGGAGCCTGGAGATTGCCTCACAGACCCACTCACTCCTCCAGAACCACCTGTCAAACACAGGAGCTTAAAGCTCGTCAGGGCTCCATGAGAACCAGAGAAGCTGATAGAGCAACTCACACTCAAAGGGAGAGAGCTCTGTGGAACAAGTGTGTAGAGAATTCGAAGTGTATTCTGCCAAAGCTAGGAAATGGGCCCACTCACCTTGCTTATTGTAACAGATGGTCCATAGACACTGATTTAATCGCTTGACTACATTTCAGTTTAGACCAAAAACTTTACATTTAATTTACACTAAAAGTGAAGAGCAATATTTAATAAACTGTTTTGTTGGATGTCAAGTATTAATATGTACTAATAATGTTTATAATAATGGAATTATTTTTGAAACTATTTTTTTTTTTTAAATAGGTCTTTTACTTTTTCATAGGTGATATTTCCTTGTAACATTATTACAATAAAGCTACTGTCTTCACCTCTGTCACAAATGCTTGTATAACACTTGTCTTATTTAATCAGTGACCTGAAGTCAGAGAGGTGCTGGTCCAGGTTATTAATCTACCCCAGCAAGACAGGGAGACATAGGTCTTATTAGGGGGACAGCTGTCAGGAATGGGTTGGGCTTATCTGATATCACCATTGAGCTCCCACTGAATGGTAGCCACAATACTGGGAGGAGGGAAGGGTGGTCCCCGGGACTGAGGGAGAATCCATGTTCTCACTGAACCTTGACTTAGCTTCTGTCTTGGTATTTCTGGAGCTTGTAAATACATTTCCCTTTAACAGGCAGGTGACACTGTTAGGGTAAGTGTGAGGTTAAGCATTGCACTGTACAATTCAACCCAAATGAGCTGGCTATAGAAATAAACGAGACATATGAACTGAAACCATTTTGGGTTCTCATCAAGAATACATTGCCTCCACCTTCTGCTTATCAAGCAATGAGATGAAGCTTTGATGGAAAGCACACTATTTTGTTTTCAAATGGAATCCAAAGAAGCTAAAAAAGGACTTGGTTTGTTCACAAGTTCCAGTGAAGGGGTTGACTGGATATCATCTAGTGAGAGCAAAATAACAACATATAACTAATGAATGAGAAACCAGGGAGCATGCTAGTCCATAAGATAATTAGGTGTAATTTGCTTATAAAAATGTCCATTTGCGACCAGAACTTTGGCCTGAATCCAGTGTAAGAGACCTCTTCAGGGAACTTAAGATGAGGAGTGGGGCACTGTAAATTACCGAACCCCATAGTTATTTGTGCATCTAGTGATAAATTATCATTGGCTTCACCCCAACATTCGCTGGTGGCAGCGGTCCTGAACATGAGCGCACAGTCAGCTATAGATTGTGAACCGATTCCTCCCTCCTGTCAGAAGAGTGATCATAAACAGACATAAAAGAGAGATAAACTGTTCAAATCTCAGTCTGACTTTGAGCCTTGTTCCCACACAGTGGTAGCCCACTCTAACTCTCTTCCAGCGAAGAGCGAGATGATAAAAGCCACCTCAGAGGCTGCAGAGCAAAGTCTCTAGAGGTGAGTGAAATATAAAGAAAAGTGTATTGGGAGCCCCCACTCATTTGGTAAAGAGATGTAAACTACTGGAGAAACCCCCTTCAGACATTTTATTGGAAGCTGTGGTGGGTGCATGAGCTGGCACCAGAGAAATGCTGATGGGAACTGATAAACTGAACTGTTTCTTTTACCCAGCCTACCCAATTACTGTTGTTGTTGTTGTTATTTTTGAGTATTCACTCATGCTCTGCTACCTCTCTCAGAGCTGCTGAACCTCCTCATCCATAGTGAGAAAGACAGGGAGCATGAATATAGTAGTTTTAGAGGAGCAATAGAAGCCAATAAGCACAAAAACACGGAAGAGAAACAGAACTTCTAGATCTAAGACTTAATGGTTTTTGGGAATGGAATGTATTGTATTTTTTAGTTTATTTTTATTCAACAGTGTTTGTCATTAGTATTTTTAATAATATTGCAGTACAAGTCTTCTTTATTAAAAAAATTAGTAGGAAAAAAATTACCCAAATACATTTTTTCTGCAATGTATCTAGGCAGACCTAGCAAGGCAAGTCCTCCCATTGGTCAGGCCTTCAGGCACAAGATTTAAATCTGAATATGTCAAATTAACAACCAGCAGAATTACAAAATGAAAGTGGAAGCAAGTAATCACATTTTGTTTTCCAATTGTAGGACTGAAAAATATCGCTCTAGGCCCTCTGGGAGTCTCAGATATGTCACTGTGGATATTAGCAGCAGTATAGCTAGTGGGTTTCTGTCAAATGGTAAACAGTGAAAGCTATCTGCCAGCATTCTTTACTGGAATAGTGACTTTATAAATGCTACATTCCTGTATATCTTAATATATGTTACAAGCTTCAGATAAAACCTGAATGTTTTTACAACCTTGTCCCTGTTTAAAGTAGAACAGACAAAAAATGTTCATGTGCAATTCTGTCAGTTTAGTTCTGACATACTGCTATAATCCCATAGAAGCACTAACAAGTGAGGTGTGCTTTATTCTGTGTTTTGAGAGTTACAGTCAGAATTGATGGTTTGCCCTGAAAAGTCACAATAGAGTTCAATCAGAAACAAAAACCGGTGAAAAATCAAATGAAAGTCGAGAGAATGTAACAACATCTAACATGGTTCAGTAATGGGGAAATGGCTTTCCAATGAGGATATGAGATTTTAGAGTGGGGTTGATTGATTCTAGGCCCTCTCTATGAGGAGGTGTGGGGTGGTGATTAATAGACCGACGCAGACAAACACTAAAAGGTGTCTGTGAAGGGGGGGTGTCTGAGGGTGGGATGGGGAAGAGCACTCAATATTGCTGCTTGACCAGAACTGCTGCTCAGTATGTATAACATCTGGTACCTGGGTTAGGCTACAGTCTATCCTGAGCTGGCATTGTACCTGTTGAGCAGGCACAATGGTGGCATAAACATAATGGAAAAATACAAAACAGAATGTACTAACCAGCCAAAAGCACAAGCATTAGTACTTAAATTATTAGCTTAAACCATTTGGTGATTTGAAGAACTAATCAAAGAAAAGAATGCTAAAGATTAGTTTTCTCTTTTTCCCCCTTTCTTGCTTTGTACATGTGAAAGTAGGAGAGAAAGAGAAAGAGAAAGAAAAAGAGAGCAAACAAAGACGAAGGGGAGAAAAGAACAGAAAATGAAAGTCTGAGAGACAGAGGGAGAGAGGGAATGACAGTATATCACTGATACAACTCAACAGCTCCCTTGTCAGGATTTGGCCCCACAAGCAATCTGTGACAAATCAGATGACTAGCCAAACAAGCAGCTTATCAGATGCACACACGCCATACCATGGCCTTTAGATAATGTACTCTTAATGTAATTATGCACAGCTATTTTAATATTATGGCTGCAATCTCCACACAGTTTAAAAAATGATAGAGAAAAAAGGAGGATGCCAAAGATTGCCAAAGATCTCCACAGGCAGAATTTTCACATCCACACATTTGAAATACAAAGCGTCGGCACTAGCTACCACTGTGCTATTGAATGTGCACTGTCAACGGTGTATACAGCAGTCCCCCTCACAGCGCTGCACGACCCCCATTACTTATGCTGACATACCAAATTGATTGTGGTTGAAAGATCCTAACTGGAATAAAATGAGCTCCTCCAATATTGCCATTCAAATAAATCTCGGTCAGGCAGTCTTCCTCCAGGGGACAGATGTACAAACCAGAGTGGCACGACAACAGTTGTTTCCCTCAGCCTCACACAGAGCTTAATAGGCAGCCTCAGTCATGTGAGCAGAGACACACAGATCAAAACAGGAGACCCTGCTGCTGGTGCTTCTGCTACTTTTTGATGTTACACTATACTGAGCTGGGTATTACAATATAGAGATTTTGGCAGTCAGTTGGATTTTATGTACACATTACTGAAAGGGATACAGAACATTTTACTAATAGTAATAATACATTTGATTGTACGGCATATTTTCGCAATGTGCTCTACAGAACATCACTAAAACTACAAAGGAACAGAAGTAATAACAGATGGAAATGCAATCAAATGACACAAAGTATTTTTTATTTTATTTATTTATTTATTTATTTATTTTTCAGAAATGGTTTTAGAAGAAACTGCAAATGATGCAAAGCAGACCACCTATTCTCTTCAAGCATGACGGAGGCAGTATTATTGGGAAGGTAAGGAAGCCAGTGAAACTAATCAGATTTAGTCAAATGCACACAAATGTCTCATCCCTGCCTAACCAAAAACACTCCATTGAACTACCCCACCCTTAAATAGCTCTCATATTAAACAGACTTTCAAAAGCACCTGCACATCACCACTATAGGTGCACTTGTGTTCTGTTACTCGATTTGGTAAGCTGCAATTTGCACTTAGTCAGTGTGGCTCAAGGCTGCTGTCTCCTGTGCAATAATATACATATTAGAGGTGGGCAGCCCAGCTCTAATACATATGCTACGATATTAATATTATATTAATTCTGGAAGGTTTACATCCTTTCCTTAATTTATTCTGAGCAGTATTATACATATGGCACAGTAATATTAATTCAGGTAATCTCCCACTTTACTCTTACGCTGCTGTATGGTATACTCACAGTATAGTCTCAGATTTACATTCCGTTCACACATCTGTATTGTCTCGCATCTACACCCAGTTCACACTACTGTTACTCTTCTTTATTGTCCAATGATTATATCGTTACTGTCATCCCTTGCACTTTGTTCAATGCTGCTTACTGCCACCTGTGCTATAATTACCAACTTTTGGTGCAATACTTGCCATTCTAGAAGGTTTACAAGACGTCCACACTGTGCTGCTACATTACATTACCACATCATTTTTGTTGTGTTCATACCAAAATTCGTGTGTGTATCATGGTATACATCTGTTGTTCTGTCTGTGTTGCTTCTGTCGTAATTTGCACTCTTTTGAATGTTGTTAAATGTTGCCCTATGGAGAAACGTCTCATCACACTGTGTATGTGTACACAGCTGCTGATGACAAAGTAACCTTGAACCTTGGACAGTTCTTCACAGTGTAGAATATAGAATATGAAGCATACTGTGAAAGCAACTCAAGATTTTTCTAAGTCAAAGAAGTGAAATGTCCTTCTGACCTCAGTCTAACCGAGCAAGCCCTGCGTGAAGGCAATCGTCTCCTCACCATCAACAAGGAGACATAAAGTGGATCATGGCGGCAGAACAGGAGGCAATAGGCTGCAGGCTAATGTTTGTATGCTGCTTTTTGCTACAAACTCAGCTCTGGGGACTACCAGCATATGCACTGAACGTTGGATGCTGGATCTATACACCCTATTCGTGGCTGCCCTTCTCACACCTTCCCAGGCGCCTCTACACACCACTTGGCACTACCCTGAACACCTCACAGCAAATCCCCCAACCCCCCCACCCCCCCCAATCCATGGCTCCCTTGCACAAAACGGTAAATAAACCCTTGCTTGATTTACTTCAGACCCACAGCCCAGAATACACAAACACACACACACACACACACACACACACACACACACACATATGTCAAAAGATAAAATTGAACAGCAGAAATTATATGCTAGCTGTCTGTATAAACCTCGATGCACTGAGAAGATGCCATACTTCTGTCCACATTTAGACATCTCAGTGTTAATGCCTCATCTTAGTGGTAATGAGTGGAAAGACTTACAGTTTCAGAATATTTATCTTGTATACAAATACATTCTTAATGATAGCTATAATCAGGGCATGCATGATATAAATTTAGATGCCTCATTTTGCCAAATAAAATGTCATGTACATAAATAGAAAAGATTTTCTCTTCAATAAGTAATGGAAACATAAATAAGCTAGTTAGAGGTTCCTTGTTTTTTGTCTTATTTGCTGTTAGAGCTCAGTCCTTTTGCCTTTAAAGTGAAATGCAGGTTTGTTACTTCTCTTTAGTGTTTTAAAAAATTCAGTGACCTGGCTGCTATTTTAGTGCTTTCAAATCCCTGATTGTAGCTTTAAGTGTACATGTGCCCATCTGTTTACCCTCACTTTCGGCTTCAAGAAACATACTGCATAATTTATTTAAGGAATTTTATGTACAGTTCAAGGAAATGTAATGAGAAGAAAGAACATTAGAGTAGAATGATGGTATGCGATGTGTCTGTTTTTTTTGTGTATGATGTGATATAAAATTATGCTGCACTGCAGGTATGCTCAATACATAACCACTGACTAAAGAACTGCTTAAGGATAGCTCTGTTCATTTAGTTATTATATGATTATATGACTAGGCACAGTGTCTATTAGGAGAAATATCATCATCGATCATGAAATGGTTTTACATATTGCAATATATTTCTGCCTCTCTCACCGTTTCTCACCAGTTACGTTGTAAAGAAGGGGTCACTGATCTTATAAAAAAAAATTATCTTCATTGTCAGCAGTCACTTGGTGCAATCAAGCAGTCAGAAAGGACATAAAGAAAAACGACTAAATCCCAGTCCACTTTCATAAAACCTGCATTTAAATGGTTGCGAAAACAAATGAAGGCTGTCAAAGCTAAGCATGCAGGGAGAGGCGTCTGTGATAACAGAAAAACTCTTAGTAATCAAAGAGAAGACTTTGCCCCCCCCCCAAAAAAAAACACACTCACAGGGGTGACTGTAGAAATCTATTTAACACTGTACAAGGAGAGAGGAGAGATGCCCTGTCTTTCAATCATACGTGTTGAGCAAATGGAAAGGAGAAATGCATCTGCTGATTCAAATTGATGAAAATACACACAAACGAGCTTCAATTTTGCTTCTGATTGGTTTGCATCAGGTGTTGCTGATTGCCCTGAGATGAGAGTGGGCTGGCAGGGTGAGTGTGCTCTCTCTCTCTCTCTCTCTCTCTCTCTCTCACTCCTTCTCTCTCTCTCTCCCTCTTTCTCTCTCTCCTCTGCCCTCTGCCTCTAGGGGCTGCCATGCTCCACTCAGCACTGGTCAGTTTAACAAGCCCTTCAGTCGAGCCTGAGCCAGGCCATCATCACGCTGTCCTCTCCTGCTGCCAGGTCAAGGATGTTTGACACCTTTCCCTCAGCCAAATGCACACAAAGTCCTGTGTGTCTATCAGTCTATTCATTCTCCAGCACAGTACAGGCTACTGTAAAGCTGCTGACTGAAACACTGCAAAAAATCTTATATTGCAAAGATGCATACTGATCAGTCATAACATGAACATCACCTGCCTGTTAGTCACCCTTATGCTATAGAAAAGAGCTCTGAACCCTAATGGCATGGACTCCAGCAGACCTCTGAAGGTGTACTATGGTGTCTGATCTCTATGGATCAGACTAGTTTGTCCAGCACATCCCATAGATGCATGATTGGATTGAGATTTAACCCATTTCTAGCCATTTGTTTTAGTTCAAGTAAATTCTAATTCAAATGCCAGGACATTTTAATGCTAACAATTGAAAAATACAATAATTTCATTACTGAAATCACTAAAAACAAGTAATGAAATGCATATACTGACTAGTTGTTTTAAAGATATACAGTAAACTCCGTTTTACGTAGATCAGCATTTGCCCAACGGTGGCGGTAATGCACTGAAAAGTTGCCAACCGCCATAAAAATGATGCCTGCTGGAAAAAGAAGCCTGCTGCAGCATGACTGCTCTGTGCCTTGTCTTCGTATTTTATTTGTGTTTTAAACTTTTTCCCAAAAAATTTTCAACAGTTATCTCAGTTAATTTAGTATAAGTAGGCTGTGCCCTGTATAATTGTGGGTAGAGTGAGTTATTTCAATTCCCTTTTGTGTAATAGTCTTTACATGCTGCTAACCATTAATGCTAATAAAGCAATAAAGTTTTCTGATTTTGATTATTTATTTACCTTTACATTTCCTGTAAGTGTAATGCATTAAACTGAATTTAAAATATAATTAAAGTGTTCTGGGAGCATACCTGTGGGCATATTTGAGGTTTAGGCATTTTTCGGCATTTCTTTTATTAAAAAATAACAATGCGGTTTTTCACTATACAGAGGTGCTCTTAGAACGTAAACCCCTGGAAAAGCGGCGGATTACTGTTTCTATTTTTTTCATTCTACCAAAACATCTGTCTTTTGTCCTGTTTGCATTTGTGGTCTTGTGTTCAGTTCTGTTCTGCTCTGGTGTTGCACCATGGTCCTGAAGGCACGTTGCTTTGTTTCAGTTTGTACTATAGGTATATGGTAGAAGTGACAATGAAACCTACTTGACTTGACATGACTAATCACCAGTACTGTGACATTTCCCTGTTATCACACTGGACTACAAAGAGGTATGATATATTTTGGTCATTAAAAATGTACTCTTATGTTCCAGAACTAATAATGTATTCTAAGCCATGATGAATTAAAGACTGCCTTATTAGCATACTTATTAAAACGCTAGTAACCTGACACGATTTCATTTGATTGTTATGTGTCTGTGGACACTCCACTGCACGCTTTTCTATGCGTTCCTGTCAGCTGCCGTGCTGATGGTTGTACTCATTTTTTACTCTGTGTTTATTCTGTTATTCATGTGCATTGTGGAAGCAAGTGATTTACTGCTTAGGGTAATTAAACATCCAATTTTCAGGTGTGGAAAACTAATTGTCCCCTCCAGTGAACTCAATCAAGTTATACAGATCAATTATACAGATTAGTTAGGTTAGCTGGTGAAGTACTGGGCAGATCTGATCTGGATCAGGTCTGTATGATTTTAAAATTAAAATATAACTGGCAAATGGCAGAAAAACATAACTCAAAAACATATTATGGTTTAGCAGTCAGGGCTGATGGACAAATAGTTTGCGTTTAACCATTTTTTAACTAATGCATTGGTTAGAATGCACAGAATATCATCATGAATGTGATTACAGTGGTGAGAAGTTAAACCATTAATGGAGAAAAGAAAATAATTAGTTTAAGGCTCAGCATTTTAGCTTAGGATTAAAGAGTTAAGACTCCAGAAACACGGAAAGCACTTCCATGAAAACCAGTGAACCTTATCCTAGGTTTGTGAGAAAGCACTCTTAAAATGGCTTCTACCATGTTAAAATATTCAGGATCAGTTATATTTTTGTATCTAAAAAGCAGGCATGAAATCTGGCATTGGTCAATACTTTTTTCAAAGCGTGACATTCACAGACCAATCACAACAATACAATCACTTACTAGTATAGTGAATAAATTGATTATCTAATATCAATAGCATCTGTCCAATGGTGGGATATACTGAAGTCAACAGATCTAAGAGAAGTAGAGTCTAGATGATAAGTTCAGAACATCTTAAAAACAGCAAGTGTTCCTGGTTTGTAGTGATTATTACCTACCAAAGGTGGTCAAAGGGAGGACCGTCCGTGATCCAGCGACAGGATCATCACAGTTTGCTGCAGATGGGACTGTGTCATTACAAACTGCATAATGTGACCGTGGAATAATGTATGCCAATGTATACATGTATAAATTAAATTACAATAATAGCTGAAACAACATAAAGTTTACTGACTTTGGAAGAAGTCTGCTTGTTTTGATTAATCTGTTTTTCTTTTGCATCATGTGATGCAAAAGGCTGGTTGTCAAGGCATCAGAAGCAGTGTGATGCTCTGGACAATGTTCAGTTGGAAAACCACAAAATACCATTCTGATTGAGCATCTATGGGATGTGCTGAACAAACTAGTTCATAAAGGCCCCACCTCACAATTTACAAGGTTTAAGAATCTACTGCTAATGACTAGGTGCCAGACACTACATCACATTCAGAGCTGTTTTGGCAGCAGGATGGGTCCAACACAATATTGAGCAGGTGGTTTTAATGTGTGTGTATATTTTTTTAATATGTGTGTATATCAATAAAATTAAATTAAACTGGTTTAGTCTCTCTCCTAGGGCTCTGCAATAGGCAAACAATTCATATTGCGATATTGTCACGGAGCAGGTGACAACCAAAAACACATGATACATGAACAGAACAGAAAGTCAAAATAAAAGTCCTCAACACAGTAACAAAACAGGACCGAAAACAACAGAAAGGCAGTGGCCCCTACTGGCCACTGACCAAATTGTAACAGATATAAATTAAACCATATATGGTTGACGGTATATATTGAGGTATATAATTTGATTTCTAAATATAAATGTAACTGTTTTTGAAAGGGTAACCTATGTCCATAGCAAATGCATTGATGAACTTACCTTTAACATTTTTTATTATTCCTGAACAAATTAGTCTACACCCAGATTTCTCAACCACTGAGCCACGGACTGATGGGCCATGAAGGCTTTTGATTGGGCCACGAGTATTAAACAAAGACAGGCCATCGATCAACAATTTAACAAATAGTGCAGCTTATAACTTTTCGATTACGCCTTCTTGCCCGAAAACCCCTCCCAGATCAGTCAAGCGACGCAGACAGAGAGGCACTCAGCTGCGCTCAGTTAAAAAAACAATTATGATGAAACAAAGCAAGTTGTTTTGGAGTTGTTTTGTTGTGTTTTGAGCGAGTTTTGTCAAGTATATGGTGCGCCTGGGCTGAACTTCTTGTTTGAATAGAGCGGTGAACCGAGGGGTGGACTGACGGCGGATCAGAGCTTTTTCTACGGAATGAAAGTGAGAGAAGCTGTGTTGAAGTGGTTATTAATTTATAATTCTGTGGTAATAATAAGGATTTCTCCAAACAAAATGGCATCTTTGCTTGCACTAAATGGTATTAAAAGCCATACAGAACATTCATTTGTTATTCTTTCGAGCTCAAATTCTGAACATAAGTTGACAATACCTGTGGCTGTGGCTTTTTCTGACAGGGACTATAAGGATTGCTGAATTCAAAGAGGTTTCACAAAATCCGTTATTCCATCTGGTGTTGTTTACGTATTTTACTTCTCTGGCAGAGAGTAGTAAAATATGTAACTTTAGAGTCTTAGCTTTGATATTAGTCCAACTGCCGACGATCGTAACTTCGTATAATGGAATTGTGATGTTTTAAAGGTGGTACTGTAAATTCCAAGATGGCCATCAAAATAGGGGTGAAAGCTAACAGTGGGCCTTGGCAACATGCTGTGATGGAGAGGTGGGTCTTAATGCTGAAAAGGTTGAGAACCATTAGTCTACACAACCAAATCAGAACAACTTAGGATCAGCTTTTTCTGCATGGATATGGAAAGGGCTGCTTATCAAAATGTTGTGTGTGAGAGAGACTTTGTGTGTGTGACTATGTGTGTGTCATTTCTCTCTCCCTGGCACTTTACTGGCCCTATGTCCTAATACATATGACCACTCTAGATTCACAATGCCTCTTAATAAACAAATGTATTGGGATGTAATGCCATTCAACACCAAGGCATAGCGTCCCAATACTTTTTTCCCCCCTCTCTATCATACAGGAAATAATGTCTCATGTTAGTCAATGAAAATGAAGAGACATTTTGACATTGTAAAGCACATTAATTCTCGTTCTTATTCTTCAACAATATTACATTATATATTTTATAATGGTTATCCTCACATGACCAGCATTTATGTTGCGTCTGATAAATGATCTGATAATGTTCATTGTTCATTGACCACTCTTTTAACAAACTGCTCCTCCATGCGCTCTCTGCTCTTGCCTATTTTCCAAAACGAATACCTCATGCTGCAAGTGGGCGTGGTTCCGCGCAGGTGACGTGTCTCTGCTGTAGGTCAGTATAATCAAAATCTCTCCCACAGGCCAAATTTATATTGTATACAATTTATACCGCACAATACAGCTCTACACTGTACAGCAAGATAACTTGTAGGAAAATCATGGGTATAATGGAGGTTAAATACCAGTGTTATTATATATGCCATGCAATATTATATACTCTTAACCCAGGTCAGTAAAAATTTGAATCAGTTCATTCAATTTCTTAACAACAGCATGTAATCAGTGATATTTCGCTTAAGAACGCAACATGGTTTCCATTTCCGAGAACAATAAAACTGACCAGTCTGCATATTTAATAACTGGCAAATACTATAATTTATTCTATCAAAAGAAAAGTCCCACTTAAGAAGAAACAGACTTGAATGATAGATTTTTTTGCACAGAAACTAGATCTGAACATACTGCACAGATTCTTCATTTCTAACTATCTTACATACAGTTTATATCTAAAAGGTACAAATCATTATCAGATTTTCCCTGATTTCACGGAAGACAGCAGCCAGATTAAGTGTACGTGATAGCACATTAGAATGTATTGCTACAAACAAATGGAAAAAACTGTCTTATTGTATGATGGATTCCCCAGCGGGTTTAAGCAACTCTGTGTCATTGCATCTGTTCGAGTGAGATTTCCTCCTCAATGAAGCATGAAACGGATCATTGTCGAGGGAAGTACAATGTTGCAGTCAATGTAATGAATGTAAATTTCCTAGCAAAGGTGTTAACCATCCTCATGTGAATTAGGTTTCACAAACTTGTACAAGATGTTTGGCACTGTTTGTTCTATTCCACCGCATGTTGTAGCTATTTTAAACAAGTGGATTTGCAGACAAACACAATCTATTTTTTTCCAGCTTGTTTTTGGAGCGCTCTAGGTTTTCTGTCTCTAATTCCCTTAAAAGCTCAACTTGAAAACTTGCAAATGGTGCAAACTAACAGAAGTGGCTGCATTTCAGAAAGCTAAAAATAGTATCCTGGCACCCAGAACCATGTCACAAGAGGTTGTGAGTCCGAGTGTTTTGTCTCATTAAGGAGGCCAACTCTGGGCTCCACATGTACAACATCACAGTGATTCATTCAGTCAATTTGTTTATTTTTTGGGGTGATTTAATTTGTTTCAGAAAGTTATACTGCATGCTGAACGATCATGAGAAGTGTCCAGTTAGCATCGTGAGGGGTGAAAAGTTGGCTCAGCCTATGATCCTGGATGACCCTGACAGGATGTGTTAATATTCTGCAATGAAAAATAGTGAATGCTACACTACCAGTACACCCTGATCATAGATTTGGTCAACTTTTCCTTCCCTAAAAGATGATCTGGATTTTAGCTATACTTCAGCTTTTAGCTATCAGCTGAACCAGAGAAAATAGTTTTTTACTAGCTGATATATGAAAGTTTGATATATGAAAGTTTGTGGGTCAATGTTTTAGATATACACTTCAATGTTTTGTAATGTTCCACTTTTCATGACATTCCTTACTGAAGCACACAAATGTAATAAACTGAAAATATATAGTAATGCATTCTACTCACTATTTAGAATTCAACACATTCTCCTTTTAATGGTTCAGTCCTTGGTTTACATAACGTTAATGTACACACCACAAACGTATACATTTTATATATACAATGAAAAAAATTACTAAATAATTATTTTTCAACATGACTTTTGCCATTAGGAGGTGAATGTCATATGTACAGCAATAACAATATTTATTGCATTATTAATTATGATATTTGAATTCTAATAACAAGTTTCTTTGTGTATACATGTGTGTTTCACAGTTGTCACGGTATGGTCAGTGGCTGTTAGGTCCACTGCTTTTTTGTTGTTTTTTGGTCATGTTTCTGTTCTGTGTTTTGGGTTTGTTTTGCTCTGTGTTCTGTTCTGTGTTCT
>JBBPDH010000136.1:7465944-7476807 GCA_037974565.1 Clupeocharax schoutedeni
AGTCCGAGATGCGGGTTGAGGCCTGATTGTCATTGGAAGGGAAAGAGAAAAAAAGTTGAGAAACCATGTGAGGTTATTACATCCCCAAGAGAACCAGTATACAGAGAAAAGAGTTGTGGTCCTAAGACAGAGCCCTGTGGGACACCACTGGATAGTCTACATGGAGCAGACTGGGTGTCTTGCCATACCACCTGGTACCTCCTGTCATCGATGCTAACCATTGCCAGGCTGTGCCTGAGATACCAAGGTCAAAGAGAGTGGTGAGGAGGATCTGGTGGTTGACTGTGTCGAAAGCAGCAGAGAGATCAAGGAGGATCGAGGACTATCAGAAATTAATCTATTTCATATTTATTGTCAAATTCCATACTGCTGAGTACTAAAGTGTTTCTTAAACATAATAAACACCACTTTCATTATTTGTTACAATTGCTAAATATTATTGCTATCCACCTAGAAGTGAGATTCTGTGAGATTACAAAAAATGAAGGTTACTATTGACTTCAAGAGCTTTGAAGCTCCAGTTCCAGTTCTAAATTTAAGAAGCAAAAATTGGTCTCCAAATGTCTATTGAATGATCAGCTACATCTGATTTAAGTGCAACATTTTCCACAATTCCACAATCATCACAAATATGACACATAGTTTCAACCATTTGGGAACTGGGCAGCAGTGGAACTGGTCTCCTGTCCAGCCAGCATGGTAATGGGCAGACAAAAAAGACCATGCGAACGTGCTCTGCACTCTGGACGATCCAGCAACAGAGAATCTGCAGCAGTCCAGATGATTTGCATTTGTGCCATGGCAACAAATGTCACATTTAGCATGGCTAATGTGTTTATGGTTATCTACTGATCCTATTTATTAGGCCCTCAGTGATTTACGCATAGTTTGCAAGCGCTACAGCTGCTTCTCAGGCACTGAAGTTCAAACAAGTGCTGCAGAGCGAATTCAATGTGTCGACCAAACAGCGGAGAGAGAGAGAGACACTCGCAACGTGTTCCTTTGAAAGAGACTCTCATTAAAACACTTCTCTTTGTTTGGGTTTCACCATTAAGGCCTGTCTCCATTCCAGCTCCTCATAAACCCTAAGCTTCTACTTTAGCGTGTCATTTTAATTGGCACTCTTTTTTCTTTGCCTGCCTGTTTTTTTTTGTTGTTTCCATTCTTAATTCATTTGCTTTTTCATGCACAAAGCGCAACATTTTTAAAGTTGCATGATAAATCACTGTCTGGTGGCATGGCGACATGTGTGAGGATGTGCCAGACTGTAAATGCATGATATTGCACATTGCAATGCACATTCCACTGTGCAGCATCTATCGCTGTGGACTGAACTGGACAACCGATCAATCAAAAATGCCATATTTGCTGATTTCTAATAAACCTGCACAGAATATTGCACAGTTTTCTTTGGTGATATTCAAGTCGGTTCCCCTGGGGTTGTTTGTTGTGCTGCAAACTCAAAATAAAATTGCTGTGGTCAGAGAGATGTTATGATAAAGAGCTGATGACAGGAGGCAGGGTTTAAGATTTCAGAGATAAGCCGTGACATTTCCTCTGCTGAGTGGCAGAGCACACTTGTGATGAGATTTCCCTGTCCACTCTCAGGGCAAGGTTTTTTTTATGCTGAATTGTTTATTTTTCATTACTGGAACTGTTCTTAGGATTACCTTGTTCCTTAAAGCAAAATATGTGCTTTTTGTATGTATTTTCAGTACATTATCACTAAGCTCTTTATTATCTTGCGATTGTATTGTTGTGAACATAAAAATTAAAAAACGGAGCAGGGTTTAGAAATATAGGTTTGCTCATAGTAGAACTAGTAATTCAATATTTCTGTACTTGCATTCCAACCTTGACATGAGGTTCAAATGCAACAAAACAAGGTCTATAAGAAGCAAAAATTCTTGTTATGTTTCCACTGAATACTTTAAGTCTGAAAATCACATTGAGATGTACAGTATGTACACTAAGTCCCATTTACCTTGGAACTGTGATGGCAGTGAAGGTTAGAGACACTGACATAGCTAGATGCAGTAAACCAAAACATTTGAAACATAATGTTAGTTTGTGTACAAATTTTAAGCTCAAAGTCTTGAGCCAGTTGGTTCCCCAGGCGCCGTGTTCCTGGCTGCCCCCTGCTTCATTTGATGAATGGGTTAAATGCAGAGGTTGAATTTCGTGCTGTTCACACTGTGTGCAGTGGTGTGTACATGTATGACGAATGGTCACTTTCACTTCACTTTCACTTCAAAAACCTATGCCATAAAAATAGTTATTAAGGCAAAGTGCAAACAATAATGAAATACTTCTATATAAAGCCATTTGTTGTAGGTGTATAGACTATTCAACTAGTTGGTGTTGTGGGCAGCAGTCAACTACCTCAAAGTAGCAGTCTTAGCAGTCTTGGGAATCGAACCCTCAACTTCCATATTGCAGAGTGCAAGCCCTAACCACTAGCCTACCAGCTGCCTCATAGCTCTACTTAAAAATTTGTACAAGACCACACTGAAATTTTGTCTTCTTAGTCTAATTGGGAGGTTTCAAGAACCATCATTCCTGTTTGTTTGACTGATATGTGAAATGTAAGACATTTTCATAAGAAAAAAATAAAGTAGCTTTTAATCAAAGACATAATTGTCAACAAATAAATATGACTAGGCCTTTATGTCTCTCTGAAAACTCGATGAATATTGTTTGTTTCCAATCGGACAAGTGCAAATACAGTGATTAAGTTTAAATTCTCTGTGAGTTGATTTCAGCATGCATGACAAAAGAATGATTTCAAATAAATGTTTCTGTTCTAGAAAAGCTAGGGATTATTATGATATTGCTTTAATCTTTGCTCCTAGAATAATATTGTATATTTCCAAGCGGGAGCCCTGCTTTGGAGCAGTGGCCTAGAGCAGCAGTACTGGAGCCCTGGAGGGCCACTAAACCTGCCAAATGGCCAAATAGACATTGGTCCTCCAAAACCACTTTTGATTCCATAAAGAACCTTTCAGTTGTGTTCATTCAAAGAAAAGTGCTTTAGGGAGCTAAAAAAGGTTCTTCTTCAGAATTGTTATAAAGAGAACCTTAATACTAAGAGCATCGAGTTCTCAGTGACATACCCTCCTTCTTCAGCCACCTAAATGATTAAAACTATTGTATCATGAAGTCCATTCTTTAGGGCAAATGCCAGATAGAGCTTCAGGGACCAGCTATGGTCTACTCAGCAATTACACACCATCTGTTTTGTTACAGCATCTCTGGACATGTATCTCATGTCAGTTACGGTCAGTGAACTCAGAGATAATTTAATATTAAAGATGTGCAGAAAAATACAGGTTGTTTCTTCTGTCCTTCTTCTGTTACTTTTCACCTTATATTATTGAAGGCATATTCATGGATAACCTGGCAGACTGTAAAATTACATCTGTGATAAATAATTACTGCAAAATGTGGCTGTTATCAAAATCAAATTAACATTCAAATGGGGAAAAAAATGAGAATGCACCTCACACACAAACGCATACACGCTGGCGGCCCACCTAGCATACCTAATGTGCAGTGGCCCTCAAAGACGTTACACTCTTTGAATATCACATCTGGAATTGATAGGCTTCTCATTCAAAATATCTATTTGGTGCTGAGCGGTGGTATAAATATCAACAAGAATACTGTGCATTGGAGGATGGTGCAGGGGGTGGGGCACATAAGGTTAACTTTCAGTAGATCATAAAATCTCTAATTGTGTTGCTAAATTTGCTGTATTATTCTTTGAACATGAGTATGGACAGGTTCACCAGGGGACTTCCATTAGATCTGAGTTGTGGAGTCTCAGGGGAGAGCGCTATTCAGTGACATTTACATAAACCCACACTGCCCACTGCCCAGGCACAAAATGACACCGCCACAGACAAGCCTGGCCACCGAAGGAAGTGTGGCTTCGGCATTGGCATTGTCTTGCTAATGATGGAACTTCAGCTCACCTGCAGTGCCCTGGCCACTTATGTCAATGTGAAATTAAAAGCGAAGAAAGCGGTTCTGGCAGTTAACAAAGGTACGCCGTGTTGTTCTCCTGTTCTCCTTGTTCATATGTGACTACAAAAAAGGGGCCCATTATATAACCGACCAAACACTGCTGAGGCTAACCTTACATTACTTCATTGGGAGTGACGGCACAGTTATTCTTTATGTATGAACACCACCACAGGGGGAAAATGAAGTATCAAACTTAGAGCTGAAGAGAGGTATCACGCAGGGAGAGTGTGCCATGAAAGGACAGCTCTGACGTTTTCACAAATAACCTCATTTTTCACTAGTTTGACATAGCAATATGTATGATAAGACATACTGGCAAAATGGACCTTTCTGTGAGAAAAAGCCAAATAGACATCCCCAGAGATTCAGAATGAAAGCTAAGTGAACCAGATGTCCATTATCTGAACATAGACTCAAAATCAGTCAAGGGCCAAAATAAAATGACCGGTGTGCTTGTAATTTGGCTTTCCAGCTTTGTATAAGTGGGGTTCTACTGGTTTAATTGTTAGGACTACTTGATTATATGCATCTGAAGTTCATTTGGCACCAGTTCAGCCATTTCTCTTATAGCAATGAGGATTATAAAGTTAGGCATTTAAGAGGAGGTGTAAGTTTGACATCAAGGTTGGAAAAAAAATGTTTTAGCCCTTTGTCGCAAATAATTATCAGGCCAAAGTGCAAACACTCAAAGTGATTCCACTGCTGCACTGGGAGCTTGACAGCTTTGGGGGGGGGATTGTGTTGTTTTTGTATTGTTTTGGAAGCTGACAAACTCAGTTATCCTCCCTGCCAATGGACTGAAGGTGAGAGGGTCTACTTCTGTAGGTTGCACCTTGAAAAAAAAACAAAAAAAACAAACAAACAACAGTTCACAGCAAAAGTGTCTCTGCAAATTTACTTCATAACCCAAAAAAGTGCAAAATGTCATATCAAGCAAAATGTCAGCCCTCCTTTAGCTTCATAACAACAAAGCCTCTTAAAAGAAAGATCATAGTGTAGCATATTTAATATATTCGGTACAATGTGGTATTTAATTTCAATTTTCGTTTCAGCGCCATTCTTGCCTTTAGATTACTGTCTGCATGCGAAACCGGAAAAGAAAAGGAGGGGAAAAAACAGGAAGAGATTATACAGTAGCTAAGGGTCGCTTCAATCAATCACTGGCGAATAAATGAAAGTGCCATTCAAGCTGAGGAAATAAAAGAGAGGGGAGATTAATTCAAGTTTGCTTCCTCAAATGTTTTAGCAGGCGGACGAGGGAGAGGGAGGGCCACGCACCGCTCGCCAGCCAGAGCTGTTTTGTCAGTGTGGCTGTGTGCTCGGTGTGATAGTGAGACTTTGTGGGAAAACAGCAGTCCATCAAAAATGTATCTTGTCAATCCCCTGTGTATTTTCCATATCAAGCTGAAAGCGAGGGGCCCTTCTTTGTATTCAGTTGCTGAATGGGATTAGACTTGCACAGGTAGTCGTCTCCTCCTCTCCTCTCCTCTGCTCTCCTCTCTTCTCTTCTCTTCTCTTCTCCCTTCCACTCTTCTCCTCGCTGGCAGGGCCAGGGGGATGTGAGTAGCACAGAGTTGCCATGGTTTCCAGATTTGCTCTGCCTGCTCCTCTCCCTGACCAATGCTACGGTAACTACGGTTCACTGTTCGACCCCCTCTAACACACACACACACACACACACGCACACACACACACACACACGCACGCACGCACGCACGCATATGCACTCTCACTTCCATACACACACACACGCACCTGACACACATAATAATCAATCAAATATCTCGCCGAAATATTGCTGAGGCCTATATCAAGTGCCAGAGGGGCTGTTTTTCTTTCCAGGATTCAGAAAGCGCGCACCCTGCAGGTGAACACCGGGGCATTTAACAACCATGCTGAGCTCGGTGTTATCGTTTCTTTTTTTATATCACGGATGTGTCAGGCGCCAGCAGCATATAAACACATCCATCTTACAAAAGGAAGTTTTTTTTTTCCAGAATGGTTCTTTCTTTCTCACATTTCCTGTGCTGATGTATGATGCATCTGGTCTATTGTGCCACCTGGATGCCTAATGATGAAGAGATAACCCTATCTATAACCCAAAACCACACACAGACACCCACACATGACTGCACCTCCTATCTTTACCGTAAACTCTTACAGTTACTCTCTACTCTTCTAGCAGGTGCTTGAACATGGTCTTGGTAATTATAGACTCATGTATGGCCAGGGGCAGACTGGCAATATGCACGTTCAGAAAAAAGTCTCTGTCAACCTGTTTTTTGTGCATACAAAACCCCTCCACTGGCACCACGGCCGAGACACAGACCACTGTTCACCCCACAGGCACCACGCCCGAGACACAGACCACCGGGCTGTTTTTTTTTTTGTCCTTCCCTGTGTGTGACTTAGAGGTAAAGTAGCTGAATTCACTAATTAGCAGGCATATCTGGACACTTTTGGACATACACCGAGTCAGACACATCAGGCATCGTTAGTTTATGTCAAGAAACCCATATAAACAACTGACCAAATACATAATTTGTTCCAAATGTAAGTCCAAATGTAAAAGACATTTTTGTTCTTGTGGTATATTCATGTGGAAACAACATAAACCCTTTCCAGTAACAGTTTTCCCCTTGAAAGAGACCATGAAATCTTCAGCCTTGTGATGCCACTACTCTGTATGTGACATGGTTAAATATCATGCAAGAAACGTATTTTTTTAGATGTACCACTATGGCTTTGTTTAAATGACTTATTATACACTTAAACTTTTCCTTGAAGTTTTGAAAGAAAATAATGCCATGTCTTCTTACTTTCATTTCAGCTGATTATCATTTATACATACACTCTATCTGAATTTTTTTATCTGACATAATAAATATAGCGGTGAATATTTCACCCAGGTGCAATAATTCAGAAACCTGTAACCAAAACTTTATTAAAATATGTCACATTAATCATGAGGGCAGAGGATCTTGAGACAAGAACATCTGGGGCCAACCAAGAGAAATTTCAAAACCATGAAAAATGTGGGAATAAAGACTTATTAAGGTGTGAGTGTGAAATTTCTATATCAATCCAATCCCTCAGGGATAGAGAATTCATAGTTAGGAGAAATGCTGCTGCGAAATATCCTCTGGGCTTTTCAAATGTTAGAGGAAATTCTTGGGAGAGTACAAAATGAATGGGAATCATCATATGGAGCTTTTGTGCAGAATGATTCTTTCTAAATGGTTAACTTTTGAACAGAAAATGTACTTGATTTGTCAACCGAGAATAAAATAAAATATAATATTGGTGTTGTATTTTTGAGCACTGTTGAACTTCAGTCATAGGACTTTCCAACAGTGACTTAAGTTCATTCATGACACCTGGAAATGAGCTCACCGAACAATCAGAACTTGGTAACAGTATTAGTGGAACTCTGACATTCTTTGCTGTAGAAGAATGAAAAGAAACAGGTAAGTTTAATGTTTTAACGCAACAGACTCTAAATCAAAGGTTCCAGCAAAAATGGATAGAAACATTTTTACTTTTAGCCAGTTAGTTTTTGTCACCAACACTCATGGAGTGCTCTCTTGTGGGTGCCTTCAGGCAATTTTCAACTTTTGGTACAGTGGGAGGAATTTGAACTGGCTTTGGCAGAGGGCCATGCTGTGCTTGTCAAAGTTATCTGATGGACAAGTCTGTCATTAGCTTCCAAACAGTAACCCAAAAAATCTTTAAAAAGTGTCCCAAAGGTTTCTGTTTGAAAGTTGTGAGCTTCATAGCAAAAAAGAGGGGTGCACTTAGGAACTGATCGAGTTGAGAAGAGCACAGAAACTTTGGAAAATGTAAAGAATGCTGATGTCTCCTATGGGACCATGTTATTTTAATCATCAGTAATAATAATAATGGATATTTATCACTTATTAATTACTAATATGCCAATATTAAACAACTGCCTAAGTTTCTAAAAATACACATTTGTACATATATTATAGAGATTACCTAAAAAAATTGAGACAGGACACAACATAGGTAAACTATACATTTTATGATACTTGACTGATCATATCTTCTAAAGTTCAATAACAGCAGTGGCACACATACTGCAAACATGTGGTAAGGAAACCGTTTTTTTACATTTAAGACAATGTACTATGTAAGACTTAAGGAGATACACCATTACATACAGTTAGTGTGGTGGGAATGATTTATGTGTAAAATATTTATAAATATAATATTATTTTGCAAACACGTGTTTCCTTTTGGTTTTCAGCAGGAGGCGTGTAGGAATCATTAAATAAATAGCAAATTCATTAGCTCAGTAATCAACTAGTAGTTATTGCAAATAACCCATAAGTAGTAAGTGATTCTTGATCTGTTATCAATAGTTCATGGTAACCTACTGTTTACCTACGCAGAATTCCTTGGTAGTTAATACTAGTGAGGTGTTAATGCAGCACTACTTAAATATTCCTGCTTAATTCTTGATTTACCTTTTAACTATGAAACCGTATTATGAAGTGTCACTGTATTATTAAATATATATTCTTATCCCCTGCAACTGATTCCTGTTTAGTTTTGTGTGATGAGCATAGTAACATGTTAGCTATTTTAAAACACTATTCCTAACATTAAAAGGCACAGACTAGAGAGCAGCATATCCTCATTAGCACCAAAACCCAGCACTAGAAGTGTTCCAAGATGTGCATTCTTACTACAAATCAGTTGTAGTTGTACTGCACATAGCCCAGAAATTAACTGCATCATCATGCTCTCAGCCAGCTGTGGCCCGAAGATGGTAACCATTTATTCAATGGGAACCCATTTTGGTCCGCTACTGTCCCTGGACTAAATACCTTCAAATAGGCGTCCCACTAAGAAGCCGCATATTAAATTAAAAGGTTTAGCATGAAATGCTCCTTTAAAATCTGACACAGTATTAAATTTGAATGAACTCTGGATATACTCAGCAGCACACATACTAATGTGAGTAATCTCCACACACATCTTCCCTTTAGCTCTACCACCCGCTGGCTGGATAAATACAGTGTGAGAAAGGGCCGGCTCGTGCCTGTCTCGCAGCAGATAATAGAGATGCAATCTGACCATGCCTGCTCACCCCAAGCAAAACAGCAGGCTAGCAGCAACTTAAGCTAGCTGAAGCTCATGACTGCTGGCTGTTCATTTAACCTATGTTTGCTTACATTATCATCACTGTTAACTATAAATAGTTAGAAATGATCTCTTGTACCCCACACATAATACAGTCAGAGCCAGTCAGGCTACACACTTAAGCATCATTCAATCGGAGTCCCTTAAGGTAAGCTTGCTGGTAATCTCATAGTATAAGCTGCAGCCAGGCTCCTAACATGCACACGAACAGAGCAATAGAAATGACCCACAGTTAACTGGAATTAAATATTCTTAGATCGATTTACTTTAAAAGCTAATAATGTTTTTTACCTTCTATATAGATACAGCATTCTTATAATAGCAGTGACAATATGCACACACTGAATTTCAGATATGAAGAAGCTAAGAATTAAAAGCTATATGCATTTTTTGCATTTATTACACAACACAGAAAGATGCGGTAGCCTCGTGCGTTAAAGATCTTTATGCTCATTGAAAGTCTGAGTGAATCAAAGCTCATTTTCCTTCTGCACCCAACCTGGGTATGAGGGAGGATCAAGGCACTGTAAGCTGCGTGTGGGAGTGGGAGGTGAAATACGATGTTATTAATTGTTAATACCCTGCCTGCTGGTGCACAGTGGCATACTTAAAAATCAGAGTTTCTATATCTATGTCAATGCAGTAGATATGTTTTAAGATGAATGAGTGCATATAATGTATATATCACTCAGGCAAGATGTCATCTAATACACTATATGGACAAAAGTATTGGGACACACCATTTAATTATAGAATTCAGGTGGCCAATTACTTCCAGTGAACGGCAGTCCTAATGCTTCAGCATACCAAGACAATTTGGACATCATCATGCCAAGTTTGTGGACTCTATTTGGGGAAGAACCATTTCTATTCCAGCATGACTGATTGAAGTTTGTTGTTGAGGAGCGTGCCCTGACCTCAACCCCATCCAACACCTTTGGGATGGACTGCAACGGAGATTGCGAGCCATGCCTTCCCGTCCAACATCAGTGCCTTGACCTTTTAAATGCTCTACAGATTAAATGGGCACACATTTCCCACAGAAACTCCAAAATCTTGTGAAAACCTGTCCAAGAAGAGTGAAAGCTGTTACAGCTGCAAAGGGGGGAAATTCAAGTAATTTTAAACCATGTCATTTTAACACAATAAATGGGCAGTGGGTTTTTTTAAATTCATTAATAAAATTATTAACAAAAATAAGATTATACTACCAATCAAACGTTCTCATTCAATGATTTCCTTTGTTTTTACTACTGGCTAAATTATAGATTAATACTGAAAACCTATTGCTCAACTATTGCTCTGATGACAGCTTTAAACACTTGACATTTTTTTTCAATCAGATTCATGAGGAATCGACCTGTAATGGTATTTAATTAACAGGAGTTCTTCGTCAAGTGTTCACTAGTGGAATTTCTAGCCTTCTTTATGTGTTTGGGATTATAAATTGTGATGATAGGGTTGTTACTAAAGGTGGGCATCGATTAATATTTTTTAACGCCGTTAATCACATGGAATCTTCGCGTTAACCCCGATAATTAAACCCCCCCCCAGCCAGGTTTCAAACTTGCGTGCACTGGCCCAAAATGAAAAACGAAAGTGAAACTCAGTCTGGAAGAGAGACAAAAACTGCATGAAATGGACATTTCTTAGATTTCTCTAAGATATCAA
>JBBPDH010000136.1:7618325-7634430 GCA_037974565.1 Clupeocharax schoutedeni
CTGTGAGAGGTAAAGAACACCATTACACCAAATATTGATTTAAATGGTTAGTAATGGACTTAATAATGAAGTATTACTAATGTTTATTGCGATTTTTTGGTTTTTTGGTGATAATTAAACATGTCCCGGGTCAAATTGACACGGGAACATTATTGGTGTTCCTGAGAAGCGAACATAACAGAAGGGTTACATAGGAAATACTGTGGGCTGTCTCATAATAAATTACTGCAAAGTGCATGGACAGTTTAATATATATATATATATATACACAAAGACACACAATTAAAATATTTAATGATTCTTTGTAAGCTGTCATAAGAAAAAACTTTACTGCCTAAAAGTTCTTAACACTTACAATCTCAGGGAGCCTAATTCATCAGCCTTGCCACTATAGTTTTTAGCATTAGGCTGGATCTCCCAGAGGCCTGTAACAGAGATAAAGGGGGCACATTTTAGTCTACATTGAAGTCTATTTCATTTTGTCATCTGACCGACAGGAAAGACATTTCGAGTGCCTGTTCAACCTGGTAGTTTACATATTTTGTTAAGTTTTTGAAACATTTCCCAGAATACATTGTCCCCAGATTATACAAATGTTGTCCATAATGACAGTTTCATTTTCTTAAAACTATGATCATCATGCTTGGATTAGCATAATATAATATAATTACAGGAGGCAAAGTGATGATACTAAACAAATTTGTGCAATTCATCATACATAATAAGCGTGAGGTATTTCCATCTGTGATACTTTGTAGGCTGGCAAATTTGCACAGATATCATAAGCCTATGATTAAAAGCTGCTTTATTCAAATCTACTGCTACTTAGAGACGCTTTTCTTTGACAGTGCTTTAGTATTAGCAACTGAAAACGTTTCATTTCCATGTTTTGCACATACACAATTGAGACAACCAAACATTTGCCTTCATTTGCAAGATGCGAAAAATGATAAGCCTTAAATAATCCGATTAATAATGAATACATTTCTGATTATGTGGCTGTTGGACTGACATCTACAGTTTTGAGAAAAAAAAAAAGCTTAACATTTTTCACATCTTGCAAATGAAGGCAAGTGTTCCTTCATGTGCTTACAGTTGTGTCTCAGGGCTAATCATTAGTTCTCATTAATATGAGACTTGTCCGATTTTTCATTTTGACCATTATAGGCACAATATATCAATAAGCATCTGAAGTGTGGGGGCTAATACTGAACGAATTCTGTATCTTGAGGTGGGCCATTTAGCAAAACTCTACTACACGATTTTTTCACAGGACACAATATATCACTACTCTTCTTTCTTTCTGACATGCGACGATTTTGATAAGACAAAAAAAGTGCAAATAGAAATTATTGAGCTTAAAGATTTATTTTTGTTTCCCATTGTTTTGTTCCCTTTTACTGCAATGCTCTCCAGTTAAACAGGACCGGTTATATCAGTTGCTTCTAGAAGTATTGACTATATCCAGTATATGTTCAGAAAGGCCTACTGTGCAGTAATTCATCACAATAAACATAAATATCACCACATTGTCCACCAATGCATCCTTATATCTCCAGAATAGCTCCATTGCTTAAATACAAATTTATATTCCTTTTCAAATGAACTATGCAGCTGTAAATCACCAAGGTGCCCTTGATCTTTTAAGAAATATTCAGGTTTATATCTTTATTTCTGCTGGAGTAAGTAATCAAGACGCTGATTTCTTTCAGGATTGACAGATAACTCTGAACTAGGATAACTGAAGGGTACCTGGAAGAATGTGATAAAGACCATTAGACGGGCTCCCCTCTCCGTATACATTTAAAAGGTTAACTGGATGCAGAGCAAGCTAAGATTTCACAGTCTCACAGCGTGGCAAGTTACAACAAAACTCTCCCAAACAAGTGTGGAGTGAGACTCCTAAAATTCTTGGAACCACCTCATGTTTATTACCTAGAAATGAAACTGAACCTGACATGCTTTAAGTCACAGACGAACTAGCAATAAATTTAACCTGCAATGAAGGTTTTGTTCAGGTATTCAGAATAGGACTCTTCTAAAAGGTTTTAAAGACATGCTGTTTGTTAATTAATTAGAGTTACAGACATAGAGTGAACAGTCAGTATCAATGTTAAGTTAAAGTATTAAGTTCAATTATCATTTCTGTCATCATGCACACAACATATATATAGTGTGCATGATGACAGAAATTATAAATAGATAGATAGATAGATAGATAGATAGATAGATAGATAGATAGATAGATAGATAGGTGTGTGTGTGTGTGTGGTGTGTATACTACTTGTAATAAAATCTATTTACAGTAACTTAGACTGAAAGTTAAGAACACTTTGCCTTCTCTTGTAAACCCTGTAGTAAAATCACCATTTTGAAGAGACATGTTTATTCGAATGGCTTCAACACGATCGTATTCTTTAAGTGACGGCACTTCTGGGAGAACCTGGTAACCCTCCATGTCGCCTTACAGACTATCATGTAATATTTCCTGACGTAAATGGCAGTAAATAGGCTACTCTCACACTTGTATTTCATGTTACTCAAGCCTCTCGTCAGCTACAGCTGAGGGTAACATCATATAATTACTCAGAACGGGTGTAAATGACCAGTGCATTCTGTCAAGTCTCTGCCTGCATGCACCCCAACATTCTTCACAATGACGGACAGTTTCGCATGGAGCTGCGAGTTTCCTTGGCCTGGAATTCCTTTAGTGCCCATCTAATCACTCCCTGGATATTGTCTCTTGGGGGATATGACCATGTATGCTGAGAGTCTTTAAGAGAGCCATAAGGTCCATAATGTAAGGAGGACATACTAAGCTACGGTCAGCACTAGACGGATGAAAGCAATATATCAAGTAAACTAATATAAGTACCTGAGTTAGACACAGCATGCCCATGGCATTTAGCAAGCTACAGTTAAAACCACACGGGTGATACGCCCTAGCTGTAAGCAACTTGTCTGGAGGAAGACAACCTGAGTACCGAACACAATGTATAATGAGCAAAATTAAACTAAACTATAACACCCCCCCCCCATTTGCTTGATTCCATCAGTAACGTTAAAGAAGGAAAAAATGTGCAGAAACGTATGTCACTACATGCCTAAACCAATCACTAAGTAGCAAGTAGCACTAAATAGATCCTCTAAAAGAAGACAGAAGAGATTTTTAGATGATTCAAGACAGCTACATGCTAAAACGGCAAGTCTTGGGAAGCCAGTTTTTCTCATTCAATCTTTAAGCAATTATCTGCAGATATCAACATAATCCCAGTATTATTGTGTGTCCCTAGTTATTGGAACGAACCTTTAACTGGTATACAACCTCACACTCGCACGTCTCAAGTTGTTCTATAAACAACCATTCAACCTAAAGGATCTTCAAGAATCCACAAGTCCCTCCATGGCATTGATCCAAAGACCACCTTCTGGCACCTTTATTTTTAAGATGCCTAAAAAAAGCCTGTGTATACATTTCAGAGTCATTTCAAAATCATAAAGAAATGTGTCTAAATATATTCACTCACTGCATTTGACTTTTTGTTCTATTAACAAAAAAGGCTTCCTAAATGATTACATTACAATACAAGAGAATGCAACTCAGTCATCGTTACCCGTCATTATTTATGTCTCACAGGTCAAGCATGCCACACCTCTAAATAATTACACCCACTCCCATTTATACTGGATGATTAGACAAGTATATGAGAGGCAGGGAATTTGAACCAGGCTAATTTTACATTTCAGGAACTCCAAAAGCCTTTATTCGACCTCAACTGGCCCACGAAACGTTTGGAGATCAGTGCAAGAGCAATAAGGATTTTTAGGGGCATTATGATGGTGAAACGGAAACACAAGTGCCCCCAAAAGCCCCTCATTCTCCCTGCGGCATTACATTTACACCAGCACCTCTCCTCATATTACAGCAAAATATGGCACTGGCTTTCAGCTTGTGGAACTTAACTGGTTTTGCACATGAGATTTGATGTGAGTTCATGTCAGGCCATGTTTAGTTATGTCATATGGGAAATACGTTGCCTTACTGTGCAACCCGAAATACAAAAAAAAAAAACCAACACACAGAATCTTGGACTTCGTGTTTGAAAATGTGTCCAGATTGCAAAATAAGCCAAGAACATCATTCATTTTCATAGTGATCTCCAGCTGGGCCTGGTTAATACCTGGCTGAAAAATGCTGTTTTTGATTTGAGAGAAGTTATTTGTCATGGATCACCAGATTAAATCGAAAACTATTTTCTCTCCCTGATTTCCAGAGCTCCGTGGTCAGACACCTAAATCTACTCTTAGCAGTATGAAATGATTTCAATGAGAATAGCTCTAGTGTCTTTTTTCCCCCGATGGAAGGGTGAACACAAGGAGCGGGACTTTGCGGGCCAGTTGGATCTAAATCAAAACTCATCTCGCCCCCAAAATCCCGCCACTGGCATCACAAAATCATTTTTTCTTAATAAAATGTCAAAACATACAATAAAGCCTGCAGCTTATTCCTAATAACTGACCAATGTGACATCTCCAGCACCCGGCATCCTTCCTTCTGCAAATCCCCACGAGGCTGAAGTTGAATTAGAGGACAAATCCTCTGCATGTAATTGCTGCAAATGAGCATTTACAATCAGCCACTGTACAACAGGATCACCCCAATGAGCATTTTTAATGGAAATGTTTTAGGCTGTGCCTATGGCCAGTCCTTCACCGGCCCAGACAATACGAGCCCACTAGATGGAGAGTGCATTACACATGCACTGTGGGTTTAGTCTGTAATGAGAGACCTAACAAGTTAGTGGAGCGACATGGAGACACCAAATTGTCTTACTCACTTTATAAACAGGCCGAGAGTCTAACATGTGGAGAAAAACGGGGAAAAAATGAAGAGGAAAAGGGCAAAATCGTGAAAGAGTGGGGAAGCGTGTCCCAGACAGTGTTTTGTGCTCCCTGGAGAGTTCAGGTAGCCGAACGTTACTCTCAGACACAATCTGTCTGCCAGTCGGGTGGCACCCCCCTTCCAAAAAAAGAAAGAAATCCTCATCAAATCTCATAAATCCCTTACATTTCACGACATAAGGATCTGCCGCAAAGTCCAGAGCGAAACGTGGAGCAATAAAATAAAAGCAAATCGCGTCGTCAAGCAGAACAAGTCGGTTTAAAATGCAACGTTCACTCCGCACACCTGCTGGGTTATGATGACCAGGAGAGGGTCTATACGAGTGGAAAAATGTCGATATAACGTTACCGTGTCCTTCACAACTTACCATTGATCGAGTGGGCTCGGCTGGTTGGGAGATAACGCCTGTCTGATCTTAATCAGCCCGTCGCTCCTTTAAGGCGGCTCTGCTGGCGGAGGGCTCGGCTCTGTCTGCTGGACCTGACTCCCTGCATGTTAAAAAATCTCCCCTCCAGCACTGCTCCGTGGGGTAAAAAACCGTGGAGGCCGTGGAGAGGAGGTGGGGGGCAGATCCAGTTTCCAACAGACTGCAATTGTACGCTAAATATGTTTTTCGCATCGAGCTTTGGGTGCTATTTAGTAACGCTCCCTGTCAAAGGGGTGGCTGAGGCGATCAGGACGACTCCTGTTCATCCTGTTCACGCCTTTTTCTCCCTGGCTTTAAAAGGGGGCGAAGTTTAAAACGCGCAATGAATATAGGGGGCTCTGGCCCGTCCAATTTTCCTAGAAATCATTTCCAAATATAGAAACTGGGAAGAGGCATTCTTAGAAATCATCGAGACGCCAATGACGAGAGTCATTTTCTCTCTTTCTCTCTCTCTCTTTCTTTGTCTGCGTGTGTCTCTCTCGTATCAGTGTGTGAAAATCTCCAATGCTCTCTGTGAAAGATGATTTGGCAATGCCTTTGGGAACGTCTAGTATTGAGCCATCTTTATCTTCGAGTGCCAAATGATTTATCAGTCTGCAGCCCGGCTCCACTGTGACTTGCACATTTCTTGCTGTTTGCTACCCCCTCTTGGTGTGTCCGAGGCATTACTTATATTGCCTTATAAAATATGCACCGTATGGACAAAAGTATTGGGACAGCTAACCATTACACCAATAGGGACTTTAATAACACTGCATTCAAATGCATCGACTTTCGTCGGTCTCGCTTTGAGCCTCTACTCTTTTTTAGTGTTTCTTTGGGAATGTGCGCATATACATTAGCATTTATGAGATTGGGCACTGCTGTTGGATGAGAAGGCCTCTCTCGCAGTCTCCGTTCTAGTCCATCCCAAAGGTGTTGGATGGGGTTGAGTTCAGGGCTCTGTGCGGGCCAGTCGGGTTCTTGCACACCAAGGAGCTTGCTCTGTGCACTGGGGCACAGTCACGTTGGAATAGAAAATGGCCTTATCCCAAACAGTGTCAAGCATGGCGTTGTCCAAAATATCTTGGTATGCTGAAGCATTAAGATGGTCTTCCACTGAAAGTAAGAGGACTGGCCAAACCCCCGAAAAACAGGTATGTCCCAATACTTTTGTCCATAGTGTATAGTCCCAAACACACTACCTGTGTATCATCAGTTCACGTGGGAACGTAGAAGGCAAGAGGAATCTCTTGACAACCTTTCTGTTGTTTAGAAAGACAGACAGACGGACATACAAACAGAACCTCAGTAGAAATACACATGCTGCCCATGGCGCACATATATACAAAGAGATATCAGTGCACAACAAAACACAAATACAGTCAGTAGTTTCACTGCTTTGGTCTATTCTCAGATTGTAAGGGTGCTCATATTATCCACATACACACATTTTATGAAATAATGGGCCGGTTTCCCAGACAGGGATTAAGCCTAGTCTTGGACGACCCTTTCCTTTTCAATGGAAAATGTCTATTGCTAGCACTACATAATCTAGGACTAGGCTTAATCCCTGTCTGTGAAACCGGCCCAATGTCTGTTATCAACGGTACTAAATGTAGTTGTGTCCGGTTGTTTTGTTTCCATTGCGTTGCACTCTCTTCTGTCCTATACTTTACTTGTGGTGTTCTTTTTCTTTTCATGTGATGCATCATGCTTCTAGAGGCACGTTGTTTTGTTTCACTGTGCACTGTGTTTAATGGATTCAGTTTCAATAAAACCTTTACTAACCTTTCTGTGAATTTAAGAATCAAAAAGGCACGGACGGGGTTCGAACCCGCGATCTTCGGTTTACGAGACCGACGCCTTACCACTTGGCCACCGCGCCTGCGCCGTATAACCCAATCAGACTGTTGACATAGTTCACTTCACAGAACACTGTGTGACGTGATTTGTGTGTTTACTGTCACAGTTAGTGCAGGCTAGCTATTGCCATTTAACACTACCATATAATTGAAAATAGCACAGCGGAAGGTTAGGAAACGTGTGAAAATCCATCCTTAGCGTAGTTTCAGTAAAATAATGTTATATATTTTATTGTAGAAAATGTTAACAAACAATACTGAACTGGTTACCCGGGTTACCGCAGGTAAGTAACGTGTAACTGCAAACAATGGAATGTTAAATGGCTAATGTAAGTTTTGAAAATATAGGTATATTTACCATATCTTCCCAAGTTTAGTGTCAGTTAAAGAATTATTATTTTGTGCATTTTATTGTAGAATATGTTGGCAAACAGTATTGAATTGGCAACTGGTCTAGCTTAGCCAGCCAGTCAAGTCCAGCCTCTGAGCTAAAAACAGGTACAGTTTTAAATACAGCATTTAGGTGAAGCTCTTATACAGAGCGACGTACATCAGTGCTCAAGTAGCCCACAACTGTTTCTTAAACCTGTAAAGCAGCCTAAACCCATGTCCACTATTTAAACGAAATACTGCACATTCGGTGCACATCTGTCAAAAATACATAACCAGCGTCTGCCAAACAATATCTGAATAACACCGGTCATAGAAAAGTCAAGAGTTAAGACAAGAGTAAGTATGCAAGCAGAATGAGAGACATAAATGGTCGCCAAAGTTCTCAAACAGTTGGTCAGCTTGCTAACTAGGGGTCTTTTAATGTCCCAGAAAGAATATAATATATTATTGTACTGTCAATTTTAAGCACTAGTCCGACTATAGGTTGTCTTGTATGTAAAGTAACAAATTCTTGTGTTTTTTCTGACGGCCACAAGGGGAGGCTGTGTAATCGTAACGCCTTACTAGGTTTGCCTCCTCTCTCATGCAACTTTGTCACCCAGCTAGGGTTATTGATTTGTATGGAGATGAAGAAAGCATCTTTGGATCTGGAACAAAAACGTTAACCACCTCTTTGTCATGTTCCTCTAACCATTCCTGAACAGTTTCTATAGTGTGGCAGAGCACATTATCCTGTTGAAAGATGCAGCTGTCAATGCCATAAAGGTGTGTATATTGTGTATAACAGTATTTATGGAGGTGGTACATATCAAAGTAACATGAATGCCAGGACCCAAGTTATTGCCCTGAGCATCACATTGATTCTATCGGCTTGCTTTCTGTCTATAGAGTGATCTAGTGTCACATGCCCTCACCCATCAGCATGATGCAGGCCACTTCCTTCTGCTGCTTGAAGGTCCACTTCTGATGCTTGTATGCCCACTGGAACAGTCGTGGCTGTCCAGTTCCTTACCCAGCAAGCTGTGATGCACTGTGAATCATAGACAGCATGAACTCTTTCAGGTATGTGTGCTTCCTCTGTGGGATCACACCACATAAGCTAAGCTTTGTTTCCAACATACAACAGTGAGCATTGGACTCTGGGTTGTCCTTTCTTGGACCAATTTTGGTGGGTATTAACCACTTCATATTGAGAACGCCCCACAAGACTTACTGTTTATGATATGCTCAAACCCACTCACAATTTCACTGTTGTCAAATAAATACATAAATAAATGCACAAACTTAAAGTAATTTAGATCCTCATGATTGCTTCAGCTTCAAGAACACACCAGAACTAAGACTTAACTTGCTGTCTAATGTATCCCACCCCTGGCTTAATGCCACAATCAGTGTTTGTCACTTCAGTAGTCAGTGGATTTCATGTTGTGGCTCGTTGGTGTTTACCGACTAATAATTTATTTTTAAAAATAGTTCTATGTAGCTTGAAGCAAGCTAACAATGTCATATAGATGTATTATTAATCACATATCTTTAGAATAAACATACTTTGAACAACAGAAAGTATTGGCCTTCAGGTTTTTAATGAAACCTGTCGTGTTCGGAAGGTTTAGTGTGAAAGCTGCTACAAAATTCGACAAATTCAGAGCAACAAGCTTGGAGGGATTTTCCTGAAATTATCTATTGGTCCAAAGACACTTTTCATTCTGTCTGGCCTGATTTTAAAAGCAAGTTGTAGTGTTTGTGTACTTATTTATGTATTTGTAATTCTGACCAAAGCCAGTGATTTTCTCTTAGATGTCTGCTTATATTTCAGAATGTTCCGTCCTCTTTCCGAAAGGCTACAATCATGCATTGACTTAATTCTTTATCTGAAGGAATCGTAAATGTTTGCATTTTCCCTGCTATGTGATATTTGTTGTAGCTTATGTGGGTTGTGCAGGAGTGCAAGATAAAAAAAAATGTTTCAAGTAGCACAGATGGTATGGTCAGATGCACTGCTTATATCTCACTGTCCTTTAATCTCCCCTTGTTCTGTGTGTGTTCTTTCATGGCAGGCCCAGGTTTCAGTCTTACAGCCTGAAGGGAGGAATAAACAAGCACCTCTGGGAGAGTGGGAGACAGCTAGAGGTGGGAGGGGGAGACGCAGCATAAAGATGGGGAGAGGAGCTCTGCTTTGGAGCCGAAAACCGAGCTCTATGCTCTTGGTATCTCTGAACTGCAGAACCAGAGTGGAAGTGAGGTATGTTTTTGGAATGTTCCATAATCGATGCGGGCCTTTTGGTAAATGTGTGATTTTTTGTCAAATTCCGAGGCGCTGCGATAAACCTCACCAGCGCCACATATCTGCGCGTCCGTACACAGTTCCTATGAATACATTTTAGCGAGAAGGAGGGGGTGTTAAAAAAAAGGACAGGAAATTTCACTCTTGGGTTGCAAACTAGGTTGAAATAGTGAATTGATATTCATAGTTTATTCGCTTGAATTACTCACTGAGTTAGTTCACGATACAATATGCATGAGTTCAGGCGAGCACTACCTTCACCACAACTGCAGAGAGAGAAGTGTCTGCCTTGTGGCTGTTCGTTTGATAACACACCCCAGGGTTATTTCAAAGGCTTTTATAAATGAATACAGCTCATTACCATGGGGAATGAGCAGAAAAGGAAGCTGTAGATGCTATGACTGTTATGCTCAGTTTTCTCATATGCTTCCCCATTATAAGCACCTACATTGTTCTCTGGATCACTGGTACAAAATGCATATGTGCAAAAGGAATTAAATGAGCTTTGAAGGACATTTAAAACCATAAGTAATTGGGTCCAGTGAGGGAATCTACAAATGAAATGATATGGATGGATGGTTCTGCTTCTGAAATTATCCATCATTAGTAATGCGTAAGTAGGAATAACACTGCCAATCATTAAGAAATGCATACGTTTGAATAACATTACTTTTGCGAGACGTGTTTATGTATAATAAATACAGATTCTCCTGGATTGGCGGCTTCTACGCATAACAGATTGGACAGGTTGTGAAACAGTGTCTCACGAGTTCACACTTGGTTCTTATCAAAGCCAATCTTGCTTGCCTGCTTCATTCAGCCATCATAAGGGATGGACAAGGCTTTGAGGTGTTGGATTTGTAATGTAATGCAAGATTGATCCGGGACACTGAGCATCATCGCTCCTCATTGATTTGAAATCTATACAGAAGCACAACCTTACAAGCATTCATTTCCCAGCCACTGCCCACCCCTTAACGAGGCATTTTTATTCATATTAGCAC
The DNA here is from genome assembly GCA_037974565.1 of Clupeocharax schoutedeni. NCBI lineage: Eukaryota > Metazoa > Chordata > Actinopteri > Characiformes > Alestidae > Clupeocharax > Clupeocharax schoutedeni. The sequence continues at coordinate 7,629,181 of JBBPDH010000136.1, forward strand.
AGTTTCGTGTTCTATTTGTCACCTTCTGCTGAGAATACAAAAGAACAGATAGTGTCTTGTGGTGGAAAACATATCTTTTTGGGTATTACATTTCGGAGGAACATTGTGCTGCTGGTGTGTGGCGTGGAAAAAAGTCATCATCAGTAATTCATGAAAAGAAACTCTGATCAATAATCCAAGGCTAAAATGAGAGACAGTGCCTTGCAAAGAAACATACACATCTCACAAAGGATGAAAGAAGACGGCAAAACCATCCAAATTTTCCATTTTTGCAGAATTTTCCACGAGCTGTAATATGGCTTCGCGGGGAAGATTAACAGCATCATAAGCAGTTTTCTTAATATTAACTGGAAACTTGACACTTTTTTTTCTGTCACACCCATGTCCCCTCAGGACAGTTCATGTTTTTTTTTCCACACTGAAGACACACCTTCGGTGTCATTTCGCACTGCACTCTTCGAATTTGATAACTTCGGTAGCTATCATTCTACCGGGTTAGTACTTTACTCTATTCATTTATTTTACCCACCATCCAGGGTCTAGAATTTCCCTTCACAACAACAGTGGAGAGAATCGTCTGCCTACAGGAGCTTTACAAAAGTCTCTTTGTCACATATTTGTGGGGATTTGGCATCTTATATGTGAGTTGTGTTCTAAAAACCAAAGGAGGAGAATCTACTTAAAGTTACTAAAGTCTAAAGCCTTATTTGTAGAAATACAATTAAATATTTCTGTTTTTGAGTTGTTTTTAATTAGATCTGAGTGTAGTTGTAAGTATTTAACAACCACAAGCACTGTACTTGTAAGTATTGTATTAAGCTTTTACGCAAACAAGTTTTTCGTGACATATGATGTCATTTTCTAAGGTGTCATCCACACAGGTGGGCTGGATCAGCTTTTCGTTTGATATTTTAGTGGCGTGACAGAATTCTATGAAAAAACCTACTGGAAAAGCAATTTGATGCCTTTTTATTTGTCCATTTCCTATTAATCCCGTCAGGGAAGGTAGTCACACAATGTACAAGACATTATGTGACTACCTTTGCTGACTGGAATAATAGGAAAGTGGATAAATGCAGCAGTTAGAGAGTCGCTGCAGTACACACTGATAGCATGCGTTTAATAAGCTTTGTCAGCCAGTAATAGTTATTTGATAGAGTTATCTAATCAGTGTATCAGTGAATCCGTTATCTACCCATTAGTAGGTTGTTGATGTCTTCATAGTTGCTTTACAAACAAAACATAAATACATCTAATGTTTTTTTAGGTTGGGAGGATAGACATTAGATTTCTTTGCCCTCTTTTCTGAGACTGAACTGCACTGATAATACATTGACTATACGTTGAATTCTAAATTTCATTTAGTCAGTATGAAATTAATTATAAAACATATAGATGCAAACACAATGTGATAAGACTCTATCATTTGTTCTTATCAGGAAAAAGGGGGAAAAAAACGGAGTGTAACAAATCACAGTTGTCCTAAAAATATATATTTTTTATTGAACCCTTTGAATAAAAGTCTAACTGAAACCCTCTGTGAGTGTCTGGGATGTAGTACTACATATTAGCAGGCCTTTAAACTACTGAATTTTAAATATTAAGAGTGGAATGAATTGTATTAAAATTGATGTAAATGTGAAAAAATGTGCACAAACAAAAGCAAACAATGAATTCTCAAATAATGCATTACATGCAGATTACCAGATGATGAACTGAGTTGAGTTTGTCTAACTTTCAGAATGTTTTGCAATACTTGATGAATTTATTTTAACCTGGCCGCAGTTTTTTCCACAACTATGTACGTTTTCTCTCCCCTACTAAAGAAATGACCCCCCTCCCCCTAAAACCCCAAGATCCTCACAGATGAGCCCTTACTCTAGTGTGCTGTGGGGCCAGTAAGACTACAGGCCAGCTGCTATTTTATCCCGTGACTTTTCTTTTTCTGTAGTCACACTGCTGTTTTTCTACGAGCGGCATGCTGGATCTCGACTGTCTCTTTGGTAGCACTTCATCGCCAGCCGACGCGATCCTAAATGCAGGAGGACGAGGGGGTCCTACGAACAAGACAAAGTGTGTATGGCGAATTTGCTTTAAGTGTGGCGGTGTCTACGCAAATGCGAGTGGCAGGGAACACTGAGGCTGTTTTGAATGGAAAATCGGGCATTGTGGGAAGAGTTTGCTGCCTCTGACCCTGGCTGCTGCCAGACAAGCAAGTGTGAAATCTGTATGAAAGGTAAGCAGCTGATAACATTACCCAACAAAGGCAATATCATCTTTCCCCTTCTCCACATTTCTCTTTCCACCATTCTCATCTGTCTTCGCCGATCTTCTTGCTGCGCTTTCTCTGTATTACCGGCATTCACTTTTGCTTTCTTTTTTTGCAGTTATTTTCTCTTTCTTTTTATATTGAAATACTACCCAGCATCAAGTCGCAAATTAAATTTGGCGTTCCGTAAACAGTGTCATGAAAAGGACTGGTGTTCTTTACCAGCGTGCTTCTCCCCCTTTTTTTCCCCTTTTTTCCCCCCATCCCGCTCTGGGTGGACTGCACTGGGCAGTGCTCAGCTGTCCTTTCATTTTCAAAGCTTGTTTGATTTTTGTAATCATCACCCCCTGAGTCTCATCTCACACTGTGATCAGATCCAGCTCTATGTCTAATGTTTACCTAGCAATTAGGAACAAATCACTTGTGCCTGTGGGGTCTGTTGCCATAGTTACAATAGGGTTTTGAGGTCTATCATCTGGTCCTCGCGTCCACCAATCAGCTCGCAGAGCTGAAGCTGCAACATAAAGTAAAGATGCATATCTTTCAGCAACACAGTAGTAAGGAACAGAAACAGAACCATGAGTATTAGAAAGTACTCCAGGGTGGCAAGTAGGCGACTGCGCCCAGTCATGGCGGACCACGGAAATCACAGCGGAGGAGACACCCAGCAGGAGAGGCAGGTGAGAGCATCATCCATTTTGAGACTTAGCATGGACTACTCCATGAAACAAGACAGAGACTGGGCTAACAAGATTAGCATTAAGCGCCAACAATAAAAACGGGGGAAAAGGTTGATAAATTTGGTATGGTTGGATGGACGGTGACCATGGGAAAGAATGGACGCGAGAAAAAAAGAAGAAGAAGAAGAAGCGTGTCGGTACTTATCAAAATTATTGTCAAAGGCTGCGCAGATCAATTTCTTTTTGGCAAACCGCAATCAAAGAACTCCAACTGGGCTCTTGTTGGGTTTTTGATACATTTTTCTCCCTCATTTGGGAGCGCAAGGATCCGGCGAGAAAACTTAATTTGAACGGTCAGTCTATGTCTAGGTTCGTGTCTTTTGTGTTCGCCTATGTGCATGGCTGTATGTGTATAAAATTGGCCTAGATTAATCATAGCACTCTAAATCTCATTACTTGGAACATCTGAGAGAACGCCATCTTCAAACGCTCTCCTTGGAAGGAGGGGGGCTTTAAATTCGGGCCTTCGTCAGATCAAAGGCCTCAGATCTGGGATGAATTTTTGTTTTCGGCGGATATGTTTTGGAGAGAGAGTGCTCGGAGAATATGCGACGTGGCGAAGCGTAGCAGCCAGAGCTCCATGTTCACGCTGCCCCCCTATCGAGCGGCCCAGGAGCCTGTCGATATGGCAATATGATGTGAGTAAGAAAAGAAGAACCCCCCAATAACAATCCGAGAAGGGGGGTTGGGGTTGAAAGCACTAAAAGAGAAGGGACGATGGAGGGGAGAGGACCATCACCAGCTGAACCCAGGCGAGATTAAAGATGGCGGCTGAGCATGCCGCAGACTGCGTAACAGAGGACCCAAGCTATCGCAAGACAATTGGAATAAATCTTCACTTCAGAATAACAGAAAGTGCCACACACTGAGGTGACCTCACACGAAGATGGTAGGTGTGCCATTTGTGTGGTATTTTTCCAAGTGTAATGGCGACAGTTACTCCTCCCTCCAAACTACTGTGTTTTTCGTCACCCCCCCCTTTTTTCTTTTATTTACCGTGTATGTTTTTGTCTCATTGGTAGACTTGCTTCTATTATGGCCTTCTTTCTTTCAAAGCCAGCGCATCAATTGTTTCGACTGCCCAGCGCACGGTTCCAGCTCAAAGTGGAAATAATGACAAGCTTTCGTGCTTTTTCTCCGTGCATTTGGTCAACTTAGCATAGACTTCATAAAACCAATGTTTCAGCCATTGATCCATGGTTAGCTATGCGGCTACATCGTAATCACATATTTCTTCAAAATAAACGAAACAGAGCAGAAATGTATTTCATTCGTGCTTTCTTCTTTGTGCATATGGTAACATTAATCACTAGCTTCAGAATTAAGTAAACTCCAGGCAGCAAATCATTTAATCCTCTGTGCCTAATCCACTCCTAGGACTGTTGGGCACGATATATTCAGCTATGACAAAAGATATCAGCAGGACTCCAGAATACATTTTGACAGGCTTTGGGTGCCTCCTCCTCTCCCCAGACTCTCAGACACTTAAAAGAGCAGCTTATCAATACACCAAAGGCACCCTCCCTTTATGATGTCCCAATCACTCAGAATAACTCAGCCATTCTAGACCAGGCTCGCCTTTTCTCACTTTCAGACTATCAGAGAGCTCCCTGAACTGTCATTTCAAGTTTTTTTTCTGTTCTTTTCTGTTGATTTCTTTTCTATCTCAAAAATCGGAATTTTCTTCATTATTCACAACCTTATCTTTTTCTTTGCTGCCAAATTGTCGATTGGACCTTTATTTGATTTAGACTTGTTTGAGGGAATCTAATTAACTTTTTGTATTTATCAAAAGAACTGCACTCAGTTTTAACATCTAAATGGGCTTTTGTCAACTGATCAGGCCCCTCAAAAGATAAGCCCATTTCAAGCACAGCCTACATAGAGGCCTAAATCTGTACTGGCAGCTGTAACAAAAACCAACACAGAACAATTCTGAGGGAAGAGAGTGTTTTCTCCCATCAAGAGAACTTTTATCATGACACAGAATACATTCTTCACTGTTTTTTTTCTGATTTTTTCTACTTTTTAACACTTTTAGACCTACAGTGTAGATTTCTTTTGCTATTGCTGTAAACATCATTTCAGATAAAAACAAAACAGTATCAAAACACCTATTTTACATGCTTATTTTATCCTATGTATCTATCTATATATCTATCTATATATATATGGATGGATGGATGGATGGATGGATGGATGGATGGATGGATGGATGGATGGATGGATGGATGGATGGAT
>JBBPDH010000136.1:7634554-7655674 GCA_037974565.1 Clupeocharax schoutedeni
GGATGGATGGATGGATGGATGGATGGATGGATGGATGGATGGATGGATGGATGGATGGATGGATGGATGGATGGATAAGGTTTTTGTGCAACTCTTATGAAGACTACTGACTAATTAAGTGTCTAAGTGAATACTATTTTAACAGTTCTCTTCAGCTTTCTGAGTGCATTGTTTGATCAGATTTATAAAATAAAAATGCTCATTTTGTTATTCTTATCTGACACCACCTGTTGCTGAAACTGCTTCTAAATGAATGCTTGTACAGTTCGAGCGACTCCAGCTGACGGATGGGGAGCGCTCCCTGAGCCACTGTGATTAGGGGCCAAAAGAACACCTGCAGGCCCCAGTCCTTTTCTTCAGAATCTCATTCAGCCAACATGGCTGTCATCGCCTTTTTTATTGAAAGCTTGAGCTGCATATTAGTCTGTCACAGCTCTTGAAATGGTTTAGAGTTAGCCAGTGCACACAAGAATCAGTGACATGCGGCTGAGAGATTGGAATGTCCTTTGTCTTCTTTCTTTTATTTACAGTTGACAGTCCTGTATGCCACTTTTGCAAGCTTTACAGCCTTAGAGGCCATGAAATTGTTGCACACCGATGAATTTAATAAGGAAAGAAAGTTCACTTTGTTATTTAGATATTTTATAGATGAACATAACAATGAAAAAAGTGCAATTGCAAACAAATTAAGGAGTAATACTACTGAGATCTATGCAGATGTTTGCAGATTTTGAAAATAGCTATGATATTACATTTTTGGTGTTTTATTATTTATTTATGTATTTTAATTTATTTACATCCCTACTGATACCTCAGCCCATTTAGACCCTATTGAAAACAATTAAGGAATGTAACAGAATTACAGGGGAAAAAACTGTGACTCAGATCCAAGCAGATATTTGCAGAGATTGAAAATCGATATTTTTAATTTTTTTATGTTTTATTATTTATGTGTGTATTTTGTTTTATTTGCATCCCTGCTTATACCTCAATCCATTTACATCCAAATCAAGCAGGACATGACATGTAGGTTTTTTAGGAAAATGTAATGTAATGTAATTTTTGTCAGCTGCGAGGCAGCAAAAATGAGAACATTGCTGTTCTTGGAGAAGCCTGTCTTATTTGGGTTGAAAAAGTGCATTAATTCAGTCCATCAGATGCTCGTCTTCTGTGGTTTCACTGCAGGGGTCTCTATGGCAGCGTTCTTATCTGCCCCTGCCCCTGCTCTTGGTACTGGCATAACTGAGCCAACAGGCCTAGCTCAGACAATAGGAGAAATGAGAGGCTCCGGTAGGCTTGTGTAAGACCAGCTTATCATACTTCCCATGTGTACAGCAGAGGAGAAAAGCGTGAAAGAGAACATTTTTAAAAATCAGGGGGTTCAGAACTGTACATGGATGTAGTTCCAGCCCAAAGCAGCGAATGATTCCACTGGCATTACATCCAAATGCTTGGTCTAATGGTCCATTCTTAAACCTGTCACATTTACTCTGGGAGATTAGCATGTTTACATCTTAATTGTCAGTGGAATCAGCGGGTTTCTACTTTAAGCTTCAAACCTTGGGTCTAATTTCAGTGCTCAAGCACTGCCCACAAATGGCTGCATTTCTTATTTTTATAGGAAAGGAAAGTGACAGCCAGTTTTGTGTCTGCATGGTAGTGTCAGAGTCACTAAATACAGAATGTCTGTCTCCAAATGCACAGCAAAATGATGCAGTTGGGTTGAAAGTGTTTAATACAGAATTGCACAGCTCTGAGCCTGGAGGGTTGGTATCCAACACAGTTTTGTAGTTCACACATACATTCACTAAACCTGGCATTTAACAAAAGACTGTAATCTGGTTTGAATATTTAAATCACCAAACTTTTCTAGACATCGATTCTCCACGACTCAAGAGTTGTGCACCTTCTTCTACAAGTTGGTTCTGATTGATTGATATGGAGAACATTTACTTCAAAATGTTATTTATTAATTGAACCCATTCATTCTCCATACACTACTAGAAAACAGCAGCTGCGCTTTACATTGTAACAAAATGTCATGATGAATGGACCAACAGAAATCATGTCAAAATTTTTAAGTGAAAGTGACAATCTGGTCATACATGAACACAGCACAGCACATAGTGTGAACAGCACAAAATATGTTCCCTGCATTTAACCCATTCACCAAGTGAAGCAGGGGGCAGCTACCAACACAGTGCCCGGGGAGCAGTGTGTGGAGACAGTACCTTGCTCAGGGTACCTCAGAGGTACCTAGTAGTCTTGGTAATCAAACCCAGACTTTGTGATCACGGGGCAAATACCTTAACCACTAGGCCACCAGCCGCCCCACACACTTTGTGACATTTACCTACATTTACATTTTTTTTACTTCCCCTTAAGAAAATGTTTTGGAGAAATTAGATTTTATTCTGACAACAACAATACATAAGAAATGTAATTATAAGTTTTTATATCACTATGTGTACATTTTGTAAACTTTATAAGCACATAGGGGTCAATTCAGGTGAGTAGACTTTTACCAACGAAACAGTTCTTAGAAATATAAATTCTGAGGCATTCTACTATGGAATCCTACATTTAATTAACCTAATGGTATGTCATGGCTGTATAACGTGTAGGATGTATGAATCACGTTTGGTGAACACCAGGATTATGATATCAAAAAGTGCTGCTGAATGATGAGATGAGACATGCGCAAAATAATTAATGGCCTTTGAACATTACACCAAAGCTGTATTAATGACTTGGGTTTTTTGGTGAATCAGCAGCCATAAGCTGACTCTGAAAGTAAGCTCAGATGTGCCAACTTATAGCAAGTTGCACAACTTTGTGGGTATGTGAACGAGAAAGTAGATAAAACAGAAGCAGGCAAAACAGAGCAAACATGATCTTCTTTATTTCTGTGTACGGTAACTGCATATGACAGATCCTCTTTGATTATAGGGAATATACACCAATCAGCCATAACATAAAAAAAGACCTGCCTAACATTGTGTAGGTCCCTTTTGTTCTGCCAAAATAGCTCTGACCTGAAAAATCACAGGATCCAAAGGACCTCTGGAGGTGTGCTGTGGTGTCTTTCTTCAAGAAGTTGGCAGTAGATCCTTAAAGTCTTGTAAATTGTGTGTTGGGGCTTCCATGGATTGGACTAGTTTGCCTAGTACATCCCACAAATGCCCTGTCATACTGAGATTCTGGGAAATTCAGAGACGAAGTTAACACCTTGAACGCTGTCGTGTTCTTCAACCCATTCCTCAGCAATTTTTGCAGCATGGTGGGGTGTATTACCCTGATAAAAGAAGCCACTGCCATTAGTGAATAATGAACAGGTGCCACTGCTGTGAAGGGGCGCATTTGGTCTGCAGCAATGGTAGGTGGTCTGTAACATCCACATGAATGCTAGGACCCAATGTTTCCCAGAAGAACATTCCCCATGGTATCACACTGCAGCCATAGTTCATTGTAGTGCAGTCTTTTCTCCAGATAAGCAACAAACATGTATCTACATGATGGAAAAGAAAATGTGATTTGTCTGACCAGGCCATGCTGTTCTATGGCTCTGTGGTCTAGTTCTGAAGTTCATGTCCCCACTGAGCGGTGGGCAGGGGCCAGCATGGGCACTCTGCATGACAGTTCTGCAGCTATGTTGCCCCATGCACTGCAAGCTGCGATGCACTGCGTGTTCTGACACCTTTCTATCAGCCAGCAGTAACTTCATATATCCTTAAGTATAATTTAAGTTTGGGATATCCCACCACTTTTTCAAATATCTGTACATATTTACAAGTGAACAGCAACCTTGAAAAACATAAACAAGGCCAGGAGCATCCCGTTGGCTATGATGATATTGAGTAGGAGTGAGGTGATAACCCTAAAAGTAAAGAAACATTTAAGATATCATGCTTTTACTTTGATCGGATTTCCTTTTTAAAGCTTTTGGCCACAATAAAGCATTTTAAACCAGATTAGTAACTGACAAATCTACTAATTATTTTATGCCTTGCAAATATCTTAAAACATTCCAAAATACCCTACTGCAAAAGGGTAAACTAGGACCTCTTTTAGAAGACAGTGAACTTAAAAAACAACCATGTTACAAAAATTAATATAAATGGGTTTGTTTCAGTTTTTATTTAACATAGACCACTAGGATATTTGAAATTATGTAATAATATAAATCAAATTATCAGCTAATTGTTATTTATAAAGAATGGACATTTTAGGTGATTTTCTTTAGAACTTTGCTACTTGGGTTTAATCAAGTAATCACGACTTTCTTGGTAAATTTGATTTACTTGAAATGTTTTTATATAATTAAAATCATTTTTTCAGCTCCTCTTTTTTAGTTTTGCCTCCCTCAAAAATTTTGCTTGTACCGTGATTTACGCAAGCACAGTAGATCACATGATGATGTTCTTGTAACACTCTTGATTACACTGTAAATGAGGGAGTGACATCAGAGGTGATTATATTTATGGGCCTGCTATCATGCTATGCCTCACGTACTACAACGCTCCTGAGCTGCTTTTATAGAGTAGCCGGTCCTTGAAACTGCCGCAGTGCCATAGTTCTCTCATTAGTCAGGCCCCAAGACTTTTTGGATAGCACTATGTGTGAGAAGAGTTCTTACTGTTTATAATTAACAGTCTATATATATATATATATATATAATATATATAAATATGCTCCCAGAACACTTTAATTTAATTTTAAACTAAAAATGTATTACCCTTAAAGAAATTGTAATGGTAACCATGCATTCGCCTCTTTTAATTTAATTTACAGTAATAAAAATACGAAGGACAAAACGAAAAATAAGAGAAACATTGAGATGATCCACGGTGAAGATTTTGGTCTTCAGTTGCCAAAGATAATTCAAACAGCAGCAGCCAGGTGAAATAAATAATCAGAATCAGTAAACTTTATTGATTGCATTAGCATTAGAATTAGCAGCGTGTGGAGAGCCAAAATAAGGACTTGTACACAAAAGAAACATTGAAATAACTCTCTCGACCCACGTTAAGACAGGGCACAGCTTACTAATACTAAATAAACTGTTGAAAATTGGGGGAAACTGTTTAAAACAATAAAATACGAAGGCAAGACACAGAGCAGTCCTGTCTGCGCACTACATAACGCTCTCGAATTGGTTACTTTCAAAAGTGCAGCGGTTTTTTACCATTTCAAGGCACACTTTCTATATTTATACAGTTATATTTTAAATGGAAATGTTTAATTATATATTTAGTAAACCTCCACATGGATTAGCAGTCACGGTTTCAGTCCAACACTCTTTTCTCCTGAGAACCGAACTAATAATTTTTTGCTATTATTAGCGGAAACTGCACATATCCACCAATTTTTTATTTGCTTTTGTGACATCCAGGGTTCGTCTGCCACGCCCCCTTGCTAAGCACCATGTCCAAACATAAACAACCCAGCACGAGGACGATGAGCCCCGGACTTCACAGCTTTTTTCATGGCAATATATAATTTTTCATGCATTTTAGTGCTAAATTATTAAGAAAAATATAATTTACTTATATTGTAACATAAATATTAATAACATTCAGCTACATTGCATATAAAATGTTTTGGTATTGTAGAGAGAAACACACATATTGGGATATTACTGTAAATTAAATGAATTTGTTACTGTATTTACCTGCTTATACCAAAGTAAACAACAGCGCATACCATAGAAACGAATGTGCATAAATTACAGTGTAGTCTATACAGGGGTAACATCATTATTTTACATTCTAGCGCTGCGGGATTTCAGTGTAAACTGTTCAGTATGAATATGGGTTTACCTTTTTTTAAGGGTAATTTATTACGTTTAAAATGAAATGGAAGTGTCTTGGGAGCATATCTGGGGGCATATTTAGGGTGTACGCTATAATAGGCATTTTTGCCATCTTTCCATGCACTTGTGGCAAAAAGAGTGCTTAGTATTTCTTATATAAAATCACTGATATGTATCTCCATTTTTCTGATTTAAACATTTAAAATGTTTTGTTTCTCCTGAAAAGTCACCAATTTAGATATACATTTTGACAGCCATAATATGTAGCTTCATATTTAACCCTCTGGTCTTTCTGTGAGATATTTTTGTCCACTTCACTCTCTTTTTGTTGACCATTTTAGCTGTTTTAATGCATATGGAATGAAAGTTCTCAAGGGTCTGGAGGTTTTTCAGATCTTTTAATTTTTAACTTCCACTCATTAAATTTATCAGTAATATACTCCATACATCCAATTGTAACTCTTGACTCCCTCATGGCCACTTTTGGCCAATTTAAATTCCTTGTTATTAAGGAATTTATACAATTTATACTATTAATTCATACAATTTATGTTAAATGCTTTTATTCTAAACTCAACACTTGAGAAATGTAGTTTTTAGTTTTACCACATTGTTATTTATCCATTTTTTGCTAAGTGAGCAATTTTATATAATAGTCTGAGTTTCCAATAGGGGGTATGATGGCATGACAATAAAATTCATGACAATGAAATTCATGACAATAAAATTGTGCATGACAATAAAATTCAGTGTTGTTGTTAATCAGTTACATATTTCTGATTTGTTCCTTTTTTGGCCCCAGTAGCAATGAGGGGTTGTTTACTAACCAGTGCAATGTGAAAACAAACTGGTATTTAAAGGATTTTTTTTTTTTTAAATGAACAAGAATGACAAAAACTGATGTTAGTTAAAAAAACTTGTAGTAAACAAGTAGTAAAAAAATATGCAGTAAAAATAGAAAAAAAGTATATAACATTATATAAAAATTATATAGAAATATATAGCCATTATATAAAATATATAAAATTGCTCACTTGGTCAAATGACATAATCTGGAAGAAAACACTAAAAACTTTCTCAAGTGCTGAGTTTATAATTAAAGCATTTTAACCTAAACTGTATGATTTAACAGTGTAAATGCAAAGAAAAAAAAGGTATTTTTCATGGGTTTCAATTGGTCAAAAGTGGCCATGAGGGAGCTGCATGTATAATAAATATGAAGAGGGTCAGAGCGTTAAAGCAGGTCATATATTTTGCCATATAAACAAACAGCTGTTTAGTTCAAATGAAATGGGCATACATGTAACTTTCTAAGCTTATCAGTTTGTTTTTCTAGTAATATTGTTTTCTTCCAGTCACATTTTTTGGCAGTGTCAAGGTATGTTGTAGTTGTCCGCACTTTTGTGATGAACATCTCAATATTGGCCTTGGTGGTGGTCAGAGCAGGTGGAAAATATCTGTGATTTGCTTACTAAGCCTACCTAGGGTAGATAGGATATCAGAGAGTAGCACACAGCACTCGTATAAATCCCCCATTCAGCAGCCCCTCTCAAGCCTTTCGGCTGCCATATAAAGGGACAGGTACTTAAGCTGAAATTGCACCTGTCAACTCATTTGTCACAAGCCCACTCAACAGGTAGCTGACTGGCAGCTACAGCTGCCAGTCACAACTTCTGTCAATCCGTGCAAGAAGTTTGTCCAGCACAGCTGTCAAACAATTCCAAACGTTTCTTCTGAGACTTCGACTTTTCAGCGCTGTGTAGGTTGAAAGAACAAAGCGGGAGCACTCCTGAAACACTGCCACATAGCCAACATTGGGATATTGTACAACCAAATGACTTTCAAAGGGCATTATTCTTGCTCAGCTACTGGCCAAAGCACCGCTTTGTGAGAGTTCCATTGTTAAAGATTAATTTGGTTTTGAGCAATTACCAAATACTTTCCCAATCTGTATGATCTCGCCAAAGCACTGACTTTGTTCCAAACACCTCGATTTTCTGCTCTTTTCCCCTTGATTGTTTCCAAGTGGTTGCTTGGAGTCCATGCGCTGAGTTAGTATGCACTCATGGCCATGTGTTGGCTCGCAGTGGGGGGCCCAGTGATCAAAGCCAGGCCTCAGGAAGGGCAAGGATAGGGTTGAGTTTGCAGCTGCTGATGCCATCTGATTTGAATGCTGGCCGAGTAAACCTTATGGTATTCGTTGGGCCATATATGGAATGCCCTTTACTCTGTGGAGGGTGTTTAGACTCTGCAAACTATTCAAAATCATACACAGAGTTGTTTTTAAGTGCCTGTAGTGTTACCTGCTGCAGTAGGTCTATTTGCAGCTGCTCAAAAGTATAATGGAATACACACCTTATTGTAAGTAATATGCATCGTAATGATCCAGATTATCTGAACTGATAGAGTTTTCCAATATAGTTTATTTGGTGTAAAAGCAAGTACAATATAAACAATGGTTCTATCAGTACGACATAAAGTATATTGTTTCTCTTCTATTGTTATACAGTTGAGAATAGTTAGTAGCTGAATAGGGAAAAGTGGTCATGAAAGTGGGCAATTCACAGTTGAGCTGAATCAGGTGTGTTTGAGCTAGAAAATTACCAAACTATGCCGGCCCTCCAGGACCACAGCTAAACACATCTGGTAGAGTCAGTCTGACACAGGGAAGGAAGCTGTTTGGGTGACCCCTGGCTCTGTGGAAAGTATTTTGACTTAAAGCAGTGCAGTTGATCAGCCAGGATGTGTTTTCTGCGTTAGTCTTGCACTGGAGCTTCGAGGCTAATATAGCTAGCAAATAATGGTTTACCCACCAGTTAGCATCATGCCTTGCCTCAAGCCATGTCAAGCCAAGTTATTCAGTAATCTTAAACACACTTGTCTATTTAATCTCTGACAATAATGCAATACAAAGTCATACATTTAAGGTAATTCAGTTACTTGTTCGGTGCTAATGTACCATGTCTCAGTTTGATTTCTTGTCACAGAGAATTGAATTAGTTGGATTTAGAATTTCACAATTTCACAATTCACAATTCACAATAGTCAGAAAATTCTATTTCAGATTGTATGTGACTTCAGTATTAATATATATTTTTTTATTTAAAATATTTAAAATATTATATATATATATATATATATATATATAAATAAAACATTACACTTAAAATTGCCTAAAGAGATCAAATGCATTTTAAACATGCATTTCCTTTATTTAAATGATATATACCTGTTCTTTGATGTAGTTTACTGGCACATGTGCTACATCCTTCATTCTAATTATTCTGTTGAAGCATCTAAGTCTACTAATATATGTTCAGCTTTGTAAAATGTACATTTTATTTATAAAGATTTTGGGACTGCTGTTTCTATTGGCTCCTTTCTGGGTTTTCAAACAAAGTCAGCCATTCATGATTTGGATCTATCATTACTGGCTTAAGAGTAAAGGCAGGGATTTGGTTTTTCCCTTTTACTTTCCAGATTCTTGTGGATTTGTATGGTTTTGGAGAGTAAAGTAGGAGTAAAGTAATGAGTAGTGTGTAGCATTAGTAACCTAACCATCAAGATTTCAAACAGGTGGCATATGTGGATACTCTGGTAATTTTTTCTTTGGACTTGAAGTTTGCTCTTGCATAAACTAGTCAGAAGAGAGCTGGAAAATAGATAAATCCTTGCTAAATTCTGGTTGCTAGTCTTTGAACCTTCATGTAACTCTGACTACATTTAATTAGTAGTAATAAAATTATAATAACAGTAATAATAATATTACAAAAGTTACAATCAAAACACATTGAAAAAGAGAATAGAGACAAATCAGACAAACAAAGAAACAGGAAGCAATAATGACCTTGCTAAATCACAATTAAATAAGATTTCTAAGATCTCATTACTATTACAGCTATACCAAAATTCATAGTTTTGGTAATTTCAGCTAAATTCAGAGTTACATTTCTTTTTCTCAGGCAAAAATTTAGCAGCTAAAATATCACTCTCTCTAATACAAAGCAGGTTATACTGAATGATCCTTGTCATGGGTTGCTCTGAAGGATAAATTAAATTTCCAGGTGCTAAAAACATACTTTAAACCAAACCAAAAAAATATATTAATTGATATGTTGTCAAGGAAAGCTAGAACTTATGCTAGAAATTTTTAGACCACCGATATGGAAATTGCTGATGTTTCGTGACCTGTAGTGCATATCTCTTAATAGAGTAGTTGAGTGCACATGTTGTGTATGGTGTAATGAACACATGGTGACCATATTTATGATACTGACAGAGACGTGGCCTTTGGAAAACTGGTTAAAATGTTTATCTTGAGTTGAGTATTTAGTTCCAAGCTAAATACAAACATATTTAAAATCATACACCTACAAACACCAACCATTTATGCGAACGAAGGACAAATCCCATTCCGTTTCTATCCAGTGTAACTAAGCTATGTGTGAAATTTAGATTTTTTCTTTTTTTTACCCAAGGGCTAACAAAATGCCATAAAATGGTTCAATTCTGAGATGGTGGACCATTTGTTGATCTGAACCAAAATGGCACTTTTGGTCTGATTAATTGCATCTTTTGTCATTAATTTACTCAATAAATCGATGTGATTAAAGCATTTACAGTATTCAAACAACAAAATCATTCAATCTTTAATATTCAGTGTATTTATTATGATAACATTTACGTATAGAATCGCACACATTTCAGTCTAGTTGTTCTGTATATATGTTCTTAGGAATGATATTGTTCATGTGTTAAACATGATCTTGTTCTTTCCAAGCATCAAGGCATCTTTGTATTTATGTTTCAGATACGAATGGATACAATACACAAGCGGAAATGGCGAGATTTATTGTTGACAATCACCTCTTTAACTCTGGTGAAGCGGAGGACGCAGTCTTTACTGGCACTTGATCTCATTAATGGTCTGGAGATGGTCTCTGCTGCTTGCGGATGGACAGTTGGGGGGTGCCTGCCAACACAAGACAGAAGCATCAGCTTCCCCCAGGTAAGGTTGTTGTAGATTAAATTATTCAAGATGGAGTTTTTGAAGCTCACCGCTTTATGTGAAGCAATGCCACAAAACGAACTGCCTTGATGTTGACTTTAGATTCCAATCTCTGGCTGCTGGTAACGTATCGGCACTCTAAAGTTACAGAGTTTGTTCTCAGAAGAGGTTACTGTAAAAGGCTAAGATGCGGAGGGGGCGATGATGATAACATCCTGGGAAAAACAAGATTAGCGTTCTGACAAAAAATATTCGCATGGTAATCGCATGGAATATTGGGATTTATCAGACCCCTGCTGCGCTTTTTTTTTTTGTTGAGAGAACTGAATTATTGATGTGTATGATCTGTGATGTGGATGAATCTTCAAAGAACCACATTTCCGTATCAGTTACCCTATTTTTAACTGTATCACTACCAAAAATGAGATGCGTAAACAGAACTGTATTTTGAGATTTTTTAATATTTTAGTACACATTTACCAAATGTAAGCATTTATCCTTCTGAAAGGTGCGTGAAATTTGAGTTTGAAGTGGCATCTTTAGTTGTTTGCTGGCAAGCAGAAGAGCAAATAGCGAAAGGGTTCAACTCAGTGAAGCAATCTGTATGTTGGAGGTTCAAGTTTCTTGTTTATGAGCTGTGTTTTTGCATTTGGTTGGTGCAGAGAATATCAATGGACTCCTGTCCAAAGAAAGGGATGGCTGATTCTATTTTAGTGTTGGGGTGGATTCGGGTGATGGCTAATGCCTGAAATTTGAGACTAATCATTAAGAAACGCTCCTCTCACAGCCTGCGCTCTTCAAAAGAGCTAATCTAATAAAGTCATAAAATGAAGAAACGACAGTCTAGATTCCATGGATCTTTGATCTTTTTTTCACTATAAAGGCAAAAGATTACTTGCTTGATTAGTCCAGGTGTTTAGTCATCAGTTTTGCAGGACGCTGAGAAACCCTTGTTCAAAGAGCCACCAAATGTTTCAGAGGTCTTTAAATACTCCAGGGCCCAGGCAGATCCTTTCAAATTTAAAATACATCAACTCTTTGCAGACAACACCTATTTATTCGATATTTCATGACCTGATGACACATTTTAGCTCTGAATTCAAGCTCTGGGTAGTCCCTGCTCACCACTGGTGAAGTAAACAGCTAATATTTTAAAGACCGGGCTATACAAGCCGTGTAAGCTGTGTAGGAGACTTTTATCACTGTATGAATTTTTTTCTTAGAAAATGTTCTTATTTCTTGTCTTGTACTTGCTTACTCGTTTTTGTCAAGCCTATGATCTTAAATCAATTTATCACGACCAGGTGGAGGGATCCAGTACCACAAATACACCATATGGACAAAAGTATAGAGACACGCTGTTTTTCAGTGTTTGAGCTAGGCCCCTTACTTCAGACAATCTTAGTGCTTCAGTATATCAAGACATTCTGGACAACACCATGCTTCCAATTTTGTGGACACGGTTTGGGGAAGAACCTTTTCTATTCCAGAATGACAGTGACCTGGTGCACACAGCAAACTCCATAAAGACAAGGTTTAATGAGTTTGGTGTAGAAGTTCTCAACTGGCCCACACAGAGCCCTGCCCTCAAACACCTCCCACACCATTGGGATGGACTGGAATGGAGATTGCAAGCCATGCCTTCTCGCTTAACATTTGTGCCTGACCTCATAAATGCTCTACAGAATGAATGGGCACAAATTCCCACAGAAACACTCCAAAATCTTGTGGCAAGCTTTCTAAGAAGTGTGGAAGCTCTATATTAAAATTTATGCATTTGATTGCAATGTCATTATAGTCCCTGTTGGTGTCATAGTCAGGCGTCCCAATACTTTTGTCCTTATGGTGGACCTCGACTGAAAACACCACCTAAAGACGTCGTCATTCTTCTGGCCACTATGGCTTTTTATGTTGCGATTAGCATCGTTAACGCTTCAAAAGCAAGACAAACGGACCAAAATTGTGTGGATAGAGCTGATAGTGGAAAAACACACACACACACACACACACACACACACACACACACACACAGCCCCTCTAAACGCAGTCTACCTACACAACCCTCGCTTCGTGTCTGCACCTCCAGCCAAAACCCTCTTTTGAACTGACACCAGAGGCACGCCGCTGCTGTTTATTACAGTATCGATTAACTGTGTTTTAGAGGGCCATCATTTGAGGCAACCCTGAATTCAAAGCCCACACTCGCTTTCCTTCATATTCCTCCTCTTTTTATTTTCTCCAGGAGGCAGTGTGAATTCTGAACGCGCGCGGCGCTGCACATCGCTTGTTCTCCTCTCTCACACACAAACACACACACACACACACACACACACACACTCAGACTGAGACACAGGAGTGAAGAGATAGCCTGCCATGGAAAGGTGGAGGACGGAGTGTTTTCTTTGTTATTTTTAAAGTCCGAGACGCGTATCGATGAGCCGGCTCGTGCGTGCGTGCGCGCGGCGCTCCTCCCGATGCACTCGCGCGAGGAAAGTAGGCTCTCTCAGGTACAGTACGGAGCACTTTCTCCTTCTCTCTCTCCTTCACCCTCTATGTCCCTTTATCTCTTGCGTGTGTATGAATTCTGTTTGATCGCCCGTTGTTGGTTTTTAAGTATTTCGGCGTGTTTTTTTTCTGTGGGCGCGTGGAAAGACCCGGGCCCTTTGAAGTGGGGAAAAATAAAATTGTTACAAAGTTGCAACGAGTAGCTCGACTGCGGAAGGCCCTGGCTGTGTGTGTGAGAGTGTGAGAGGGAGACCAAGAGAGAGAGAGTGTGTGAGTGAGTGTGTATGGAGTTTGTTTCTACTTTCCCCTCCCCCATCCGTTAGTGCTGCTGTGCTGTTGAGACTCAGAGGCCAAGACATGAATGCGATGAATGTGGGGCTCACTTCAAAGCACCGGGGAGAGGGTGGGAGGAGGGCAGTGGAGGGCTGTTGTAATGTCGTCAGGAAAAGAGGGGAAAAAAGAAACAAGAAAGTAGCAGAGTCTGATTAAAAAAAAACCGCAACGATTGTCCGCAGCAGATGGGATCACATGAACGCACAGAAATGTACATAGACGCAGAAAAAACAAACCTTTTGACAACATGTTCTCGTCCGTGAGTGGGATTGGGTTGGAGCGGATCTTGTCAGATCAAGTTAACGAGCTAGCCAAGCTAGTTAGCTCGATTAGCAGTCTGGGCTCGACCGCCCGGGCTAGACTAACGCTAGTTTTTCAGGTTCTCTAGAAGGAGTTAGCCTGTTAGCTCGCACGGTTTGCTTTCAGTCGGTTCTCATTGGACCGTTAGCTCATGTACTTCCCTCCCAGTCCACGGAAATGTTGGTTAAGAGACCTGTTTTCGGGTTGAGGATGAGAGGCAGCCCGCTGGCTAGCTTGTTTTGTTTGTGGCTAACTTGGCTAGCCACTTTAGCAAGCTGGTGAAAAGAGGCTCGTACCGGAGTCTGTTCTGGACAAACAGGCGACTAAAGGGTTGACACAGAACTATGTAAGTTGTCTTTAACCTTAAAGTAGAATAAATATAAGTATACAAGGCCTATGTGGTGAAAAGTGGGTAATGTGTGTGAGATCAATGAGCTTATTTAAACCAGGACCACTATTGTCTTGGAGTATTTCTGAAAGTTTCTTACGTGACTCACAAACAGTTCGAACATAATAATCATTCGTTTTTTAGAGAAAATACGTGCCTTTCAGTCAGGCGTGAGTTTAGAGCTTGTAAAGTAACTTGGGTTAGATCAGAAGAACGAGATAAGAGCAGGACTGTTTCTCCTGGAAAGCAGATATAGCTTTAACTCTTTGAACTTCTGATCAGATATGGAG
Source organism: Clupeocharax schoutedeni (assembly GCA_037974565.1). Lineage (NCBI taxonomy): Eukaryota > Metazoa > Chordata > Actinopteri > Characiformes > Alestidae > Clupeocharax > Clupeocharax schoutedeni. The sequence goes on from JBBPDH010000136.1 coordinate 7,649,191, forward strand.
CAAAATGCTGTCTTTTAAAAAGTGTACTAACCCCAAATAGCATTTTTTAAAATTCAAGAACATAGCTGCTACACCATGATTACAGCTGGGACGATGAGAGGTTAGAAGCATCCTGCAGTTTTTCTATAGATAACCTTGACAGTGATCCAGTCTTTATCCATGTATTTTTAGGGATCGAGGCATGGTTTTTGTATAGGTATAAAATGCTGCTAAACAAACCATAAAAAAATTACAATTCGCATAGAGTACTATGTACATATTTGTGCATGATAGGTTTATTTTTTACTGTTACACTCAAAAATGTAATCTCACTTAAAAACTGTTTCAGAAACACACACAGCTATAGCTGTACTGAGCAGAGAAAAGAAATTGACTTTGATGTTGTAAGCATGGAATATTATTATTCGAAAGCTCAGTGAAATGTTTTATTGTGACCCATTGACTCATTTCTTGTTCAAGGTTCATTGATTTGTGGCTTTTGTTTGAACAGGTGATTTCAGATTTCTTGCCAATGGCAGTCTTTTGAAGTCTTAGCGCTTAGCGATCAGAGCATTACTACGCATGATTAAACGCTGAAGTACCAACAGTCATGCGTACATGAAGTAGTGGAATCTTACTGCTTATCAACCTTCTTAAAATGATTTGGATATGCTTCTATTAGAGCAACTTGGACTTTTCTTTTTAAGGTTTTGTCTTATTGTGTTTTTTCCCCTGTTTATTTAGGAGGAATTATTTTACAGTGGCATTAGAAGAAGTCTGGATCTAATTGTTCCACTGAGTGGGCTGTGCTGGGATTGGGTGCATGGACACTGTAAGCATGAGTTTGAACGAGAAGGGGGCTTACCTAGTGGACCTCGGGAGCAGCTTCACTGAGGATGCTCCCAGACCACCAGTGCCAGGGGAGGAGGGTGAGCTGGTGTCCAGTGATGGTCGACAATACAACCTTAGTTTCTACTCCATCAAGTGTGAGAGCCTTAAGAGCGAGGCCTCCACGGCTACGCCCAGACGGCCTGACCTGGACCTGGGCTATGAGCCCGAGGGCAGCGCCTCACCCACGCCACCCTATCTGAAGTGGGCAGAGTCACTGCACTCGCTGCTGGACGACCAAGATGGCATTCACCTGTTCCGCACGTTTCTCAAACAGGAGGATTGCGCCGACATGCTGGACTTTTGGTTTGCCTGCAGCGGCTTCCGCAAGCTGGAGACCAACGAGGGCAATGAGGAGAAGAAGCTGAAACTGGCAAAAGCCATCTACAAAAAATACATCCTGGACAACAACGGGATTGTGTCACGACAGATCAAACCAGCCACCAAAAGCTTCATCAAGGACTGCGTGATGAAGCTGCACATTGACCCTGCCATGTTCGACCAGGCCCAGACTGAAATTCAAACCATGATGGAGGAGAACACTTACCCTTTATTTCTAAAATCTGACATTTATTTGGAATACACCAGGACAGGCGGGGAGAGCCCCAAACTGTACAGCGACCAGAGCTCCGTCTCGGGGAACGGGAAGGTTCTGCCAGGCTATCTGCCTACGTTAAACGAGGATGAGGAGTGGAGGTGTGAGCAGGAGCCTGAGGAGCACCCAGAAAGTGACCCGACACCCAGCAACCGGCTGACGCAGAAGCTCCTCTTGGAAACTGCGCCACAGCGCGTGGCCAACAGCAAAAGATACGACAGTCGGGAGTACAGGTAAAACAACTTTTCAGAACTTTGTCTCTAATCCTCAAACCTCATGGTCATTTGCTAAATGTTTTTTTGTGTGCTGTGAGCATCCTAACCAATCACAGGTGGTATTTCGGTGCTTGGATGAATTAAGCAATTCACATGATTCAACAAATATTTTGGTACAAAGTAATGCAGCCCAGTCCTCAGTGGTTTACTGTTGTAGAATTTTTCCAAGGTATTTTAAATCATAGAAGTATAATTGATGGTGTCATGTCAATATCATGCAGCTTTACACCCTTTACCCCATAGCCCTTTTTTCAGCACTCCGATGCAAACTCTACCTTAAGAAGGCAGGCGGAGCGTTAGTACAGCCTTCCTGATGAAGGCATAAAGTGTAGGCACCAAGCTCTAAGCCCATGCTGTCTACCTGTGACTGCGGAGCCCAGGCACTGACTGGGTCACAGTGGTGGTGCTGCTGCCTGCTGTGAGCGGGTGCAGGCGGGTACTCTTTGTGTTCTCTGCCCAGGTGTCTTATGAATGGCAGGCTGTTATTCTAGAAGAAAGGTTTCCTGCAGAATAGCTTGACACGAATTCCCTTTTGGCAGTGCAAAATGGAGAAGCCTAGTTTAACGGTGGTGGTGGGGGGAGCCAAAAAAAAAATGCTTTCGTATGTCACTGGAGGAAAAAAAGCATGTTTATGCATTGATGTGTTTTTTTGCCTTCCCAAGATCTTTATAAATGTATGGATATCTTTATTACTAATATCAGATGTGTTTCATGTCTAGTTAAATGCACTAGCTTTCCGTATTTATTCGGACATGCCAAAAACATTCCTGAGTGCCAGTTGTGGTGTCCCATTGTGGTTTTTTCATGTGCGGATATTGCTGTATTCAGTGTCATGTATCTCGCATCATTTAATCTACAGAGGCAGTGATTTTAAGCTAAGCTGCAAAATTTACAGAAAATCATTTGGTGCACCATAGCCTTGTGTCCTTCCGTATGAGCAAAATGGGATTTAGAGATGTGACTACTTATGACAGTAATCCTTGTCCCACTGCATTAGAAAGCTGTATATGTGGGCTTTTGAAAAGGCTGTGCTGAGGATTACAAAGCTTTCTACCACTGATTTAAAAGCAAATATCGGCAGGTCCCCCTTCATCCACCCCCCATCATTCATTTTTTTTAGTTTGTGCTGTGTAATTTTTTTTCCACTCAAGAAAGAGCTTAAACACTAAGCAAGCATGGTGAGCTGGAGGAGGGATTTGCACAACCTGATTTAGCCCCTGTAAAATGCTCAGGAACACATTGTGTTTTGGTTTTCTGAAGTACTCCACTGCACTGTGTTCACTGCTTGCTCTTCCACCATATTGAAAACTGCTTCATTCTCTACCTAGAAGATGACCCAGTTTTGTCTCAGCTGTCTTAGACAAACCTTGACATGGTTTGAGAGGATGCACTAACCTTGTTCTGCCCAAAAGCTCAGGCCTATAGAACTTGAGTTTTAAAAGTACAAAGATGCGAAACGCCCGAAGGACTGCAGAAAAAAAGTAGAGAAGAAGTAGAGAAAAAGAGAGACATGAAATTGTTTCCCCTACTCTCTTTCCCTTGAAAAGTTTGTCACAGTAACTTTTTTCTTTTTCCTTATGTATTCTTCCAGCTGGTTACAGTTGGCAGATAGGGCCTTTTCCTTTTTTATTTTTTTACTTTTTTCCGAAGGTTGTTGTGGGCCACTTCTTTTAACAAGCTATAACGTGACAAAATGAGAGACTTTGATATTCTTAAACCACAGAAACATGCTCCACCCAGCTGAATGTGTCTTCCATGGCCTCTGGACTTTATGCGTTTTTAATTAGTGAGCAATGTATTTTTGAGGTTGTTTTTAGATGATTATTTCATTACGTGAAGTATTTGGCTGGAATTACAAAAAGATGCCGCGTTCATTTTTAAATAGCCTTTTAGGATCACCCTTCAGGCTTTTGGTGCCTCTAAATGTTGCAGTAGTCATATGTCTGTAATTCTCCTCTAAATAGGCCTCATCAGAAGAAGACACTCACGCAGGATATATAAATACGGAAGCATGAAATCGTATATTTATGGTAAAAATGAAATCAAGTTGCATTAAATGTGCACTACGCATGAATAAGTCAACCTATTTATAGTTTCTAAGCACATTGTTGATGATAATGGCTAATCCTGTTAGCCTGTCAGGATTCCTTGATTGTGAATTTTCAGTTCAGCTTCCTCATTTTGGGTTTCTGGAAATTTTAAAAACTACAACCAAAATGTCTGTAGTTTGTCATCCGCCAGTCTTTCAAAGAAATGCTTAGCCAGAAATTGTAAATGCCTGAGGTGAGTTCTTATAAGTGTGCAGCCTTTTGCTACACGAGTGTGTTCATGGGGATGTTCATAGCAGGCTTTTACGGTAATTGTTCGGAATTTAACAGTTCAGTGTGTTTCATGTCTTGTTTTTTTAATTTTAGGAATTCATATTTTATTACTTTTTAGCATTATAATAACAGTGCCAGTTTGGGCTGACAGGGGCCTGTGCCAATTTCTGTCCCTGGTTTTATTTTCATATTGAAGAGATGCCACTCACCTTTAAATAACTACCAACCTGCACTTGTCAGTGTTGGTTACCAACACATTTCTTTTAACATAAACACAAGAAATCCTGCATGATGGAGAGTCGACAGTCAGGTGACAGGAGCTGCGGATGTTCCCTGCTGCCATTACCCAGGAGTTTTGAAACAGTGGTCAATTTGCAGAGATAGTTTTAAGAACTCTGGGTGTGTTGGGCATATTTGGAGCAGATCAGAGTACATTCCTTCTCCCCAATTAACAGTTATGATTACACAAAAACTTATAATAGGTAGGATTTGTAAAATTTATCATGATACTTTATCTCACAGTTTGCTTTCTAGGCATGATGTGGACACTTTTAATGCTTAAAAGACTCTGACCAACTGTGGAGTTCATTAATTAGAGGCCTATGTAATTGTATTTATTGTGCACAGTGTTTGAAATGCTGACCAAAATCCTTGTAGCACTACTTGGGACTTTTGACACACTGAACATTGTGATGTGTACTGTATATAATGATAATGTTCTGGTCTAAATAACTTTGTACAAGTATTTGTTCATTATATTGATATTCTGTGCTCTGTTAGACCTCACTGGATTTTCAGAACACTATTGTGTATTTCTGACAATTTAAAGATTTAGGGCATTTTTATTGTATAAAATGTTGAAATAACTTGCTATGGCCTCAGTTCTGAACCAAATTTATGCGCGTCTGTCAAAGTTGTTTCACTCGCGATTGAACTGAACACTTTGCTAAACAAGGAGTTTTTAAAAAAATATGTTGTGAACTTACATTTGCATCATCACTGGTATCTGGATTGTAGTAGTGGGGTCTAAAATTCATACCAGATACCGCAGTTGCTGCCAAACTGCTGCCAAAGGTATGCCTCGAATATAAGCGTAGGACTTGTTTGAGACTGCAGCATTTGGACGCCTCACAAACAGCATGGAGACTTAGCACTGATGTGTTGCTAGTGGCGGTATGCTAGCACACATGCACAGTGAGAGTTGCACTGCAGCAAAGCCACATGAAAACAGATGATTACAGGTGGTTAACTGATGGGTCTGTGAAGCACAAAAGCTTCAGCCACATGGCCAGACTTTGCTGGAATTTTCATGAGAGTCTGTGTATGACGGTAAAATAAAAAATAACTCGGGTAATGGTTCATTTATGTGAGGCCTAGTCTCTAGTTATAAGGCAGCTACAGCTTATCTTGGAGTAGTTTAGCATACTTTAGTTTGCCTATGTTTGCATCTTCATCGTTGGTTTGCATTAAAGTATAATGTACCGCCCACTATTAGATAAGTGAAAATTCAGTGAGACTTTTTTCTCTCACATGTTTTGCACATATGTAGCCCATAAAGACTGTCGCAAAAAGCGATGCAAATAGAAACAAACCACCTAAAATATCTAGGGATGCACCAAATATTCGGCCACCGAAAAATTTCGGCCGAAAATGGCAAAAAATGCAGAAATATTTTTTTAACTTGACCGAAACTGTGATGATGCAATCAACAACCGCAGACTGCATGCATCAGGCTGGATTATAGTCAACTTGTCTCTAGTGTGGGCGCATTTCATTTCCATATATCTTAAAGGGGTTCTCTACTGACTGGTACCAGCTCGGTTTGGTCCAGTTCAGTTCTACTCCCTTCAGTTTGATTTCGGATGTTCAGTTTTCCACAACAACTGGTTGCTCTAGCAACCAAACGTTCTGAGAAACACCCCGTGCAGGGGGCTCTAAGCTGAGGTAAACAACCCAGCATCATTACAATTGCCAGCATGGGGATGAAATCAGAGGGGTTTTATTTCTTGGTTTGTGACTGTCTGCCACAAAACGGAGTCAAATGGCACCAGACAAGGCTTAAAGAAGCAACGTTACAGTTAGCGCTAATGCTAACGCTAGAGCTAATGCTAGCGCTAATACTAATGTTCAGATTTTAGATACAGAAAAAAAAGCGAGTAGAGTTGCACCGAGCCGAGCTGGTACCAGTCAGTGGAACCCTGCATAAGAAAGACACTTGGAAAGCCCTTTGTAAAGCGTGGAATGCCAACATTTCTAGACAGTGCATCCACAAAGACCCAGAGAATGAAGCACAGAAGAGGCAAGAACTCTCACACACTGCCTGAAAAAGCAATAAAGTTGTCCAGTGACTAAAATATGGGCTGCCAGTCTCTGTTTTAATACACTATTTTGTTAAAGGACTCCAGAGAATGTTGTTCTTTCACCAG
>JBBPDH010000136.1:7655774-7670256 GCA_037974565.1 Clupeocharax schoutedeni
TGAATAACCAGATAGCCCGCCTTGTGCCTTTACCTGTACTCTAGAACATAGAGTCTCATCTTTGATAAATCAATCAGTGGAAGTTTTAGAGGCGCCAGCAGTCAGATGTAAAATGGGATGACAAAGAGATGGTAATTATTCTCTCAGTGTGAGGAGTTGCACAAATCGGTGGAACAGGAATGCAGCCTGTTTCTGTGTAATGGGTTTTCTCAAATGCACTTCGAGCTTTTCTCCGAAGCTCGCCAAGGTGTTGGGTGATGACCTGGGGATTTTTAACTGGTAATGGAGTGCAGGGGTTGCCAGTTTAAACCAGCACTTCCCTCAGATGCTTCATTTTGTACTGTGTTTGCCGTAATTGTAAAAGCGAATTGATTTTATGTGGAATCACCGTAAGAACACAGTGCCCCTTCACTGTGTTTTTTTTATGGGCTGCTGTTTGGTAAAGTATCAAATGGAGTGGCAAGTGGAGTGATAGTGGGGAAGGCAGAGGAGCGTCTCTCCTCAGGCTCTTGGCTCTCTGTGATACTGTGAATATTGACATGCCTGCTGCTCGAATCATTAGAAGGCTGAGGATGGGCTGAAAGCTGGGAATAATCACTGGAGGCTGCAGTAAACCCTCTCTCTCTCTTCTCTCTCTCACCCTGGCTCCCTCCCCCAGCTTTAGGACAGAGCTCATAACAAATTCCTTCAATGTAACGTCTGTAGTTCACACGGCATGCTGCAGTGCGATAGAGTCGTGGTCTCACATCACAGATCAATAAAAGATGTTGTGCCAAAAGACATGGGACACTGCATGCAGAGCCACCTGAAGAGAGGAGTTTTCACTGTTGTCCATCAGGGTTGGAGCTGCATAATGATGTGCTGCATTTGGTTTGCGAATGTTAATAGAATTTAACTTGGTTATGTTTTTCCGCCGACATGTCGAGCACGGAGAGCTTAAACACTGAGACAACTGAGCAACTTGTCAGTGAACTATGAGGGCAAAAAAAATGAAAAATAAATCCAATAATTATTCATTAATCATAGTGGAGTTAAAATGTTCAATTAATTGAGATTTTGATTTTAGGCCAAATCGCCCAGCCCTACTAGAGATTCTTGTCAAGATCAACTTTCTCTACCAAGTTGCACAGCTCCAAAACATTCTTGCTCTCCATCAGTTGAAGAAAAAGAGAAGCGTAGATATTTGTGGAAAATATTTACGTTTGGTAGAGTTTTTAACCTTCCCAAGATGGGTCACTATGAAGATACAGCAGTGGCAGATTGGATGAGGAACTAAAGTGTGAACATAAAAAGGACCGATACCCCATCTGAGCTGAAGTGGACCAGAAAGAGAAGACCCTCCTTTCAAATGAATTCACACTGTGAACATAAAAAAAAGAGTTTACGTTGTCTTGGTCTACTTTTTGGACCACTTTTAGAGTTGAGTTCCTTTAAAGAGGACAATATGTGACAACACCTTAAATTGTGTGTATGAGTAGATCTATCAAAAGTCTGTCAGTTCTATGACGTGGCAAACAAAGAGTACTATAACTGTCAGTTGTATTTTTTTTTCCTTATGTAAAAGAATATATGTATTTCATACTTATATGTTTTAAGCGTATCATACTTTTCTATTGGAGCATTGCAACAATGTGATACTTTAGTCTAAAATGAAATTCTCCTATCTTGACGGTAATTATGAATTTAGCTTGTTGATTTTGAATATTAGTTGACACATGAAAGCAGAATTGTATTGGACTGCAATTTTTTTGCATGCTTAAATCTGTTGTGCATATATCTGTTGCTGCTTTCTGGTATCTGTTCAATAAATGACTAACAAATACTAGTGCACATTTTCCCACCATGTACTAACCAGTTAGTAAAGATGTAGCCATGCTGGTTTTATGTTACAGATTTTTACAGCGGAATGACATTTGACTGAAAATTCTCTCATTATAGTCAGAAACTCAAAAAAGAATTTCTTAAATGATGGTATAGATCTCATTAGAAATTGTCATGTGTTGATGTGGATTGTTAAATTTTAATGCATTCATTCTTCTGTTTTTCTGTCCATAGGCATGCAACATGGAGGGAGCCTTTTAACCCTTACTATGTCAACACCGGTTATGCCCTGGCCCCCGCCACCAGCGCCAATGACAGTGAGCAGCAGAGCATGTCCAGTGATGCAGACACCCTCTCTCTGACAGACAGCAGTGTGTACGTATAAATACACAAACTCACACACCCTGATGGCACCAGCAGGTATATAGTCATGCTTGTGCAAAAATGAGTGCGTGAGACATTGCACACTTCACAGGAACGACACCGTTGTGTTATCAGTGCTTTATCATTGTTGCAAGTTAACATGACTCCCCAGTCAAATCAGCTGGACTTCCTTTGCCCTCAAAGCAACGTTGAATGCAGTACTGCAGAGTCATAAAAGTATTAACAAGCGACAATCCCCCTTTTATCACGGCAGAACATTTCCTCTTTGGAGTGTTTGAAGCTGAAGCTGGCAGCTGTGATTGACTGCTGATCTCCAAGCAGTCTCCCATGCACTAGATCTGAGGCGCCGCCTCCTGCGCTGATGTGGGACCAGGAGCAAATTGACCTTCCTCTTAGGCCGCCCATCTGCTCATTACCCGCACTACCAAAAGCCTCGAAATGTCATTACTTATGCTAATTACAGAACCTCTGATTGGGCTGTACCCCACGACCTGTAGGGTATAATTTGAATGCATCGACTTTTGTTTCCCTTGAAATTAACTTACCCTGAACTCAAAGGGTAGTGCCCCATGCCAGTGCCCCCATGCTGTACACAACATGGCAGAATCCTGAAAGGGCAGGAAATTAAATTTTGAAAGCAAATAACACCAAAAAGTATGCTCCTTCAGTAGATTAAAGCATACTTTGGCCATAAACAAGTGGTAATCAAATTTGTCCTCTCCTATTCACAGCTCCTGAAAGATATTGACTACATGTAATTATGTGAGCTAGCTTAAATACACTCTGTAAGGTGGGAGAAAAAAACCCAACATATTTATAGGTTAATTGCCGTTTTCCATCTCAGCTTATGCAGTTACTTGGTTATTCACCCTCTGCCCCTTTAACCAACCAGCTTTTCTGCAGTGCTCTGTATGTTCTTACTTTTACATGGACCTGCTGCCGAACACATGCTATCATTTAGTGCAAAGGCTTTTCTTTTGTCCTTCTCTGCAGGAAGTACATTTCCTTTTAGGGAGGTGAATGAGGACATGGTTGCCCAGGGAAAAGCAGCCAGGGAGATATAGAGACATGGGGAGCGTGCTAAGTTCAGAGATGGCACTGGGGAATCATGTTAAAAGAAACATGAAAGGCAGTGCAGCAGGACAAAACATGTGTCTGAAGTGGGCTAGATTAGAGGCCATTATCTGCAGTGAGCCCCTTGCGGAGGAGGGTGGGCACAGCAGGACTGGCGGAGCCCCAGGGATATGAAAGCCTCCCTGGAGCCCCAGCAGAGAGGGACCCCGAACTACCACTGTTACTGCCTTAGCAATTCAGACAAGCGTGCGCCCACAGTCTGTGAAACAACAGGGAAAAAATCATTCTGTCTCTCCTTTGTGCATGCCTGTTGAATTTAAATGAAGCAGCCCTGTTCTTGCTGCAGCACTGACATCCTCATCACAGTGTGCTACACTGAAATATCTATAGATGTAACTTTGCTTTCACATTTAATCTTTAGATTCTTGAAGGTTGAGCAGATAGCTTGGCTGCATATTATGCACATTATTTATAAGGACTATTGCTGCTAGATGCGCATAAACTAGTAAACAGCACATTATACATACTGTACCGGCATGTTGGCTACTTGTTTAGATATAGTTTATGTATAGACTAATATTAATTTCTTGTGTATATTTCTCCATCAGAGATGGTGTCGCTCCTTATAGATATCGTAAACACTCTCGACGTGAGATGCACGAAAGTGCCAAAGCTAATGGGCGAGTGCCACTACCTCATATTCCTGTAAGTATCCTTTGAACAACATCTTGTTGACTCTCTACACACTGCAACCCTTCCCCCGCTTCCTACCTCCCCCGTCCCCCTCTATCTCTCTCACACCCACAAACACTTTTTTTCCCCTCTTTTTTGTGTCTCTACCTCTGTCTGTCATCTGTGGTCTTTTTTGTCATTTTTCTCTCTTCTCTGTGCCTCCTTGCTCTCACTCTCCCCTGAAATGAATGTGCATTCTTAAGATGCACAGTGGTGCTGGGGGGCCTTTGATCATGTGCTGGCGAATAGCTGATGGAGAGAAAGTGTGTGTGTGTGCGCGCGCGCTGTCTGAAGCGTTCCTGATGCTCTCTTCAGCTCTGCCTGCCCATGCCCAGCAGACGTGAAGGCTCTCCTCTGATGGCTGGGCTTCCCCGCTGCACCGACTGCAGCATAATTGGAGCCTCTGAGATGGAGCCCAATTTAACCGAGCAAACCCGCGCTTCCCTCTATGAGGGGCTTTCACTCAGCATATAGAGAATTGTGAGAGGATGGAGACATACATTTTCAGTTCAACTCCGAAAAGTGAACATCAGTGTACCATTTTGAATCATGCATAAAATACAATGCCGAATGTTGTTTTTTTACATTTAGGCTTCAGTCAGGAACTTCATAAGCAGTGATCTAGCCAGCCCCTCACCACACAGTAAATGTATGCACTGTACATCTAAAGAGGCCTTCTTTGTGCTGCATTCAGTTTTGGAGAAAGCACAGGAACTAATCCTGATGGGCTATAGGCAACAGCATATTCCCATAATAAAAGAAACTGAACTAAGAGTGCCTGATCTCTGAATATGATTTAATTTGGCTCAGATTCAAGAAATAAACATTTGTGGAAATTGTATCTGATCTTGTATGATTTGATCCCTTTCATACGTTTATATGCCTGCAGTGCAATTTGGCAGTTGCAACATGTTTTAATTCAGGCTTTATAGAAGCTACTTAGTAAAAGTAAAGGGAAATACAGCAGTTATACAGCGAAAAATGTGTATGCAACACATATTTAGTCCATGGGTGACTTACATTAATGTTACATGGGAACCACATAAGCATAGAACTTCAGAAAACTGGGGCAGATAGCATTTTATTTAATGATTCTTATGTAATTTCTTTTTTTTTTTTTGTTCCTAAGATCCTACCTCACTAATCAAATGGATATGAAGGGAATTTGTCAATGTAGTGTTTTTCAACGTTTGTTCTTAGCTGTACTTAAAACATGCCAGTTGTTGAAATTTCTGATTAAAGCATTAAATAATAATTAGTTTCTTTGAGGCTAGTACATTCCATTCTTGTGGTGAATTACTATGCATTGTTCTCACAGAAAGTGGGGAGCAGGAAAAATGCTTTTATTCTTGAAGGGTGGTCTGCAGCCGTGAAGCATAGTCAGTAGCCACAACATCTTGTCAAAGCTTGACAGATACTGCTGCTTCACTGGGCACGTAGCCATATGGGCTGGGGAGCAGACTGATGAATCTAAAGTGAGCCGAGACTCGGAACAAAGAGAGCTAAAATGAAGAGTCCAGATCAGATTTGACCCTTTAATCAAAATTTTAAGGGCTCCTGTAGGATTTCGCTGGACTCTGGCCAGAGTCTGCCTAAGACTTGTTGATTCATCACTCTACCCCCTCCCCCCACGTTCTTTTCTAACAGATTGCTGGAATAATACATTTCCTGGACTTGTGTTGTTTGGTATGAAAGCAGAATATAGTATAATGTAGGCCTTTGATCTAAATGTACCACTTACTTGTGCCATATAATTTTCTCTGATCAGGAGTGATTGTTTTTTTTTTTTAACAATTAGTTAATCATGTGGTGTAATTCATATTACACAGTGCTGGTTAAAATACATGGCCTGTCACTGTCTGGCCTGACTTAAATACATAGCCAAGACCTCTACCTTGAACTGAGCACTACCTTGAACTGAGATGATCAAAGTAGGACATTGTGCCAATCGCCCTACTTTTGTGTGCTTTTTTATGTGCTCTTTATGTACCTGCCTTTTTTCCCCTTCACTATTCTGCCAACAGTTGCCAGTGTTTCCTTTTTCAGTGAAGTGAAGTACTCATGGTGTATTGCCCTTCATGACTGGTTTTGTTTTTGTGCAGCGCACAAACCGGATGCCAAAGGATATCCATGTGGAGCCGGAGAAGTTTGCAGCAGAGCTGATCAGCCGGTTAGAAGCAGTGCTGAGGGAGCGTGAAGCACAGGAGAAACTGGAGGAGCGCCTCAAGAGAGTCCGGCAGGTCCGTAAGATTCCAAAACGCACATGATCAAATTTATGGCTGTTTTCCTCTTTACTACCATCGTAGACAGTACAGAGAAACCCAAATGTTTGGTGTCTAAACATGATTTCCTGCTTGTGAACACACTGGTGGCTGATCATGATGGTCCCCAGACAGCTCTTTTTAAGGGAGGCCTTGGGGTGCGTTGTGAGGAAGCTTATCAGACATCCCACTTCGTTTCTGTTGTTTCTTTGTCTTCTGTGTCAGGTGAAGCACCTGCAGAAGCGGAACCGCTCGCTAGTCTCCGTCTGTGTAATGACTTTGTTTGAAGTGAGCTGGGGCGTGAAGAAACGCCGGCACTCTTCGCAAATGGGAATCTTTTCCTCCACACAAAGCCAGGTGTTAAGTCTCAAGGCAGATAATTTGTGTAGTTTGGCCTCCTGTAAGAGGAACTGCCGTCACGGACCAGTACCTCTTCGTTATTAAGAGGTTGAATTAGGAATGTGATTGTCTTTTAATTGATATTCTCATCACTTGCTGCCTTCCTCTAAGATTAGCATGCTTTCAGGAAAAAGCCTCCCGAACTCATTTCAAGTTTTCTTTCCCATCAGCAGCGCATATAAAGTCAGATCCCTCCTGGTTTCTCCCCACTGAGTCGAGACCGAATACATTTCAGCTGCTTTATTTGGATCTATGCTGAACATAGTGTTTGACAGCATTATCAGTAGTTCAAATGGGGAACTTTTGAAATTGGCAATTTACCTTCACTGGTTTCACTGGCGTCGTTTAAATAGCCATATTATTGGGATGTGGGTCAAACTTTGACGTGTTAATTAAAACCTTTAAGAATTTCATTCTTAAAGGTTCTGCAAACTGCCAACTCGTTGCTTTGCGCATTGCGGTATATTTACGCTGACCCACCTCTCCTCGTGTTTTCTGGCATGAGCAGTGTAATTTGGAGCGGAGAGCGATGACCTGCACAGCTGTTTAGTGGGAAGGAAAAAAATCTGCATGCTCCAGGTCTTCAGAAAAAGTCCGCTGCTACTTCGTTCCACTACCTAGAGAGATCATCAAAGTGCCGTGGCCATAAATTATTCGATGCTGCTAGCTACTGAATCCAATATCAAATTGCTATCAAAAGGTGGGCTGAGCAGGCTTTGCTGCAAGAGGCCTCACTCGGGGGCTCAAACTGACTCTGTTTGGGGGATTAGGGAGTGGAATACATTAAGAACGAGGCTCAGTTAGTTTTAGTGATGTCTGTGTCTTAATGGCTTATGTGAGTTGTGAATTCTGTTGGGCTAATCAGTAAAAACTATAAAGATTTTTTTCAGGAACATTAATACATTATTGGGAAAAAATGGCAGCTATATAGATTTGTTCAAGCACGTGTAAGGTTGACATCTGGTGGCATGATCAAGTAATTGCATGTATCTGTTGAATAATAAGTTGATTGTTTAGATATGATTTCCTCCTATACGGACATCAGTGAGACTGTCCCTGTAGTTTTTCTTTATACCATTAGTTTAGTGAAGAATGAAATCTAATTTTGAACATACAGACCACAATCCAAAGTTTATGATAGCAGATTCTTATACTTAGCTATCCAGTGTCTTCTTGTACGTTCACTATATATAACAATGTCTAAGAGTTTTGACAAACAAGCTTGATTTATGTTTCAGGTTATGTAATTCTGTTTCAGGAAAATGTGTATTTAAGGCACACAGTTTGCAAGATGTTAATTAGTAGATTGTCAGCGGTGATAGCTGGGGCAGTGTGTAACTTTATTTTGCCATTAGATGCTGGCAGCACCTGAAGCAAATTGTCCTTGATCCCTTGCAGGAAGAGGAAGGTGATGATGCGGACATCTCCACAGCACCGTCGCTGGCCAGCCACAGGCTGCCCCCTGCTGTCCATGTGCAGCACTATGCCCCCCGCTATTCAGATGTGAGCTACAATGGGCTGACTCTGCGTGACGCTCATGAGGAGAATCCTGAGAGTATTCTGGACGAGCATGTGCAACGCGTCATGAAGACACCTGGCTGCCAGTCACCAGGCACGGGCCGCCACTCACCCAAGTCACGCTCACCAGATGGCCTGCCTTCAGTAAAGATGCCAGGGTTGGCACTGCCTCTAGCAGGTGGACAGGGCAAGCACCAAGCACGACTGGGACCGAAGGGCGAGACAGCGCATGTTTACCACCACAAGCATGTGCACCACACACACCACACTATGGGCAGCAAGCCTAAGGAACAGGCAGAAACTGAGGCTGCAATGAGAGGCCATGGCGGATTTGCCTGGACCATGGAACAGCACCACTATGGGTCCAAGATGCGTAACTATGCTGAGGGGATGGGCGCTGGCCCCAACGCTATAGACCCTATGAGTTATAGGTATGCTTTTCTCTTTTGTACACTACCTGTAAATTGATGGTAAACTGCTGACAGTCAAAATCATAATCATTAAGTAGATAATGTCTAGAAGAATTATAAATTATAGATCTTGTCGGTTTTAGGATGATCTATTTACAGCTCTGCTTTGCTTTTTTTTTTTGCTTTTTTTTAAGCAGCAAAAGTGGCACATTGTCAAAAAGAACATTCAAAAAAGTAGAGGACCTGAGGAACTTTGATACGCGAGAACCAGTACCCCCAGAGGAACTAGACAGAAACCAGAAGATCCTGCAGTGGATGATGGAGGGAGAGAAGGAGGCAGGTCGCTACAAGAAGAGCCCCTATGGGTAAGTGTGCTCAACTGTTTTTCTTACAGTATGCCTTAACTATGCAGGTGAATGTAAATGATGTCTGTAAGTAATGACCATTCATAGGTTTCCACATATTCAGTTCTTTGTTCTTAGTTCTTTATTTGAGCCATGCTTTACAGCAATTCATCTCTAATCGGTAGATGTGGGTTATGGATGTTTTTTTTATCTGGCTGTAGGGTATAGATCGAGTGTTAGATGGTCTTTGTTTGCTATTGTAGACATAAAAAATTCTTACATACTCTTGAGCATAGTATTGGTGTACATTGCTGTTGGTCAGATTACAACTGTATTAGCTAGCTTACTGGGAGTAAGAAGTGGTTCTCATCTTGTGTACCTCAGGAGTGTCTCAGGCTCTAAGAAGGGCCAGGTCCATGAGTCGGGCAGGCCCGGTTCTGTGGAGCGTCCAGGGGCTGTACACCCATGGGTGAGCGCACAACTTCGCAACAACGTGCTGCCTTCGCACCCGTTTATCCAGGACCCCACCATGCCTCCCAACCCAGCTCCCAACCCCCTCACCCAGCTGGAGGAGGCACGCAGGCGGCTTGAAGAGGAGAAAAAGAAGTCCGGAACCCTGCAGACCAAACAGAGGTAAGCTTGCCCTGTCTCAATGAGGAAGAGAACACCACAATCTTCCTTCAGGCATGAACTAGTGTGCAATGGTTGTTCAGATTTTTGGGGGACGTTTTGGGCTTTTTTGTGTGACAAAGCTATTACGATCCTGATACATAGCAGCATGTGTACGGTGCAAGGCACGCATCTGCCCCTTGTTACCAATCTCTGTGTGGTTATATCCCTTCCTCGCGTGAGTGTAGCTGGATGTGGTTGAGAGTTAGAGCGCACGGCAAGTCTAACTCAGGAGTTGTTCCTCAGGTATGTGATGGAAGTGATCCAGAGAGGGCGCTCTGCTGTCCGGCACACTACATTTCCTCTACTCGGCGTGGTGCCTGCCGTCTCTGACACAGAACTCTCCGAGGCCGAGTATGTTCTATTGGCCTGTTGTACTATTCGCTTTTCCACATACCCTGCCTCCCCTCCTCCCCTTCATAAAGCAAAGCATCCACCTCCCATTCATTGCTGAAATCATGCATTACTAGGGATGTACTGATATAGAATTTCAGAGATGATAATGATAACTGATAATTAACAGCCTGTTGTGGACAATGCAGACACTGATGAGGTTTGCATTACACTATGGTTTATGTGTAATACAGCTGCTAAGTCATGACTAAGATGAAGGGCATTTTAAAACTAGAGCTTTTTTCTGGACTAATGGCCACTTCAGAGTTCAGTATTTTTGGCCCCAATAGAAGGCTGTTTTTGTGCCCAGGAGGCTCTGTACCGAGGCCCAGTACTCTGGTGTTTACTTCAGGCACACTAAATGGCAGAGATGGGCAATATATTTGTTATTGTGGTAAATTACATCATGAAACGTCTGTGTTCGAGGAGAACACTGAACAACAAAGGACACTGTACAAGAGTACAAAGAATACTGAACAGCAGCTTGTATATTTAACATTCATCCAGTCACGTTTGGATTGTCAGTAAAATACATATTGTGATATCATATATTGTAAAAAGTTTTATTGTGAAGTATCATGATATTTTTGCAGTTTTTGCCCACAACTTCTAAAGGACTAAATGCAGATTTCTGCATGGTTTGGTGATTTTTCTGCACAGACACCTGATTGAATGTATCCGCTAATAGCCAGATGTGTGCAGGGTTCCCCAGCCCTGGACTGTGAAATTCTGTGTGAAAACAAAATTACAGTACTCGGCATCTCCCCCTGACAAATCCAGAATCGATCTCGAGTGAGGACTCCTATGAAAAGACAATAGGAAGACTACTTGGTTTTAAATTTTGGAATTCCACTGACAATGCACTTCTTGCCTAGACACTTTATCAGTGTCCACTAAAGGTGCCCTAAATCTTTGAGTTGTTAATGATGTCTGGCTCTATATTCTTCATGCTTTATCATTATGATCTCTTTTCAGTTAGATTAGTGATATAATATTAATGAGATTGAGAATTTTCAGTGCTCTGCACTGTACCCTGGCTGTACCTGTTGAGAATTACAGTTCTGTTGTCCTCATATGAGACAAAACGTCCACATTTTATACCTATTGCAGGAAAAAAGTGGGAATGTGTTGCAGTGCAGGAACACATATGGGAAACTGTTATTTGTAGCTAATTCCAGTCTTGCACTGATTAATACATTTGTCAGTGTATAACACTTGGCCTTTGGCTAGGCTATGCAGCATGTACAACCAAGTAGCCTACTAACACACTTCACTGTTTTCATGCTTCCACATATATATATATATTTTTTTTTAAAGTGTATGGCCTAGCTGAGGTGGTAGCTCAGAAAGTAGTTAGTAAACATTCTTGGTCTGTCTGTCAATCAGTTTCTACCATTTTAAGCTCCAGTGCCTCTTCAACTTTTAGCTGATAAAATCTTGCTCATACCCACTCACTTGATATTTAGTCTTGCATGTACATTGAGCTTGGACCAGTAATGGCAAACTACTTTGGAGATAATGGTCCTTTAGTCACATCCCATGCTAAAGCAGCCCTGTTCATATCATTATACCCTGATCAGATGGCATCAAACAGTGGTCTTTTGGAAGGTTGCTGTCCACTGGAAAGATATGATGTGCAGTCTATGTAGATTTTTTTCTTCTTTTGACAGTAATGCTTTGATCACACTGAATCCTTCTGTCATTTTTCCTTCTGTTATGCAGACACAAGGGGATGAAAAAACAGCCATGTGAGAACATCACTGTTGCCTATTACTTCTGTGGTGAGCCCATCCCATACAGGACTTCAGTAAAAGGGAGGATTGTCACGCTGGGACAGTTCAAGGAGCTGCTTACCAAGAAAGGGAGCTATAGGTAAAGCATCCATGCTTCTCTCTTTTCATTGGTCTTATTCACTACTGCTAGTGTTTATAGTTGTAGCAATAAAGAAAAGCAAACATTGGATATTAGTTTGATGATTGGCATTCATTAAAGGGGGTTTGTGTTGGAGTCTGGATAATTTTGTTTATTTTTGTTTATTTAACGTTTTTGTTTCTGGACAACTGTTTATATGTTTGGTAAAAAAAATAAAGGAAGGAAAAAAAGGAAACAAATGATATATACATACATATACATATACATATACATTCTTTTTCTTTTTTTACTAATTTCCATGTACAACAGGTGTCAAATGTGTCTTTTTGAAAACTTAAAGGCTTTGCAAAGAGCAACAATTTCTGTTACACATGAGTTTTCACAAAGGACAGTCAACATCGAAATCATCTATTTCAGAATCAAATGATGGGTAATACTTCAGTATGGAGACTATTATTATTGTTGTAATGAGTCAGAAATGGGTCATTAACTGTCTCATTACTACTGTTGTGCAGTACCTGTGTTGTATTAGGCCATATCAAGGTGGTGACAAACTTAAGCCAGCTGCTGAGAATTATCTGGCATTATCACCACATTATAAAGTGGTTATTGGAGCAAGTCAAGCATGTTCCATTACACTTTTATTTGTGTAATAATAGCGTTGTTTCACATCAATCTCCACACCACAAAATAATGGTTTTGTTCGTCAATCTAAGGGGGAAAGGATTGCTGCTTTCAAAGTATTTATTTTTTAGCATTTTATCGACTCATGGGAACACAGCTATGAAAACTAGCATCTAAAATCCTGTACAAAGTTTGATATATAATGTCAAATTGCTTTAGCAACAGTTCAGTTTGCCCTCATTTTTGCTTAATAATGCAGCAATATTACAAACATTACTCTTTAAATGTATCGCTGATTTGATGACTGTTGCTTGACATTTGCATGACTAGTGTGCCGGGTAAAGGAATAAATATCCTGTCCTTTTCTCTTCTCACAGGTATTATTTCAAAAAGGTGAGTGACGAGTTTGACTGTGGAGTGGTATTCGAGGAAGTGCGTGAGGATGATGCCATTCTGCCCATCTTCGAGGAGAAGATCATCGGCAAAGTGGAAAAGATCGACTGACCGAGACGGTGAGGGGTGATGGAAGAAGGGGGAACAGAAGGCAAACAGAACGGGAGAGAAGGAGGTGCTGCTCTTCGGCTGGAAAGGGAAAGAGCAAAGGGGAGGTGCTGAGAGATGGTGCTGGGTACGTGTATCTGCTGGAGGTGGCGAGAAAGAAACGAAGAAGAGGAGGAGGAGGAAGAGAGGAGCGTGGGAGCACTGTGGGAAGTACGTTTTTGACTCTAAGGCTTCTACCTCCGCACTAAAGCCTTTTCTAGTCCCCCCACAGCTGCCACGTGCTATTGGTCACCATGGCATGCAGAGAGCCTTTGGACTTTATAAAGGAGCTAGGCAGCATACTCTCACCTTTTTTTTTTTTTTTGGTATATTTCTAACTTTGACATGTAATGTAGCAATGTAAAGTTTGACTAGAAAAAATTACTATGAAATATGTTTACTAAAGTATCACATATTTTTGATATGACGTATCAGAAGGAAGGTATCCTTTCTTATGTAACATCTCTTGTAATTTTATATGTACTGGTACCAGATGTGTACAGACTGTCTGTTTAAAACAAAAAAAGAGAAAAATGTTTTATATCTATTTAAATATTTAAATGAAAAAAGCTATTGGTTTAATCTTAAAGCTGTGGCATAGAATCAGTTTAACTAGAACACAGTTTTCATGAGGTTCTCTTGCGCAGGTGGTCGGATGAAAACTATGAACCATAGTCCATGCTGTACCAAGTGCTTTTTAACCCTTAATCGCAATCTTATCAGTTCTCCACTCAGAGTGGCACCGGCTTGTGCTGCACTTTCACCGCATTATGCATTTATCTCAGAAAGGACAGGAAGATAGCTTTCCAAGGATGTCTTTGAATGTTCATGCCCTTATGTCGTTTGAGAGGGGTGGTGTCTGACCTGTGGCTTTGTGTGAAACTTGATTAGTGTCTTGTGCTTTCTTACCTCCAGCTGCTGCCCATAAAATGAAATATGTACCAATAATCTTATCTTCATCAAGCCTACAGCATTTGGAAGGCCCTGCGAGAGCCTGAATGAGGTGTTACATATGTAACAAGAAAAAACAACCTTGTGTCAGCAGTCAGCAACAGAACTGTTTTTATGTACCAGCAAGTATCAAAAATCTGCTTTTGGGGGATTTGAATGTAAGCGTTTAGTTGTTGTCCAAGTGCTTGCATCAGGTTCATATCAGATTGTGTCTGTGTAGTTGGGAGGGGAGTGTGTTGGATCATTGGGGGCTTCTGTAAGTGAATGTGTGTCTAATGGATAACAAGGTGAGGGATGTGTGGAGTGCTTGTGTCCACCGAGTGCCACTGGCCTATATTAAGATCATGTAGATCATGTTTACACTTACCTTAATGTATTACAAAACGAGAACCGAATAACTAATTGTAGCCTTTTTAAAGCTTAATGTGGCTAGATTTGGTGCCTGCCAGGAATGGATTGCTTCTCTCTCTCTCTCTCTCTCTCTCTCTCT
>JBBPDH010000136.1:7709322-7720187 GCA_037974565.1 Clupeocharax schoutedeni
TCTGGCTGCAGTTCTACAAAGTGTGACGTCACATGTCTATACGCGTTAATTGCGTTAAAAATATTAACGCGTTATTTATTTCTGTGATTAATTAATCTAATTAACGCGTTAACTTCCCAGCCCTAATTTAAAGTATATTAATAATTTATTAAATACATTTTAGTCAAAATGTATCCTTAAATGGATACAATCCGTAGACACAGAACATGTAGATTGTTCCTAAGTTCAGTTTCCACAGCCACTGTCACATATGGCCAAGAGTATAATATGAATACTCTCAGTGGTGGAAAGGACACCTAACTGTGCACTAATTGATGAAAATGACAATTGACTGTCATCGCACTGGCGAAAGAATGGCAATTCCTGGTCTTATTCGTGAAAATGGTTGTGCATTGTGTTATGTCAAAATTGGTGGTATTGGTGGAAAGGATGACTGACTTCTTTCACTGGGAGAGATGGCATCCTACTTCCAAATTATTTAAATACAATGTATTAATATATTTAAAAGCAAGACACATGTAAGAAACTTTTATTTTTCTCACTATGGCTCTCACACGGTCATGGAACTTGGATGTTTCCTGAAATTGTAATGTAATGTAATGTTTACAGTAATTTTTTCCCCAGACCAATGTTACTCAAATATTCATATATTTAAAGTATATTAATAATTTATAAAAATACATTTTTGTCAAATAATTACAGATTCCATTAGTAGTGCTCCTTAGCTATGCTAATTCTATGCTTAAAACACACTCACAGTGCCTGAATAAAAGATAAGTACGCACCACATCCTCATCCAGCACATATGGTTTACCACATCTTGGCTGAAATGATGAAAGCTTCTTCTCCAGGACCAGCAAAATCAGTCAGTTATGTAGCATTAGGACAGAATCTAAAGTCCTACGAAATGCCTGCATAACCACTTCTGAAATACCAGCGCATTCATGGTTTTTGCCACAACAGACTGTGTTAAGCTAAAGACCTGCAGGCTCGGTCTGTGCAGAAGCTGAAGTCTTTGCATTATTATAAAAGGTAGATATGAACCCCTTATTATTTTGTTAAGTTTTTACATGCAGTAAATATTAGTAGGCAACAGTTACCCAGGATATTTACCTGCAGCCAGTGTGCCTCAACCTTCACTGCTCCTGGTTGGAGCAAGCTTAGTTACACTGCATTATGATTTTCTTAACCTGGAAATGATTATTCTACTGGAAATAATGAATAAATATTCACTAAAGAAAATCATAAATTATAAGCAGAGTGACTAATGGAATATGTTCATGCAAATGAGCTAATTATTTGAACATGAAGTCATTAGATGTTGCTAGAGGAGCTAGAATTTGCCAAGAACTACAGCTCTGCCCCCTGCAAAATCAAGTTCATGCGTTTCATTTCCAGCATACTAGAGGTATATATGTAAAGCAATGTACACTTGTGGAATATTACTCCTTTTTACCTGGTACTTGGAAATAAAAGACTGAAAAAAATGTTTTTTTATATGGAGTATTGTATATTGTATTGTATATTTTTTCATATGGAGAAAAGTATTTTCATATGGATCAAGACTGTCCTCTAGTGGACAAAATAGCATCCACTCCACTAAAGCCCTAAAAATTCTTGCTTGTTCATGTGCTAAAGCATGGTCTGAGTGTCTTTGATGCACTGAATAATTCATATAAACAGTTTCCTTCTTCACTCATTAACAAAACCTAGAGAAACGTCTTATTGATCTTCAAACATTAAATGCAATCTCTATGACAGAAAAATAAACAATTGCATCAGAAAGGATGACAATTTCTTTTAAAATAATTTATTTTCAGAAACATCTACAGTGAATATGGATTAACAATCTATATAAATATACATAATGAGCCCCTTTAAAAAGAAAGAAAAAAAAAAAGATAGCATTGCCTGATCCTTTTGTCTGTAAGAAGTACACAAAAAAGTGAAATCTAAAAATGGTCTTCATTCGGAAATTCTGGAACTGGTAAGCTGGACCGAGGAATGGTCTGTGCAGATTGACGCAGATTGCACCAGGTCAGTATGATCGGACATTAAGACAGGAGGCAGCTGGACTGCTTGGAATCCCTCCCCTGTGATTTGAGATGTGGAGAACAAAAAAAACATCAGTAAAATAATGGGCGCAAAACAAAATGGGCGCAGAATGCGTCTGGTCAGCGAGGGTGTAATGAGATTTCAGGTTTTCTACAGGTTTGGTTTGCTTTTCTCAAATCTGATGTTGAAAACTGACTTTTGTGGGAGCATAAAAAGCAGCAAATGACACTCTCGTTTTAAATTTCCAAACCATGTATATTTAACAGGTATACTGAATCATTCCAAGTGGTATTAAAACCTTCACTAAAATCTTTACACCATTAATACAATAAGCGCTGTGTGTAAGAGGCAATGCATGTTTTACTGAAGAGAAAGCATGGGTTGGTTGTAGTAAATGCATATTTGTGATGTATAATATCAGTACTAATTACACAACATAGTACAAACTGCCACCATACCATTCATTTACAATCAGGCTATATCCTCATACACCCAGTTGAAAAGTAAAGTAGGCCAAGTACCTATCTGAGGTCCTGTAAGCATAGCATGCTACTGACTGCTAAGCGTTCTGGATACCTGTTGTCTCTGCTGCTGCCGCCGGTACTCTTCTTCACTAGCAGCGAGGGCCTGAGCCAAGGCCAGATCCTCCTGCTCCTGAGGACTGATCAACATGCACACACAAGTCAGATAAACTATTATACAACATTATACTGTTGTACTGTATACATTAAACTGTTGCAGCACACATGAGCAGACAGACTACACATAACCACAGAGAGAGACTTAGATGTGGGCTAATCACTGAAACCTCCCAAGGCATGTAACCTACTCCCTGCCAGGGCTCTTTACACTAAACCAGTCTCAATAAAAATAATTGTATGTATATTTTATGATGTTTTTCAAAAGGAACTGCAATGGAAGATGAAATGGAAAAGGCCAGGTGCTGTGTTTCACTTTTAAAGTAAATACTAATTCCATAAATCACTTATCATTTAACAATCACATTGTCAAGATTTTGACAGGTTAGTATGAAAAACACTGCACAAATCTGAGGTAATCATGTGATGTACCAAGAAACATCTTTCTAAGAACATCTTCTAAGAAAGCTGCTACTTAATAAAAACACATAGCACCGAAGACTTTTACATTCATTTTTGGTGTTGCACTCCCTATGTTTACAAAATATTCCAGTTTTCAGTAGCTCCTCCCTTCACATTTCAGGCTATATGGTCAGATGACACTTTCCAACATCAAAACCCTATTCTTGGAACACTTAGAACAACTCCAAACAGGTTGGAGCAGCGGTCCCTAACGTTTTCTGCATCACAGACCAGTTTCATGTACAACAATATTTTCTTGTTATAGATACAGCTAAAACCAAGGTGGGTTTGTTTTTAACTCGTTGTGGGCTACATTTTTAATGTACCGTGTCACACCACCGAGATAAAAGGTCTTTCAGACTATGATAGTCAATAAAATATTTTTTATTCTGTCCTTCTGTACGGCCCTGTACCAAATGACTCCTGGACCGATACCGGTCCACTGCATGGTGGTTGGGGACCTCTCGGTTGGAGGACCAAAAGCATGAACAAATATAAACAACATCTTAGTAGGGATACTGCAGAACTGTGCAGCATTTAATGAGCATACTTTAAACCATGCGTCAAACTCAAGTTCTAAGTAGAAGGACAAACCACTAACTTTCTGCCACACTTAACACACCTGACTGACCTGATCAGCGGAATAAGACCTCATAGACTGAATTTGGCACACAAACAGAAAGTGTAAAATTTGCTGTACTACTGCTCAGAGGGCAAGTCAGTCAGGCCTGCAACTACTGCTGGGTCTTTTAGGTTTCCAGCCTCACTAATATATATATATATATATATTGCTAAAAAAAAAAAAAAGAAACACTTAAACAACACAATGTAACTTAGGAGGCTTAGGATTTACAGTCTACAATTTCTCATTGTTCCCTTTATTTTTTTTTGGAGTAGTTACATTCCAATAGCACCTACGTATATTGAAAACCCTGTTGTGTTTTGGTTTTAAAACACACCTAAAATGCCTATTTTCATACTGTAAACCATAAATATGCCCCCAAATATGCTCCAAGAAAACTTAAGCAGTTAGCATTAGCAGCGTGCAAAGACCAAGACAGCTCTCTGTGCTGATGCTCAGTTAAGTCAGGGACAAGGTAGGAAATACTGGTATATTTGTCTGTGTGTGTGTGTGTGTGTGTGTGTGTGTGTGTGTTGTTACTTTTGCAGTTTAAGAGAGTTAAAGAGCTTGGAATTCATTTTTGTATTGTTTGAGACCACCTACACGCTGAAAATAAATTAGTATATAGTTTATTTTACAGTCACAAGCACGACTGTACGGTCGTTCAGCTCAGCTACCTTAGGGAAGGCTGGGTGTTCCGCGACGATTCTGCCAGGGACATCTCTAGCGCTTGCTGGAGGGCCTGCTCCTCAGTCTGTGGCCAGGAAAAGACAAACGCGCTGTATTATTTATGGCCATTTTTAGTTTCTGCGCTACCATTTCATAAGTAGCATTCATTAAATATTTAAGACAGAATGAATATCTTACCAGTCCAGCCTGATAGGATGCTGATGGAGGTATTACATTCTGTGCTGGAGGGGGCACCACAAAAGGGACTGGGTTCCTTTGTACGCTACTGAAACAGAACACTATATATTAAACAATAGTCGTAAATACAATCAAACGTCACTGAGCAGAGTATTTAAATTAGTGGTGGGCCGTTATCGGTGTTAACGTGCTGCGCTGAGACTCTTTTCAGGCAATAAAAATATATATATACTGTGTAACAGGGATATCACTAGGACGGAGAGACAAGGGGGGCTTAGCCTTAGGCCCCAGGGTTGTAGGAAGAAATTGGCTTGTATAGAGGGCTGAAAACTTTTCATCAAATCTTCCCTTTCACTTAAGGAAACAAGTACATTTAAGCAGTGAACCATTATGGACACTCACAGTATTGTTCTGTTGAACGGTGTACAAACGGTGCTACCAGAGAAATATTACTGAACGGGCTCCGGTTGCTACTCGCTAACAAGCGAGCCTGGGTCCTAATGCCCGTCTGCTACCTACAGCAGCTTCAACAGCCACTACATCATTTTAATTCAATAATGAGAGCTAGACTTATTATTTTTCATTTCAATTCATAGTCTTGTTTCTATTTGTAAAGTGCGTATCTCCGCTCAGTAATATCTTGTATGAAATATTTGGACATAAAATTTTTAAATAGCAGAATAATTACTATATATTGAGGGGGGCTTGGGATCATTTTGGGGGGGGGGCTTCAGAACTTCGGCAGAAATCAAATGAGCCATTTTAATCTAGAATAATTCCAAGATTACAGTGAGACTAATCTAGATTTAAAAAACTTAATCTATGCCCACCACTAATTTAAATCAACATGCTCACCACTTAATATGGCCATATGATTATTTTGATCAAACTATGTCTCTGGATCAATACATACATACATACACGCAAATACAGATAAATACATATATATATCAACCACATCATTATTCATTTTTTTTTCAAATGACTACTAAATGACACTGTAATATTAAAAAAAAGATTGGCATATCATCCACTAATACATGGTATGAAAAAAAAAAAAGAGAGACTCACCCACTGCTCAGCGGACGGGCAGTCCCACCCAGTCCATTAGAGACACTTCTGGAGCTCTCTTTACTGGAAGAGGCTGCAGTGTTACTGCTGGAAGCACCCTGAGCTCTCATTAAAGCAGCACGTCTTTTAAAAAAAAAAAAAGAAAGCAAGCAAACATTAACACACACTTCCATTCTATTAGGCTTCACTAGTCAGTAGGGCTGTAACGGTACATGTATTCGTTCCAAACAGTCACGGTACATGGGTCACAGTTATATACATGATATCTTCCGGAGAATACACGGTACGACGGAGAAAACGTTATTGAAGTAATAAAGAATCACAGATTCAAAAAGGGCAAGTAAATCATAAACCCGAGTCGTAGTGTGCCACCTACTGGCGCAACACACACATACAAGAAAATATAAGCAAGAGTGTGTGTTTACTGGTTAATATACTGCTGTTTATTTAAAATAAACGAAAACAAACCAAGCCTCATTCTTTTGAACTTTTTGTTGCTTAACTTTGCTGTATCGCGAACCGTACCCAACCGTAACCCCAAAACCGAGGTACGTACCGAACCGTGACCTGTACTGTTACACCCCTACTAGTAAGTGTCAGTACAGACAACACTTACCCGGATTTGGAGACTGGTTTGCCATCAGTCTTACAGTCATGGTCAAGTGGATGTCTGTGCTTGAGACAGTAGTTAAGGTGGCACTGGTCGCATGTCACACGAATCATCTCCTTCTGCTTGCAGCCTCCTTTGGAGCACTTATTTGTAAATATCTTTGGCAAAACAGAAAAAAAAACTCAATTTCACTTACCAAAGTTCACTTAGCAATTCAAGCCACCAAGACAAGGCCATCGAATTATTTATTATTTTTACCTTTCTTTTCCTCTGTGCAGGATCTGATTTGCAGTCACGGTCTATGTGCTCCCCAACTTTGATATCTGGCATTTCTCCTCTTTTAATCGGAATGGGAGTGTTACACAATGGACATACTGGGACCTGGACATCCTGAGCACAAATAAATAAATAAAATAAATAAAACAAAATCTGCTGTACTATTGCCTAGATGGAACCCAGTTTGAGATGCCTGCAGTAAATCTACAAGAGAGCTACAGTGGCTTCTGTAGTGTTTTTTCATTCCATAGTTTTCTCAATACAAACATCAATATGATTTAAGTATTCATCAGACAGATAACCTGTCCTAAATGATTCTGGGCTATTTTAAATGTTTTATTTCCTAACACTGTACAAATCCACAGCTAACACATGTACAACTGCTGGGTCTGTCAGGTTTCAGGCCCACTTCTTATTTTAACTTTTGTTTTAACCAGTTTAAGAATTTTATTTTCAGGGAAGAAAGTAAGAATAGGTACATTAAACATCAGGACCTGGACATCCTGAACACCCAAAAAAACACCCAAAGTCATTTATTATACAGACTAGTGCTGATATGCGATAATGTTGTTCAGTGTTGCGATGGCAATATCACATGCGATAAGTAAGTCAAAAGTAAGTAGCATTTATAGTGTTCATGTTTCTCTGCTTTTGATTTGCTGGTAACATAGACTCTAGACGCTGACTAGTTTATGCATAAAAAAATGAAAAGCAATATTTCCATTACAACATGTTTTTTTAAAAGAATTTTTAAAAAATGTAATGCCTCCCATAAAACAACTACTGAACATTGTTGACAAAAATCTGAAAATCTTTTAAAAATAAATCTTAAATCTTAAATAAATGTAAACATAATTTATAGTAAGTTTATAGTAAGTTCTTAGTCAGAAAAAAATAGCAAAAGGAACAATCTATAACAGCAGCATAGAAGATGTAGAAAAATACCCAGTGATTTTTTTTTTTGCCCTCTTCTCTGTGGCACTGGCTGAAGAGTTTTGGAAAAACACCATTTACTGCAGTTCAGTCAGTCTTTTGTGATGTGCATTTTTTTCTATATGTATATTGCGCATGTTGATAGCGCGATTACGGTAAATTTGCGATATATTGTGCAGCCCTAATACAGACCAAATCAGATTAGCATAGGCAGATCAAATCTAAATACCTTTTTATACGAGGAAGTACACTTGTGACTTGCATACGTTATGTGGTCTTTGCAGAAAATTCCTTCACAAGCATCACATCTCATCGGCAGAAAGTCTGTACAATAATTAAGTAAAATGTAAAAGAAAAAAACAGAAACAAAGAAAACAGAATGCTTTTATTAGCATCACATGCAATTTGGATATTAAACATGTCTCTACAGCCTTTACCACTAGTTACACAGAAAACAGTAAGACCAGCAAACCACTGAACTCACCCAGTCGCTTGCAGGACTTTTCTGAGCAATGCTCCCCTAGGTCTGGAAACTCCATGGCACTACGGTGAAAAGTGTTCGCCTTCACACTAAAATTAAAACAAATCAAAACCTCTCAGCCAAAACCTTTCACATGTATGAAAACAGGTTGTAAACACACAACAACTGGTGGATGCATAAGCCAGTGAAATATTTTTGTCTTGGCGATGGAAAAACATGTTATTTCAATAAAACCATTGTGTCCCTGATGCCAGTTAATTTCTTTCTTTTCCCGGGTTCTTTATAGTTAACTGTGATGTTACTAAATAATCAGTAAAGACAAACCACAGTCGCTTTTCTGGAAATGTGTATTCTACTGGTTCCTAGAACAACACAGCTCAGCCAGAACAAAGTTACGTCAGCTTTGTGAGACTTTCACAGAAAATCATTACTATTTAAAAATCTTAGTTATTTTAAGTACAATTGTATATCATACCATGACACAATTTGGAAAAGAGAATAATGTCCCAGGACTATTAAATTATACTTATTACAATATAACATGTTTAACAACATGAATCAGCATTCAGTACCTAAATTATAGGTACTGAATTTAGGTACTGAAATACTATGAAATTTAAAAGACAAAAAAAACACAAGAAAAAGTTTTAAAAGTTAACTTAGTTTACACTGATATATTTTAAAAATATGATAATGACGTTTATCACTGTTAAACAATGCTTATTACACATTGAACACTTGTTTATCTGTTTCAAAATGTTATTTAGTATTCAGGACCAAGGTAACTTATTTAATACCATCAATATTAAAAGGCAGATAACCAAATACAATTAAGTACAATTTTATCCCGTTTTGTACAATGACAGATGTTTTTTGTAAATATAATGATCATTGTTACAAGAGCCATATTATAGTTCCACATATTTATTATCTGTATAAAAACATTCATTCGCATTCAGTACCAGACTCATTTATTAAATTCTATCAAAATGCAAAGGCAAATAATCAAATAAAAAAATCTTTGGGAAAGGTGGGGCACTAGTGCTGAATCATGCAGGAAAACGGTTTAGCTAGCTAAGAGCAGAACAACTTGTATCCGAAAGTGCCTGTAAATATGTAATGGCTCCAGACATACACACAATATTGTGTTGTAATATTACCTGTTGTTTTAGTATTTTCATCATAAACCCAGAATAGATAGAAGCTGTCAGGCTCCTGTCTGTTATTGTTGTTAGCTGACTGTCTTGGGAGCAATTTAACTAGACTGCTACTGACAAACAGTTGAACACTTTGTACAAAACCACGACCAGCCACGAAACACACGACATTTTTCAACAAAATACCCGACTGAGAACGTCCTGGCGAAAAAATAACTCGACCTGAACCAAGGCCCTGAGTGAAGGGACAGTTCGCCTTTACCTACGAGGCCAAATATAAACACAACAGAGATTTCAAGAAACGAGGTCTTTATAAACGCGTTGCGACAGAGGTAAAGCTTTTTCTCACCGGCGTAGCAGATAACCCCGACCTGGTCTCTGTGTGACAGCGATCTGAAGAGACTCAGTGAGCACCGAGGGCGGATTTATTTATCAAGACTGGGGTTTACAGTCACCTGAGTCAGAGCCGCGAGAAAACCACCACCACCACCACCACCGCTCCTGGTTTCAATATAAAAGTAGCTAGCATCAATCAATAAATAAATGTTAATAATAATAATAATAATAATAATAATAATAATAATAATAATAATAATAATAATAATAATAATAATAATAATAATATGTGTATGTACTGTAAATAGTCAGATTTGATGGTTAGATCTAGAACATACATCATACAGTTTAAAGAAAAATCAAATTTACACAATTTGCAATGTTGAGATATGAAAGTATTGGGACGCCTGATCATTAGACCAACAGAGTGGGAGGCTCAGGTTTTATTCTCGGCCAATGCACAGCCTTTGCTTTTGAAAAAAGAAAAGAATTTCACGGTATATTGTACTTATATAATTATGCCTGTGAGAAATAACGATTCTTGAATAAATGGGGTTGATGCCAGGGTTCGGTCTGTGCGACCCATTCAGGTTCTTCCACACCGAACTCATCACAGTCATGCTGGTTGGTTTTCATAAAACCATTTAGCAGCGGCAGAAATCTAATCATATACTGCACCCCAGTGCAGCTCCAGGGTGTCATTGTCCGTCCAGTTAAAAGTGTGTTGCAAAAGACACTGGCTAATACTAAAAGCAACAGCAGCTTCTGTGTTTAAACATGTCTCTCAGCCTAAAATAACACATCTAAAAACTTACCAACTATACAACTTTACATATGCGGTATACAGATGATCAACATACTGATAAAACTGACAAAGATTAAACACAGTCATAAAATGTTTTATTTAAAATGTTCAAAATGTAGAGTATTTTGTAGAAATGCAGTGATGGCTTATGTCTTCTGTTGATAAAATAATCAGTAAAGGGTTTTCAATGTAGGATTTAATTTTATGTACTTGACTTTTATGATAAAAATAAACAAAATCACAGTTAAACAGTAAATTGGAAGACCTTTAGTTTGAATATTTGCCTGAACGTTATTAAAGAGCGCCACAGTGTCTGACTTCATCACCCCAGCCCTCCTAGAGCTGAGACTGCCTCTGTCATCTGTGTCGTCAGTGCGCAGCGTCATCAGGACGAGACTGGAGCCTTCCAGAATAGACCTACAAACGTCACAAGACAGTGACGCAGCACTTTTAGTCATTTCGGTCGAGAATAAATATACACAAAATATTAAAAAAGAAGTTACATATACACACCTATATCTAATCGAAACACACAATTAAAATTTTATATGT
>JBBPDH010000136.1:7748554-7759948 GCA_037974565.1 Clupeocharax schoutedeni
GTGTCTATACGCGTTAATTGCGTTAAAAATATTAACGCGTTATTTTTCTCTGTGATTAATTAATCTAATTAACGCGTCCCAGCCCTAGTGGTTTTATATATCAAAAACAGTCACAATTCAGTTTCACATGACCATTTTCAAAACTCTCCATGTCCCTTTTTGTAACTTCGGTGTGTATATGCAGGGCTAAACGCTACAGGCTAAATATTGTTGTTTTTTGTGACATCACAAAACCATCGCTTCTTAATTGATGAGCAATTTCTATAAATGGCTTGTATAGGCCAGTGAACACTTTATTTCTGAACATTTGAAACAGACATCATGTATAACATTAAACTCTTATTTAACAAAGAATACATGTTGACCATGATAGGGACCCTTTACCATGATAGGGACCCAAAAAGGACAAGAGGTGAGTAAAGTAATTTAACAAAATATGTTGTAAGAATAGCAGAACTCTTTTGTTGTTTTTTTTTTATCTGTTTTTTAAAATGCTCTTTAAAGAAACATAATACATACACATATATTCTACATATTCATATACATATGCTTACATATACAGACACAGTACACATAAATATACATATTTAATAGGAACTCTTTATAGATGTTATAGATGATGGAGGGAGGTTATTGAACATTTTAGCATTCATTTAGTTCTTTCAGATACTTTTCACCATTTTATAGATCTTTGGGTGTAATGGCAGTCTACATGCTATTAGCAATTCTATTTTTTAGAACACAACAATAAGAAAATTGTTTGATAAGACAGAGAAAGAGACAGTATAAAATAGTGTCTAAATATATCTAAATAAAAATCTGTAGAAAAACATCAATATGAAAACACACTACGCTATAAACACAAATGCTATGAATAAGTAACACAGTTAAGTGAAATCTATGACATAGACGGTAGTTAGGAGTATGTCCATTTAGTAGAGATCAGTAGAAAATAAATAATATTAATATTGCGCACGTAAGACTATTGCACATAAGACTATTGCACGTAAGATTTTGCACATGATTCAGCATCCATTTAGAAAACTTTAGAAAACTTTGCATAAGATATTGCTCACAGTGATAATGCTTTGGCACCTGATAAGAACATTGCACAGTATTGTACAAGGCAAATTACACAACAATAAAGGGAATAACAAAAAAGTAAATGTGTAGGTAAGGTGGTCAGATGGTTATAAGAGAGTGTTTTTGTTATTTTTTCATGTTTAATATGTTCAGCAAAGAATATGTTGGTGACTTTGCCAGTTCTTATATATTAATAGACTTGACAACATTTTACATGAGGCTTCACTAATGGTGTATAATAAGAATGGTGGCTTTACTCAATGACTACCTGCCACCTGTAGTGTGTTGTTTCGATGTCTTTGTCTATAGACTTCATTTACTAAGTTACACTGCTGTCATCAATCCTTTCTTATCAGCACGGTTCCATGTGAGAAAGTTATCATGTTTTTAATAATAATGAACTTTGTTAAACTAATTACTAAAGCAAAATGGCTGCATGCTTTCTACATATGATTTACATTTCCTGGCTATAGGCATTATGTGAACCCTGTCCTGCAGAATGGGATGGCTAAAGGTTATTACCAGAGGAGACCCCCAAATTATTAGAGCAGTTGGCCCTGGTTAATCAATGCATTAATTTTACAGTCAACATAAACATTTTCATTGACAAATATGAGAAGCTTCAGTAAGAATAGAAACAGAATACAAAATGGTTTTCCTATAAGGCAGTTTGTAATGCTATACCTAAAAGTGTGTTTTCCTTGTTCTAATATTTTTGACTGAATTCATAAAGTAATTATCAAGGCCCCATGAGCTGAGTCATATATGCTATAGATTGAAAACCCAAAAATGTGCAGTGCATGGTATCCTCCAAACTTGGACTGAGAATAACTGCATTAAGATCATTTAGTCACTGTATCACTTGTAGTCTATAAAATAATACAATATGGATTACTTTTGGACAAAGTCTTGTAATGGGCTTTAAAATTCCATGTTTCAAGTCAGTCAACTCATTGCCACGCACTCTTCAGTTAGAGGTTAAGCTTTGTTATGGAGCTTAATAAGATAACTGTTGGCATTGATTTGGGTCAAGCCCAACCTAGCAGGACATGAAAGAAATTGCCATAGGCTATAGTTAACCTAGGGATAATTAGTCATTATAATTGTACTCTGAACTATTAACCTTCTCCATTTCACACAGAGAGGACACAGGTAGCCCTTTTCTGTTAGGGACTGCTTCGTTTAAAATTGGGCAAAAAAAAGGAACTTGCTTAAAAATGATTACTTTAAGACCAAAATATTTTCCCCTGCTATTGCATTTTGAATGTTAAATCCAAGCTGTTTGTGTGTGTCATTACAGCATTCTTTAGCGTTAGGTCATTAGAAGGTCTTAACTTGATTAGAGACTGATTCTTTAGATACTGACTGAATCTTAAAGGACAAGGCCAGTTTATAGACACTGCATTGTATGTTTTGCTCAAAGAACATATCTTAGGATTCAAGGTTTCACACAATATTTCAAAGAACCTTTATGAGATTGTGTGGAGGTTCTTTAAACATTAAAATGGTTATTCATACTTGTGAATGTAATTAACCAGATAAGGTTCTCATTTGGTTATTTAAAAGGGCTAAAAAGATTTCTTCATGCAATGTTACAGAGGGACTACTTTTGGCTATAAAATGTTTCAATGAAAGATCCTTTGGAGAGTTTAAAGAACCTTCACATAATGTAAAGCCGCAATTTAGAACAGTTAAATTAGTAAAAAAATGCTTATATTTTGTTAAGGTTCTTTAAAATTTAGAAAGTTCTTCTCGCACACAAATCTCTTCAGCATTCTTTAAGAGCCAAACCAGTTCTTCTATGATATCACTCTAAAATCCTCACTCTGAGGGAGCTTTTCTAAGAGTGCAAAAGGGGTTTGTTCAAGAGAATTTTTTGATACCTGTATTTTTGAAGGCAGCCCATGGGTGCCGGAACCTTAAAACATGGTGGGGGCGGAGAGACAATAGTGTTTACCACTCTAAAAAAACAATATAAACGATTAAAATAATAAAATAATTAAAATAATCTTTAACCCTCTCCCTTCACCCTAACATAAAACTACTACTAAAAAATACTCAACTGGCCCAGAGACCGTCCCTGTTACCACATTTTACTAAAAAATACATGACAGCACAGATGGAAAATGCACCATGATCGATTTAAGAGTGTATTCTTCAGTTCAACACTCTTTAGGAATCAGTTCTAAGACCTTCAGTTTAATATTGGACACACATTACCCAGAATTTAATCCACAGGAAATATCTCTGTTAAGGCACCCAACCCTTTCAGTGACCAGGTCCTAATAGTGGCCCAAGACCAGGGCAACCAAAAAAAACTTGATCTCTTTGGGGGTCCACTCTTTTTTTTATTTAATGGCCTGGGGAAATAGTACCTAACTGTGCTTGAAATGTCACTATCAAAGCATCCTGTAGAGGAGCATGTTACAGCACTGTTACTGGCCCAATCGATCACATTAGAGCAAAGGAAGTGGGAAGATGTGACAGCCCAGAAACACTTCAATACTGACATGCTCTGTCTGAGAGCTGCAAATACACTACCTACTGGAAGAATAAAAAACAAACACATACACACACACACACATACACAAACATACACACACACACCACACGTGCCTTGTTCTAACTGGGCAAGTGGGTGGGATTAGTCATGAAGTCTCCTATTGTGCAGTAGCTGGAAGAAAATTAGAGATGATAGTGGGACAGAATCAATAGTGTTTACCACTCTAAAGTGTGACCATATCTATCACCGGTCCCAGGATGTTTACGGATCGCTTTTCTCCACCATCATATTGGCAGCCAGAGGAGAACCTGAGGAAGGAGCGTTTCAAGCCATAACATTCATTTCAGTGCTATCGATGAGAAGCTCAAGCTTTCAGAAAAAAACAATGACAACAGCAACAACAAAAACGATTTAGGTAGGCAAGAAATAATTAAAACAACCAACCAAAGCCTTGCTTTCAACAAAAAAAAAATCAATTTAGAGAAATATGTAGTCTGTAACTGTGAAAGAGAATTTTAATTGACATGTATATACTGCAGGGCAGTATACATGCTTAGTGCAAAAGTGAAGCCACTACGACCGAGACCTGTCGTTTTTTAGACTGAACCATTTTTCTCCAAGTGTTCAGAGTGAAATTTTGTTTTCATGGTCTAAGGGGAACTATGTGTACAACTGAAGGCTTTGGAGAAGCCATATTACAGCTACACAAACTTTCAAACATTCGGCCTTAGAGAGCCCACTGCCTTGGAGTTATTTCCGCTGTAATTCAGTTCACTAATCCCACCGGTTGGACAGATTAAAGCTGCCCTCAGTGCACGGGGTGCATGAGGTGTGTTAATCCATGGCACCAATGATCATAAGGGCCAGAAAACAGCGTGTTCTTCAAGCAAAAAATGCTGACAACAATATTATGTCACGTTTCTTGATCCTGCGAGAGAGATCTTTTGCTCAAAGATCAGGTGTCAATATAGAGCACACTGCTGTTGCTTTCTGTAAATGAACTGTTTGCCTCACGGTGTGGGTGCCTAGCAGAGTTTGATTTGTTAAAAAAAAACAAATTCAACACTTGAGCACTGAACCTTCTGGGAACTTGTATAATTTAAATGCACTGTCATTATCTGATTGCTACAATGTTGTTCTTTTGAAAGTAACCATTCAGATAATTGGTGAGGAGCTTTTTGGGCTTTTGTGCAATACCAAAACTCCCATTCAAGAATTTAACTAACTGTCAGAGCTTTTTTTTTTCATTTCACAGAACATTCAGCCAAAGTACTTGTGCAGAAACGGCGAGGAAATTGCATCGCTCGCCGTTACCAGAGCTGCCCGGAGATTAT
This sequence comes from Clupeocharax schoutedeni, assembly GCA_037974565.1. Lineage (NCBI taxonomy): Eukaryota > Metazoa > Chordata > Actinopteri > Characiformes > Alestidae > Clupeocharax > Clupeocharax schoutedeni. Next base: position 7,753,475 of record JBBPDH010000136.1, read on the forward strand.
TATCTTTATCAGCAGTTAATCTCCTAAGGTCAAGATAAAAGCTGAATGCGAAGTGAACTCGTCGTGTCCCCAATTAAACACAAAGTCCGAGGGAAGGGAGAGGAGAGTGACAGAGCAATACGCAGATTAGCCCGCAGCCCCGTGCCTACAGCGGAGGGGAGAAATAGAAAACAACACAATTAAATTATGACACCTGACACTTAGACCTTACCTCTGTGTAAAATCCTAATAGACTAACTGAGGAAAGTGAGATGCTGTCAGACGATTAATGTGTGATCACACGCATTAGCGCGACTCATGTTCCAAATTCTCTCGTGGATCTTTCCTTTTTCTTTTCTATTCTTTTTTTTTTGCCTGACTAAAATGAGGACATTAACACTAACTTTCACAAACATCTTTCACAAGTTTCGAGTGAGCAGAGTGGCAGATCGAGCAATTGAGGTGTGAGGTGAGATGCAAGGGCATTTATTAGGCTCTGAATCAACACATTGGCTTCTTATTAGATATACTGGATATGCTCAATGTGTTGTGTGCCTGGGCTCACTCCACTTTCATGAATTTGAAGTGAGTGTTGCATAAAAAAAAAATCCAAAATACTATGCCGAAATCGCATGAGTAACAAATAGTAAGTCAGAGCCAAGTGCAAAAGATGACTCACTGTGGTCTCTCAGTCACTCTTAATCTGCATTTGGGTGCAAAACACACTAATGAACGTTCTGAATCCATTTACCTCAGAGAAAAGAGGACAAAGTGTTCACCCACACATTTAGAAGCATAAATAACACCTACACACGCCCACAGCTCTGGGGATGACAGTGGGCTTTTGGTAGCAGTAGGGGGATTCATGTGATAAACCATAAAAACACATTTAATTGCTGCTAATATGGATAGAGAATACAATACGACTTTGGTCTGTTGTCCTCAGCTCTCCTGTAGCTGATCAGCCATATGCAACCATATCTTCACAAGCAGAATGAAATCTTGTATCTCCTGGTAACTCTTCAGGAAAAGGAAGAAGGGACATGCTTAATTTTGGATAACATTACTGGCTCACCCACTATTTTTTCACACAAGTTTAAGTGGTGTAGGCATTTTCAATTGATGTTCTAACATAAAGAGCTGGGAGGTTTTGATCTGACAGGGATGATGTGCATTTTTAGAAAAGATGAGAGAAGGAATAAACAGCAGTAATGCACTTTGTCCATATGTATGGCTAGACAGGTTCTACAGCTGCTGTTTGCTGTTTAGCTTCTCAATTAAGAAAGAAAAAGACTGAGAGAAATACATAAATAACAACAGTAAATGAGACCAGTGGAACCATATGGAATCCCATTAATAAGGCAAAAAATCTACAGCTGAGGTCTAAAGATATAAAAAATAAGGCAGTGTAATTGTGGGGATAGTGCTAAACATTGCGGTCAACAGGAGATAAGGCTGGAATGAAATTTGACACAACCATCACTGAAGACAGACAGAGGTAGTTAGAAGCTGGAGGATGGGTTTGGGACCGAAAGTCTGTTCTGTTAATTACAATTCCGTCTCCTCTCCAAATCTCTAAATTAGCTTTGCTGAAATGATCTGCGTTTGTGGAACAGTGAAAGGAATCAATTTGCATGCTAAATATAACCCTGCAAATTCAATGAAGAGCTAGTGTTAATATTTTCCCTACTTAAGATAATGGTGGCCACCACTGCTTTTTGCCCTAATGGATCTTTTAAAGACAAATTACAGTTTTCAACAAAAAAGGGGAAAAAAGATTACAATGCACAATTCTATATCTATTTCTCTTCCCCATTATATTGTGTGAAAAGCAAAAAATTATACATTACTGCCTTAAGGCGTTTCTTCAAATTGTGCCCTTTTTATTTAGATGAATGCTTTATTTCCAGTTCTGTCAGCGGTAATATGAATAGTGAGACGAATGTAGGGATCCAATTATTAATCCAAGTTTTGTCAACAAGCTAAACTTCCCAACAGCCTACCTTTGACATAAACAAGGCCATCCTTACCAGCCTGACTGAGCCAGAATCACCACAGTTCATTTAACCAGTGCTGAGTACTCTGACACAAACTGCAACCAGGGGAAATACAGAGAAAACAAAAATCTGTGTTTGTAGGCTCAGTTGCTGCCTCAGGTTTCTCCCGAATTGAAAGTTACTATGTGAAGCTACGGAAGCACACTAAAGACACTGGCTCAGCTTACAGCAGGTTGGGGAGCGCAGTGTTGGAGTATCCAGTCTCCCGCTCCATTGGGCCATACCAGATAGATGATTCCTCAAGGTGATTCTTTCTTCTTTTTTTCCTTGTCTTTTTTTCATCCAGTTGAGCTGCATTGATTCGGCAGCAGCAGGCGGATGTCACACATGCGCTGAACAGTGCTCAATGACTTTGCTATCCCATTCCCATTTAAATTGCCTCTACTTTTCCTTTCTGACACCTGTTTAAATCAATGTCTTCCTCTGCAGGTCATGGGCTGAATGTACTGAGGCGCTCGCCGACCGCCTCTCAAATCCACTAAAATCAACACAATAATTGAAATATTTTCAAGCTGATTACACCGAGGCCCGAGGCTCGGCTGGTTGCTAAGAGCTCGCTCCCCGGTTGCTAGGGGGAGTAAATCATCTTGCATTATTTGATTTTTGTTACTGATATGAAACCCCTAGTCCCTCGATTAAATGTCTCGCAGTCAAACACCTAGGGGACGGAGAGGAGAGACAAAATAAAACAGTCACAGTGAACCTGTCAAATAGCATCTCAAACTTTTTCCTGTCCTCGGGGCTCGGACACAAATCTGCTTGCTTATTTGTGTTTGTTCCAGCTGAAATGACAAAGCGGATAGGGGGTGGGGGTGTGTGGGGGGTGGAGCATGGCTGATTGAAGGAGAAGAGGGCAGGCGTGGTGAAATGTCAGGGAATCACACATCAATCTGGGCTTTTCCTCCCATCATCAGGCCCACTTAGCACTCCCAGTCCAAGTCTGATTGGGTCGTTCAGGACAGTGATAGTACTGCTAAAGCGGGAAGAGAACAATTTAAGTAATGTATCCTATATTCTGCTTTAGCAAGTGAGGAAGCTCAAGAAAGCAGCTCAATACCTTCTGAGAGGTTTTCTGGTCAGTTCATCTGTGACATAAATCCAATTACTTACTATTCTTCATTAATAACTTTTTCATGCAAGTTGTAATTACATGTAATTATGTAATTACGTAATTATAACTGAACTCATTATGAATGACTCATCTATTCTATTCTATTCTGTTCTGTTCTATTCTATTCTTTTCTATTGTTTTATTCTATTATATTATATACAGAGCAGGTCAAACCAAGTAACTGGACCAATCAGATGCTTGCAGTGTGACATTCAGTAAAGTTTTTAGCCTAATTGCAAACTAGAATAGAAGGATAAGAGACATTAGATGATAGTATGATAATGTACAAAAACGATACAACACTGTATTTCAGTGAAACAATATAATAAACAAAATAACAAGGCAACAATGCATCTCTAAAATATCAACATGAAATGGATTAATAAATGTTAAATTGCAACCAGAGAGAATGCATAGTACTGTGCAAATGTCTAAGGCAGTTTTTCAAGTTAATCTTGTTTAATGAGTGTGGTAATGACTCTTACAACACACTACACAACATAATATACTAAGTTTTTTTGTTGAGAAGTTCATATGCTGGTTGGAAGAATACCATTAAAAGAACACATATTTGGTTCCTTGCTTCTAACATGACTTAGATTAGTTTAATTCTGTGAGCAAGACTTCAGGATTTAATGAAAAAAATATCCTTTTATTTAAATATTTATTTAATTGGACTTTTGGCAGACTTTTGTGTTCTAAGTAAAAATTGAAAAATAAATGCTGTAATGTGTGGTTAGGGTTAGGGTTAAATAAAAAACTCATGTCATGTAGAACAATCAGATATCAATACATGAAACATATCAGTATTTTGATATATCAATATATTGAAATTTCGAAATATTCAATACTACGATACATTAAAGTAAGTTAATATATGAACTGCACATGTTCAGTCTAGCTCAGTGGATATTATGTTTCACTATATGCAGTAATTAGTTTTTAACATACAAATGACAAAATAAATATAAACATACATGTCCAGCAACCTTTAACAACCTAGCAAATTTCCAGTTATTTCTAAATCATTATAGCTTAAATCGTATCACTGCTGTCAGAACAAAACCTTGTATCTTCAAGATGGCAAAATTACTACATAAGAAAAACATTCTTAACTTCGAACTTATAACAAAGATTATTAAAAGTACATTTCTTTCAACTCAAATAATTAATGTAAATTACTATACAAATCCAGTAATATCCTGTAACAATACTAATAATAAATAAAGTAATAAAAAATTGAGATACAAGGTTGTATCCTGTATGTATGTATATGTGTGTAAATGCACAAAAATAATCTTTTAATCTATTATTAATTATGAACTAGTCATTTATGTAATGATAATGTGTCATTTTTATACGGAAAACATATAACTGTATTCTGTACCCTATACCCATCTAACCTTATATGCAGACTTGAACGCTATGAATTATAAATTGAACTGAAGTAATAAAATAGAATCGAAATAAATAATTTATGGAAATTATCATGTTTTTATTTTCCAAGCTAATGTTACCTTTGTACGTGATGTCTGTTGTTTAAACATAAGAAACATAAGAAATCATACCAAAATATCTAATTCTACATCAGTGCGATAGGTTTTCTCATGAGATAAAATATCTTCATCTTGATTTATGGAAAATATTAATTACAACAAGCTTTCAAGCTCAATCTTACATCATTGTTCAAATCACTAGTTTATTTAATAAATGTGCCCATTCATATACTGTTTGTTTACAGCAGCAATTGTGGATAAAACTGTATGCAAAAATAATTAAAGTAATTACCATCTAACTACCATCTACCCTCTTACCATTAACCAGGATATAAGTATAAAACACAACTGTGAAACTTTGCATTTAATAATATTACACGTTTGATGTTTAAGCACAAAACAGAGAGAGAAAGTCATAACCCATTTAGAACCCTATTCAGAAGGATTTTGCTTTGAGGACATTGGAGACACAGTGACACTGCTGGTGCCTGCTTTGCCAAATGAGATCAGTGGTGGTAATAATGGGGGAGGTCAAGTGGAGGGGGGCGCATTATTTCGATTCTCAGTCAGGCAGACAGAGAACAGACAAAACATGCCTGCTGAACATACAGTCAGATAAAGTACAGCTTGAATGTGCAAACTCATGGCTACCCATTTACTCTAAGGATTTGAACCAAGTTATTTAAGTATAGGCTGGTTACTACAATACAATGCCAATAACCACTGTGTCTGGACCTTTGACCTGCAGGAACACCAAGGGCATTTAAGGTCTATTCAAAGTCTGGGCAGCACTATAAAAGTACACACAAAAACAGCTGTAGAAGGGAGTGCACAACAAGCATGAGTCTATTCTTATGTAGAGAGCCCCAGCTCCGCTGGCTTTGTTTAAGTAAGATCTCCTTTAATCCTTCACTGTAAATCCAGAAGAGTTCACTAAGATCAGCTGTGAAACAGTAATGACTTTACAAAGTGTGCAGTGTTGTAGTGAATAAGGTTGATGTTATGTGTCAAATAGAAGATCATGTGAGGTTCATTTGACCTCCACTATGTATGTCATGGCACAGCTTTCAGTTCTGACTTTTTGTGACCTGAGTAAATAGCTGTTACTTTATCATGTAGCTTCCACCATCCTTTTTCATATTGCATAGAATTACCACAGTAGTCATAAACCCAAGGACATTCTCATCTCCAGGGAAACGCACAAAAAATACAACGTTAAATGTGATCTTTTTGGATCAGGAAGGTGAAAATGTACTTAATAATATTCTAGTCCATATAATTTATATATATTGGACAGTTTATATTGAGGTCCTGTGTATTTATCAGCGTCAACAGAAGTCCCCCATAATAGCACTGCTATTTAGTAAATTGGTTTAAATTATGATTAACAGAAACTCCTAGTCTATCAACAAAAACAATGATTACATAAAGTGATTTCATACCTGCACCCCACTTCAGAGACTGCTGACACGCAACCATATAGCAACACAAAACATCAAAATACTTGAGCATATGTTCTTAACAAACACATACAACCATTTAACCATACTAAGAACCTTTGACATAGATACATTTCAAGAACAATTTAGCAACAGTTAATGCTGTTTCAAGAACAATTTTGGCACCAGCTAATGCTAATCCCCAGCATTCAGTAAAAATGGACCCATACTGAGTTACAACATGTCAAAGTACTCCCTATATTTTGGCCTGATTATTAAAATGTGTGTGTTAAGAAGAGTCTAACTGCCTCTCTCTCTCTCTCTCTCTCTCTCTCTCTCTCTCTCTCTTTTTCTCTCTAGAGCTTCGTGTGCAACAAGGGTGGGGGGGGGGG
>JBBPDH010000136.1:7762581-7796762 GCA_037974565.1 Clupeocharax schoutedeni
ACACAAAACATCAAAATACTTGAGCATATGTTCTTAACAAACACATACAACCATTTAACCATACTAAGAACCTTTGATATAGATTCAAGAACAATTTTGGCAGCAGCTAATGCTAATCCCCAGCATTCAGTAAAAATGGAGCCATACTGAGTTACAACATGTTGAAGTACTCCCTATATTTTGGCCTGGCTATTATAATGTGTGTGTTAAGAACAGTCTAACTGCCTCTCTCTCTCTAGTGCTTAGTGTGCAGACAGTTCCTATGAGGAGTAGGTTTGGCGGGGGGCGGGGGCGTGTTCTGGGGAAAAGGGAAGGTAGTGCAGGCAGAGCTGATCTGAGGCCTTCCCCTAAATAAACACGACGTCTGCCGACCAGGGGCCTTTCATTAGCCTGCAGTCAGGCCCGGCGCGTGGCAGCCAGATCGATAAGGCAGCCCTGCATCCTTTTATTTACCAACCACCACATTTCTCGTGGCCGAGTTGTCTTTTTTTAATAACCAGGCACCCTGTTTAACTGCTTTATTTCAGTGGGCCCTCTGCGCAAGACCATCTGGTCCCTGGCCCTGTAAGACTCTCCTAAAGCCCGGGCCTGACAAGGAAGAGATATGTCAATGCAGTCCTCAGCACAAAGCAACATCTGCCGCGCCTGACACCCGCCATTGTATGGCCATTTAATCTGTCCCCCTCCTCCCCTTCAGCCAGGCGCACCACGGCCCTCCGTATTATGTTTTGCCACTCAATTAGCATTATCATCCCGCTGAAATAGAGGCCAATTTACCTTTAATGACATCATTGTTAGATGAGTGACAGTGGGCCGGGAAGCTAGATAAACGGAGGCCGGCCCCGACGCCCTCACTGGCCGGCAAGGCGGCCAATCGCGGCGGCCCCCTCCTCAACCCCGTTGCCACCAACATTGTTTCCTCCAGTTCACAGAGGCAGTGTGGTGGAAAATTGAGTCCAGATTCATTAGGTTTCCAGTGCGCCGCTCGAGTCAGTTAAATTGATACATTTCCTAACAAAATTGAAGTGCTTTTGTGCCGCCTGCGGATGGCTGGTGACCTCGCCCGGCCCGCTGAGCAGCCGAAGCAAGCTGATGGATCCATTAGACCGCTTAGACCGCTTATTCCTTTCCCTCCATCTCTGACTGACACTGTAAATCTGAACCAATTTCAGCCTCTAATCACCATTACAAACCCCCTTTCCACTGTCCATTTGTTACTCTGCAATTCGAATACACAGCGCAGATTGGTCCAGAAATCCCAGTTTAAAGGTGCAGCCCACCCGTTTCCTTCCGGCTAAATGGTTCATGACTGCCGAGACCCTTTTCTTCCTGCAGAGAGGGGGGAGAGGGAGAGAGAGAGAGAGAGAGAGAGAGAGAGAGAGAGACCTAGAGAGACAGGAACATGAGTCACCACTACAAGAGATACTGGCTAAAGATAAACGTGAAACACACACACACACACACACAAGGCCTTCACCCAAATCCCCATAGATATTCAGGAAATTAAAATGGAATAACACAAACCAAAGGAAGGAGGAAAAAGAAAAAAGTCAAAATAAAAAAGGGAAAACAGATGAGTGTGAAATTCAGGGAGATGATGGGCAGGCCTGAAGGCCACCCTGCCAGCAGTGGCAGCGGAGTGTCCTTTGAATAACAATCACTTTTACACCTCCAAAACATTTCTTCATCCACCACCCCATTTTTACACCCGCTTTTATCAGCCCACTCAAGCGCACCGCTCTGCACAGGCTAGAGGATATTATTTCCCTGTTGGCCTCAGTCATATAACTCCACTTAATATGCACTCTATAATTTAAGACACTCCAATAATAACCTTGCGAATGTGCTTTGCTATATTTTCATAACCTTCAACTTTGTTCAACTTCAGGGAGACAGCTCTCTGTGTTTACACTTAACAGGTAAAGAAAAGGGCTCGGAAGATGCAGCGCTTAAAGGAGAAAAAAGAGAGAAAGAAAGAAAGTGGGCATTCATAATTTATGTGCTGTAATTCTCAGTGTTCAATCAGAGGGGCTTATGCACAAACCCGTTGAGTTGTTTCGTTGGTCTCAATATATAATTACTGTTGCTCCTCATATCCCTCCAAGAGCTGTGGAAACACATTTTAATTGATATTGAGATGTCTATGCCCTCAGAAAGTAATTAAGATTTTCAATTAATCCCATCTCATTTCTGGACATCTTGCCTGGGTGTCCTTGAGCGTCCGGCGATTAATTCCCCAAACCTCCACAAAACGAACCGACTTCAATTACGCTGCACTGAATCGCAGCCCTGTAAATGACCTCATCCGAGGCTACATCAACATTTAAATTAAAGCCAATGCAAACTCAATTAAATAAAATCAAGGTAGCACAGTCAAGCACAACCAATGGGTCACCAGAGATGTGGTAAGCCTTCCCTTTCTTGCTTTTCCTGCCTGCATTATGCGAGCTGCAACCTTCCACAGCAAGGAAAGTGTGAGTGAGCAGCCGCCCTTGGCATTAAGAGCAGAAGCTCCTGAATGATCAATAACATAGTTCCATAAGAATCAATTAAACAGCTCCTCTACTTGAAAGTTCAGCCTCCTATGGGCCTGCGAAAGTAATGAGGACTCTAACCTCTCCCATTCCCCTATTACTTTCATTCATTTGCTATTTGTTTATTTATTTATTTATCTCTTTACATTGTACCAAATGGCAGGTAGAACCTAGAAAAACCTGGAGGGAAAAAAAGGAAAGAAAAGAAAAACGAGGTTGCATTTCATTTGACAAATATAGCTGCAGCGCCTTCTTGGCCTAACAGTCCATGGTGTATTCTCCATCCGCTGCATCTTGCATTTTATGTATTACCACAGAGGAAAAGAGAGAAGCCCCTGTAAGACTATTTATTCTTGCAACTCTTGAGCCCCCCAAACATACGAATGCAATGTGACAACACCTCGGCCGCTTTCACCTCTGTTGTCACAGAAAGAAATATAAAAGAACAATTCCCACTTTGATGGTCTCGGCGCTGCCGCTTTTCCTCACACGTGTAGCTGGTCGCTAGCCTCTCGCCTGCCTAACGCCTGCATTGGGGATTAGGGTGACATAATCTTAGCAGTGGCCTGAAAGTGGGGGTGCTGAATAGGTTTGAACCCTCTATGCCACGAAGAGATAACATTTGTCACTCTGGGTGCTCCTGCTCCCCCATTCATAGATTAGTGGACTGGCTCTTTTCAGCATGTGAAATGGCTTTGGCACCACAGCCTGTTTATGCTAAAAAAGCCAACCCTCCCCGGACATGCAGCATCTTGTGCGTTCCTCAAAGAGAGCCACCGCTAGCATTCTTTGGCCAGCAGCTCTTTTTGTCAGGGGAGGCTGCTAAGACGACTGCTGTAGAGGTCGCCACCACACGGGGCCAGAGTTGTGGCTAACAAAGTGTGTGCTGAGATACACTTAATACACTGACAATGGGGTTACATAGCTCCAAAATAAAAAAAAAACTCCACAAAGAGACGGCCTGTTAAACTTGTATTTATCAATGCAACATCCTAAAAATGTCTTTGGCAGAAACGTTAAGGTAAAAAAGATACCGCCTTAACAAAAGGGCACACATTTGGTGTTTAAATGTGCCTTTCTGTGTGGGACTACAAAATGAGTGTGTGTGTGTGTGTGTGTGTGTGTGTGTGTGTGTACACATGTCTATGCTACTTTCAATTGTCCACGTCTGGTAGTTCACAGTATGTATCATCAGAGCCCTTTTCAAGGAACTCTAATCAGCCTGAGCCCGGTCCGCACTTCAGATTTAAAGAGATTCTTTTGCATCTCAAAAGGGCAAGAGTGGAAATGAGATGTGACATTTTATTTGTGCTGTGCCTGTGCTCGTGCAGTAAATAAATAAATATCAGTGCATGACAGACAGAGGCTGCCTAGCACCATCTCCTCATGCTGCACTCTCTGGTTAACTGTCACACCATTAAATTGTCTCTCTCTCAGACATGTCGTCCCCCTGATTGGTTAGCAGATGTAAAGTGAGGGAGCACTTGCCAAACAGTTTCCGAAAGCATGAAATTGACATTGTGAATCACATGTGACACTCTGACTTTCTCTGGCTTGTAATTGATCTGCATTTAGGCAATGAGGCGGGGGATGAGAAAGACAGAGAGAGAGAGAGAGAGAGAGAGAGAGAGAGTGAGAGAGAGAGGCAACATAGAAAAGAGTGGATAAAAATGATACCAATATTACAACCTGAGAATGTTTCTTAAGTCTATACTTTCTCTCTCACACACACACTTGCCCCTATTCCTTTGGACTGATTTCATCTCCAGTACTTTTTTTCTACCTGCGGTGTACAGAAGTCAGTAGGGCCTGAGATATCTCCCGGCTAGTGAGTCTAGTTATTGCTCTTTCATGTGGAGGATCTCTCCATTCACCCTAATTAAATTGAGCTTTTTAATCTGGCTCTTTTAATCCCGAGTCTCGTGCGGTGGGACCTGGGTGATGTGATTCTGAAAGGGAGTACTCCAGATTCCCAGCCTCGTTCTTATCTCCTCTCTGCTTTGCCTCGCAAACGCAACTGGAGGTTTGTGCACTTAAGAGAAACACAATTAGGCCTTTGAGCTCAGCGGCCATTATTCATGAGCAAAATGAGAAAACTATCCGTACACAAACGAAGAGGACACAGCGTTGCAGTCGAAAGGCCATAGCAATTTATCTCGTTTTTACTTTGTCTGGAAAAAATGGCTGCTTCAAAAGGCATCAAGCTGTCTTTGAACATTTTACACACTCCTCCACCCCCCGTCCCGTCATACACACACTCTTGCCATCAAATATAATAAGATACATTAACAAGTCAAATAAGATGTTGCTAAAAAGAGCACAGTTTCCTAGTCATTAGCTTACAACCAAGGACTGGAGATAAAACAATGACACTATGGCCAATTTTCATTCGTTCTATACATGCACAGGAAAAAGTGTACTAAATGGTCCCTAGGCTGATACCCTCCAGGGGGAGGGTAAGGGTCACTAGGGGTTAAGGGTATGTCTTCAGTACTCTTAATTAGGGAACATAATTGTATCATATCCTGTTTTGGTGCTATTTATTAAGTTGCATTTGCTAAATGCACTATATCTTAACACCAGTCGTATTATTTTATTATACAATGTTACATTAGAAAAGTGCGAAACATGCTTCTTTCCCTGGGAAAATTAATGTAGTCTATTTAATTTATGGTACAAAACTAGACCTTGTGACCTTGTACATTATCAATTTTTTTGGATTGATAATGTACCCAGTGCAGAAAGCAATATAGAAAAGCAACCCATGAGATGCATGTGGTGATCAGAATGAGAAACCCTCAACTGCCCAACCAAAATTCATGGTGGTGCCTCACAGTAAACTCCTCCTTCAGTGTCTTACAGACCTGCAGGAGCTCAAGCAGTTTACTCTTTAAGATCTAGATCAGGGTCGGTCGTGATAAGGCTTGTTCTAGCTGGGAATCCAGAGATAGAGGTCTTACCTGAGAGTCATTTTCAGCATGATTGCCTTTATCTGGTCTAAGCTGGCTTCCTCTGGCCTCTCCTGCCCCATGCTCACCTCTGGCTCGGACACCACCACGCTGCCAAACACAGGAGAGCCTCCTGCCAAGGATGCTTGTTTGCTAGGGATTAGTTTTTTTCTATTTCTGTTACACCAACAGTGTTTTTGTGCCACCGTTGGCGAAACACAACCCCCCACAATTGGCCTAATCAACATAAGCTACAAGCCAAAGTATACAAGCATGCGAGACAAAAAAACAAAAAACCCCTGCAAGTCTGTGGTGTGTGACCACAAGAGTAACCACAAAAACAGGAGAGAGGGGCAAACACACATTTGAGGTCAAATAGTATGCCTTCTTTTAAAAGAATATGCCATGGGAGAGCAGAGAGGAAATTTAATTGCTAGGAAAAAGATGATAGCCTTGAGAGTTGTGTCACTAGGATGGCACTGCAAGTGAATGGAACAATGAGTCTTTTAGGCAATTACCTCATTAGATTGAGAGCAGAGTTCCATAATTTATCAGGCTGTCGAGATTAAAGTAATCCACAACACTGAAACTCAAGAGCTGATCTCATAATGGATATTTTAATCATGCCCCTCAAAAAGAACGAGGAGACTATTAACTTCTCATTTCAATTTCTAAATAAAAAAATGGCTTTGCGCACCTCTGAAATTACTATGGCATCCCACAAGATTGTACAGTGGATTATTCAGAGTCTGCAAAGGGTCTGAACAAGAACGTATACTATCACATACACAGCAATCAAAATTCATATTTTGTCAAGCCATGACATGGAACTTTCTAAAGCACTGCTTACGCAACACATCACTGAATGCAAATGGCGGTAGAATCAGACATGGAAACACAAGATTGATGCTAAAGCAATCATATTTTTGGAACACTCATATTCAATGCTAGTGAGGCACAGTGGGGCATACAATAAGGTTAAAAGTGTAGTGAGAACCATTTCTGTGGCAACAATACAAATTTATGCAGCATATTTACATCTGCATCTCCTGTGAGGGTCATTAATGTGGGACCGGGGTCCCCAAATGCAACACCAAAATAAGATAAGCACTGATCTGACCAGCCCACTATCTCTCTCATTTTCTCTTTAACCCCATTCTTACATTGTGGCAAACACACTATTAAACATGTTTTCCAAATAGCCAACTGGTCACGCAATGTTGAAGCAAAACAAATTCTAATGCTGAATAAAGCATGGCCACAAAAGCCCTGTCCTCCTTTAAACACTGATACTTCCTGGCCCAGTGCAGCTAGCAAGAACACTCGATAACATGGTTGTAATCCATTTGTCAGAATTGAGGCACATTAGAAACTCAAATAGCCTGAATTAGTGGCTAAATGCTCACCTTAAAGAGTCAAACTGGTGGTAAACAAACAGCAGCAGGGTGGGAATAGAATGGTCTGGGCCCAGTGGAGGCACACTCCAGGGGCTTCCTGTGGAGACTTCTCCATAGTTACCACACTCAACACCAGCCCTGCGAACTGCTCTGAGGATATTTTCAACTGAGCAGGGAAACACTCTACGGCAAGGTTTGGCATTCAAGGTGAAGGCTGGGAAGCAACACAACTTACACCTAACAACAACCTTCCCCCTATGGGAAATTAAGGTCAATAATCTTTGGTTGTTTGATGGATATATGCACTTCATAAAAATGACTTAATAATGGTGATTGGTTAACTACAGATCCACTTTAGAGCAATATCTGGCGAGGTTAAATGTCCTTGTCTGTTAAATCATAAAAAATAGTAATGATTTATTACCCATGCTGGATTCCCAAAGGATTGAATTCTACACTCAGCAAAATGTTTGATATAGTAGCAAGAAAGGTTTAATAAAAAGCTGATTTTTTTTGGACTTTTGTGGATCTACAAACAACTGCACCCTCAACAAGTTGTGAAAAGTGTGTTTCGATTATGTCAGGGCTAATTCACTTACAGCCCCAGCTGCAGAATCAACATCAGTGAAATGTGTATTACATGGAGTGAAATACTCAGACTGTTCAGCATTGGGGCCATTTTTCTTAGCCCACAACATCCAGCTCCACCTTCCTGCAGTCTGCAGTAAGTGCTACAGGTCAAGGCAGATTAACTGAACATCCAGCCAATAGCAGCCAAACCATGAGAGTCATAGAAGAGAGAACAAATACAAAGTCCCCCAAAGTAATTACTGTTGTGTGTGTGTGTGTGTGAGAAACAGGCTTGTGTGTGGATAAATATTAATGTAGAATATCTGGCAAAATGTTGTCTTGCTAATATTATGCAAGGAAGACATAGGCCAAACCAAGATATCCCAAGTGTCAGCCAGTTCATGTTAATGCTAATGAACAGTTAAAATGTGTCATGCTGTTCTTGATTCCAGAATATTATGGTAGCGTTCATATTATTAATAAGTAATTATTAAGTAAGCAATAGTGGACAACACAGAGTTAGGGTAGTAGAAAATAGTGTGCCATGCAGCAGGGTGGCAATGCAGTCTTTTTGTTGGTAAAAGAAATGTAGAAATGTTGGAAGGTAAACCTACCTACCTCTCTCTCCGAATCCCCCCACTTTTAAAAGTGATGACTAGTTGGCTAGAAGGTACTTGTACAGAAGATTCAAGTAGATTCAGGTAAGATATATTTTTATTTGCATATTAATGGTTTACAGACTCTTTTAGTAATGATTTGAAGGGCCTTTTTAAAATCTGTTACTACAGTGCATGAGCTATTGATGTAATCTTTTAGACCTCCAATCCAATATTATGACTAGCTGTCAGTGATTATTGTAAAAATAGCGAAACCATTTTGGTGCTATTCAGAACCTTTTCTAAAAATTTACGACAGGTCTTCCATTAGAGAGAAAAATCATTTTACCAGGCACAGAAGCAATTATGCATTTAAAAAGAGTGTCTGTGGATCTATATAGTACCATTGACTTTACTAAAGAGCCCTTGAAGAATTACATCTCTGGTTCATACAATATTAAGTTTTATTTCACTCTGTAACTTATGAGGCATTATTCTGACAAGAACCAGATCTGTTGTGCCCTGGCACAAACGAAACAGCTGTAGCCAGGCCCTAGGTTGGTTTCACTGTTCCTCAGCCCAATTATGATATCAGCCAGATGATAGCACTCATGAGTATCCTCTTCAAGGAAGAGCAGAATAAACTCAAAAGCTTCTTATCTTTTACCTAAGGATGGATCGCACCTCGGTGAGTAATTCATCTTCAACCCTCCATGGAGAACAGACAGGCTCTGAGCTGACAAAAACACTAAGAGGATGTGTGTGTGTGTGCGTGTGCGTGTGTGTATGTGTGTGTCTGTGGCTTAGAGGAAAAAGGATGGGTGAGGTTATATTGGTCAGTCTTATATTGAGCGGTGAATAGAATGATCGGGTCTTTAAAAGGCTATTGCGGCTTTGTATTGGTGAGAATAGCCTTATTATCACATGCTAGCTCTATGGTTCTCAAGTCAAAGTCATATCCGATGATGATTGGCTTGGTGAAGGGCTCTGATGGAAAAAAGCAGAGCCCATTGCCTCCCCATCTCCATCGCACATTGCATTGGCATATGCGGCTCACTGAACCCTAGTTTTGGCCAAAATTGAAGAGCTTACACAGAGGAAAATAAATAGGCGGTTGAATAGCAATAGCCCGTGCCCCTGCACCTCTTATCAGTGGGAATCTAACAGCCGTGGTGTTTCAGAATTTCAGTTTAGCTTCCGATTAAGGTATGTCCCGCCATTTTATTCCCTACATCTCTATGCTTCATAGCTCTCAAAGACTTCTGGGTAACTGCCTATTATCTGACAGTTCCACTCCACTGACCCTGCCAATAAAACTTTTCATATCCCAATAAATGAACTCGATTGCCACGTTCTAAACATTTACACTGCGCTAACAGATCATCTCCAGACCTTGGAATTGGCTAAATTCCCTTTTCCTGATGAATATATAGGAGGAGATTAGAGATATGATAGCTTTTCAGATTGCTGCACCCAGAGAAATTAGTTTAGCGAGCGTTTACAGAGGCTAAATTGGAACCATTAAATAGCGGATTGAATTGATGGCACATTCATTGTCTCTCCATCGGTATCACTGTAAAATCAATTAGCCGTCACTTTCCCATTCCCAATAAAATGTGATTGTCAGCCATGCACGACTACAGAGAGCCTGACAGGCACTCAGAGTGGAACACCATGTGAAAACAAATCTGTGTGCTGAGCAAGTGGTGGTAAATGTGAGCTGTAATTGGGTGGGGAAGTACAATTGTCTTTATCAAAAGCCAAATGGCCATGGTATGGACTATTAGCCTGAGCTCAGGCCATTCGAAAAGAAAGTCATGAATTCTTTAGAAGTGTTAGAGCACCCAGAGAAGACAATGGGGATGTTTATTAAATCTTTATTAGCACTCTGAAATGGGCACAGTGTGGGTTTATACAATGATATGCATGCATAAAATTCACTGCATTTTTAAGGATCATAGTGATGTTTAATTTGAAATCTAAGGACAAAAAATGTTTCATATAACATTTCCTTCTAATAATGGAAGCAACTAAAATGTGTGCAAATGGCATGCTGTCAATGCAATAATGTACATACATTAAAGTTATAAAAAGATCTTGTCCAGATATCAAATATAGTCTAAGTCTTATGATTATCATCAGAATGAGGAATAATTATTATTGCTTGATGTGAAAATACAGCTGCTTGGTTCTATTTAAAATCTCAAATCCATCTCAAGCAATAAAGGAGAATGTCAACCGTAGTTGGTAATGGCATAAAGGTATCCTGGGCATATACTTAAGATCAAATAGATAGAGACAAAATAAGTCCACGGGCTGAACACCATTCTCAGTTATTTTCTGTCATTTTGATACTTGATATTTTAGCTCCCATCGACAATTGTTTCTTTCATTACTCAATGGGTTTGTCAGGATACAATCATATTTCCTAATATTTCCTGGATTAAAAAGACTCATACTATAGCTTTTTTGATTAGAGAATTTTTAGTCATTTAGAGCCATTTCCTTCCAATTTAGTGTTACAAATTTCACTTCGCCTTCTCCCCATGAGGGAAATGAATGTTTATCTACAATTAGGCACCTCCCTTCACAATACAAAGAGCAAAAACAGCTTCACAGGCCTTACTATCTTAACTACATCTGAATTGATCCAGAGGAAAAGAGGCTAAATGTTTAATACTTGCAGAAACTTAACTACTTTCAACTACCTCAAATTTGAACCCTCTTTGTGCTGGATTATGGTTTATATATGCATTGTAATTTATATACATTGCATTGTTAATCTGCTTCATTTTCTTATTTCTCTTTCATTGAGGAGGCACCATCACCTACTGCTTTCTAAATCATCTGTATCTTAGTGCTAGATTCAGTCTGGTCAGCTGCTCAGCTTTCCAAGCAAATCAAACCACATTATGCCTGTCAATTTGCCACAGGCATTCCCGGATGTCCTCTGAGATCAGGACTTTCATCTCATTTTGCCTTCTAATGAAATCAAAATGGGAGTCCTTCTATCCTTTGCCTTTGTGCTGGGAATCCTATTATCCTTACATTCAGCGAGCCTCCGTACCAGATTGTTGAGGCTAATGCCATGGTTTTTGCATGCGACACATATGAGCGTGCCAACATTCCGAGTGGCCACAGTATCGCATATGTTGTGAAATTATGAAGGACGTGACATGTGGATATCACCAAATAGGCCCACAACAGATGAAGACCCGGGGAAGACCCAGGCACCCAGCAGGAGCGGGTGCAGTCTGGAGGAGGAAGAGGTTATTAATTGGAAGCTGATTAAAGCGTTTGCACGTGGAGTTGCCAGGATACGTGTGCAAAAATGCACTTCTTTGAAACACTCAAATGTGGCATCCTTGTACTTTACAATCCTGAACACAGGAGTAGTAGAGCACTGAATCACAAATAAAGGCACACAGATGCTCTACAAAATAAGAAAACAATACAGTAATCCCTGGAGTGCTTTAAGTCAGAAATAGCTTTGAGTTTGAGAGAACAAACTATTCAAAAGCTAAGCATTACCATTCAAAAATTCAGGATCACCACAAAGGGTTTCTGGAGTGATGCCATAGAAAAATATTTATAAAATAACTATTTAAATGTTAAGAACCTTTAAAATGCATATGATGCTAAAGGTTCTTACAAGATTATCTTAAACGTACTTCCTACTCAAAGCTTTAAAAAAAATTCATATTATAAAAAGGTTCTCTGAGAGCTCTTTCAGGAACATTTCTATTATTGGGGGAATTCGGGGGAACTCTTAAAAGGTTCTTTACAGTTACATCTCATTTAGAAAAATGGTCCTTTCATGAATTATCCAGTGGAAGACTCATTTGGGAACCCAGAATGGTTATTCTGTGTTGTCATGCAAAAAAGCATTTCTGGCATCCTTATTTTTAAAAAGAGGATGCTTTCAGTGTTTTCAGAATGTTGAACAGACTGTAGATGAATCCCTAACAATTTTTTAAAAGCAATACAGAATTGAGAATTAAGTTATACCATACTGTACCATATATATACCATATATAATTACCATACTGAATTATTCATACTTGAAAAGTTGTGAGTAAATCTCTTAAAGAAATGTCTAAACAATTACAGTACATTACTAATCATTCAAAGCATTTTGTGGCTCCCAATTCTATTGAATTAAACATCCTAAATTCACTTTGGTGCCTGTAATATGTCACTTTATTTTACTCTATTAAATTCAATACTTTTCACTGGGAGCTTACAAAATTTGTTCTCTCAGGAGAGTTTTTTTACAGTTTGTTCTTGACGCTTCTTCCAGGTTTCAGGTTTCAATTGAGATTGACAAGAGGTCAGGGTGTCTGGGGTCATTGGACGTCCTAGGCAGTGCATCATCTTCTCTCCAGCTGAGGAGGCCTTTAATGTGGACCAGGGTGTAGAGGTGATGGAGGTGAGAAGAAGCACGGCGGATTTTTCTCACGGACCTGTCTGACCTGAGGGAGGTCCTTCAGGGCTCTAGCCACAGTTGATGTCCCGGGAGCGGGTGGGCAGGCTGGTAAGGGAGCCCACAGGTGATGCACAGATGCCAGTGGAGCGTGGAAGGTTTGAATGGGGGCCACTGGGACACAGGGCCCATAGCATACACAGAAGCTCTCAGCTTTTCTCAGCAAGACCCTCACATCTGCTTCCCCACTCTTCTGCTGTAATTACCTGTCACACACACGGAGCAGATGATACACTCCACGCCATTCCCCACCCAGCCAGTATTTACACAAACAGCTTAGAAGGTTTCAATTAGGAAACTGCTCAGTAAATGTAGTCTATCTGCACTCTTAAAAACAGAGGTTCCTAAATGACTGTGAAATCTTTACTAGCTAGAGGCTTTGCCTTACACTTCTTACAAGAACATTTAAAATACCTTTACAGGATTCTGTAAACTTTAAAAATGTTAGTTACTCAAATATTTAATTTAAAAGATTTTTTCATAAATGGTTCTCTTATGGCTTTACTCAGGGAACCCTTCCTGGCACCCTTACTTTCAAGAATGCATGCGCAAGCTCTAACTGAACAGGTCTTCAGGGATCCAAAGGGTCTTCTACAGAACTCTTTTTGGTACTATTACATTTCATTCATTTTCTATAATTACGTGTTTTTAATTTTGCAAAGAAAATTGTTAAAAAGCCTCCACAAGGTTTAAAAAAGGCCGTGTTTGCTTATGTTAGTGCTTCTCAAGGCAACTGACGATCGCTGAATGACATGCATAGCAAAATGTCATTTGACTGTTGCCCCACACACTGCTCAGGACTTTCATAATTACCGCAGCCTGCGCTATCAGATGGAGAGAAGCAGATAAAAGCCAGGAAGCTGGTAATGGAAATGTGTTTGGAGAGGTGTGGACTCTAATATCTAATTTCGCCTAATAAACTATAACCGATTTAATCTCCGCCTTATCAGTCCAAGATTTCACCACTTTCCTTTTTAATTGGCTATTTTGTAATCCTGATTCCCGGCGGAGTGGATGGTCTGGCTCTGCCTCCAGAGGGCTCGCATGAAATCAGTTTGAAACGGTGTGTCAGTCTCATTCTGAAGTGGCCATCTGGCCGGCATACAGGAGCCGGGTGCGGCGGCTGAACCCCAGGGTCTCGCCCAGGCAATCAGCAGCAGCTTTACACAATGTGTTAATGCAAATTTATTAGAGATTTCCTATTGCCAGCTCTAATATGCTTTGTGTTCTTCTCTCAGTCAGGCCATGCTTAGGAGTACTCAGATGACAGAGGTTCTCATACATGCACATGTGTGTACACAAACTCACTGTGGGGTCATATGTATGTGTATAAATGTATGTAACAAAATGACCCTGACCTTTTGCAAAAGTGTCATTTTCTTTTTAGTTGCTGAGGTTTATATGGGTGTGATTGAACATATTAAACAAAATGACCCTGACTTTTTCCAGAGGAATCCTTGTCTTTTTAGGTTTTTGAGGTTCTGATGGGTGTAGGTGAAGCCGAAAAGAAAATGACTTTCAGGATCATTTTGTTTTCCTTACAAAGCCAGGACATTCTTATTCTGAAAACACACGCACGCACGCACGCACGCACGCACGCACGCACGCACGCACGCACGCACGCACGCACACACGCACACACACACACACACACACACACACCAGATCACAATGAGGCTGTGTGAATGTCACCAGCTTTGCTTCAAGCTCTAGAGCTAATTTCTATGGGAATGAATAAAACATTAAAAGTAACAATAAGCTTGATCTGAATGTGGGCCTCTGAGCATTTACATATTCTTGTGCAATAAAGTTGATTCACTTCCCTGACCCTGGCTTTCTTCTCCCATTCAAACAATGATGCTTGTATACACACCAAGCAGAAACATACACATACACTGTTTTAAGGCTTATGAATATCTAGTGATATGAAATGCGGTAGAAGTTCTATCAAGATAATGCACAAAAAGGAACAGCAATAACTAATTTATGAAAGCAGCAGTGCACAAATAATGGCTAGTTTAAATCCAACCATATTATACATTTTACTGCTTATTGGTATACTGAACACATCACTGACTTTAACTATAATAATAACTACTTACTGTAAAAAAAAACTGTGTTTATTTGTGTTGTCTGTTGTCATTTTGATAACCGCAAGCACAAAATCATATAATTTGTTCAATTTCGGCTCCTATTGGGCCCAGCCTGTAATACTATCAGTCTCACTTAATTCTGAAGTAATTAAACATATGCAGAGGGCAGCAGTATTATCATATCTTCACACGACAGGAAAGAGGATTTGTGAAAGTGTAGGGGCCTGGACAGAAGTTCTACGCAAACCATTGATTTCATTTCAACTTGAAATGTGCCTTAACAAAAGCAGCGAAATAGTGGATAAAGAAATAGAGAAAATACATTCCCATTATTTTTAATTGGACAAGCACTTTTACTTGACACTGTGGAGAGGGCTTTCAGGAGATAAGTTAAGTGAGCTGTTCCACAGAGACGGAAGAAAAAAATAAAAAAATAAAATAACCACTTCTTATTCAGTTCAAAAGGCTAGGACTTCATAGTATTTTTCTCTGGATGATAGGGTAGAATCGCTGTAAACAATTGCCCCTTCTCCAGGGCTGGGAACTTGTTCATTTGCACTTTAGCATGCCGGTGCGTATCTATGCATGCAGAGTTCTATTTAGCAGTGAAGTTATTACAGGCAGCAGTCAGTCTCCCCCACTGCACCGATAAGGCCTGAATAAGATTAAATAATCCTTATCACTCAGCTGACCCTAGAAACAATAAGAGACTCAAGAACTGCCAGATTGCATTTTAAGAGGGCCAATGTGACATTTATCATGGCGAGAGCCGTTTTTAAACCCCATATAGTAACAATCTGGACATCATCGGTGGGATGACATCAGAGCAAATGTGTTCATTCAGTATAGGTGGGGAATAATGGGGAAAAGCCCTTACATTATTGCAAGCCCTTCCTGGAAGCTATAGAGCCTGCCATTAATCCCAACTGTCTGTAAAATTGAAGCAATAAAAACCCCACTCGCCGTACATCAAATATCTTGGGCGGCGATGCTCCAGAAAAATATAGATCCACAGACAAATAAAGAGATTTATCCGCCGATTGTTTCAGTTAAGATTCCTGGGCACCCCACGTTCTCTTTGTTGTACATGAGAGAGACATTACACCCATGGAAGCGTGTGACCTCATTTGCAGAGGAGAAGAAATTTAATTAACAAGGCAAACATTGTCTGTGACAATGCCTCTGCTGAGACTCCAGCAGATAGCAGCTACCTTTCAATACTGGCCCAAAACGGTATCATTATGGCCTGACAGGCAACCTTAACCAAAAAAAAGAGAACCCCTACTCACTAAATATTAAATGTCTGCCCTCTTCAGCTTTAAAACCAGCCACTTGCACCTGTGTGTCTGCATATGTATGTGTGTGTGTGTTTTTTTTTTCTCTTCATTTTCAACACCAGGTCCAATAAGAAAATAAACACGCCACAATAATTGCTCCAGACCCCTCACAGCAGTGGGCTGTCCATTCGCTCATGAAAAAAAGATGTGTGGAGGTTTTTTTTTTTTGGGCCACAGATGCCAGCTGAGCTGACAATATGCTCTTGGTCCTCAGCCACATAAAGACAGGGCGGAGCCCCTTAGCCCCTCTGCATCATAAAGCCATTCAAATCCCTGCACAGTGCTACTCTGGGCACTCCAAACGGAATGGGAGGGCTCTGATGTGCCAACACATGAGCGCAGGAAAAAAATAATAAATTATAAAAAGGAGTGAAAAAAAATCAAAAAGGATGGCTGTCATTCATAAAGGAAGTCCCCCCCTTTTTGCATGGTGTCTGGAGACGGGTGGTGGTTATTGAGGGTGAGAGGCTGATTAGAGTGCCGTGTGTTGGCTGAGCTGCCGTGGACAGAATGAGGACAAAACCGAAATCAGTGGGCAGCAGAAGTTTCGGGCCAGGGCTCACTCTCCACTGCTGTGACCCGATAAACAAGCCCGTCATTCTGCTGATTCTCTGAGGGTTTGGCCTCCTAGCCTGGCTCCACCAGAGCAGACCCTTGTCCAGTAAACACAGCAGAAAATGTTGCTGAAAACAAATCAATTTGGAAAACAAGGGCTACGATACAACTCGAGGGCCTTCATGTGTCCAAATTGAGGTGCATTCTTTAAAATGAAGCACACCTTTAAGTAAAGCTGTCAAAAATAATAGGGTTCTTTACCTGGTTTGTGTATTACATTTTTGTAAAATAGTTTATCATTGTGCAAAAAATCTGTAAAGGTTCAGAATTCCTGGAACTGTATGCTCAAGGAAAGAACAATTTACAAACTGATTTTGTTTGTTGAGCAAGTAAGTAACACAGTTAAAAGAACCCTGAATAACCCCGGGAAGGTGTTTTTACAGTTGGCAGTGCTCTGAGGTCTGCTTGGGCCATGGTAAGACGAGGTCTTTGACTGAAGCATGAATAGGGCACTTAACCTCTCCTATGTCTTCATGGACCGGGAAATACCTCTTGTGAGTGGTAAATGTTTTCTGCGCTGTGTGCACAGTTTTCTTTTCCCTCAGCCATTATTGCAAGAGCAATGCCTGAACAAGCCAGGCAATAACAAAGCCAGTGCTCCATTACCCCAGCTTCCATTCATGCTAATGATGTGCACCATTACTCTTCCTCCTGCTTTGGCTTCTGTGCCATTTCACTGACTTATGGCACTATATATATAACAGGCAGAATCATGGCAGATGTATGGGGGCTGTTTACGATGAACGTAGGATGTGAGCAGTGCTGCTTGCACCGGAGGCAACACCAAAATAACACTCAGGTGCTGCCATGTTTCTTATTCTTCTTCCCCACCTTCCCTCCTCTGGATTATCCAGTGTGAATGCACATAATTAGGGCTGCAACGATATTAAACTCAAGCTGAAGAGAGGCAGCATCAAAAGCAGAACGCACAGCAAAACAATTTTAAGCCTAATTTGGTATGAGACATGACTGTCCCAGTGGCGACATGCAACACAGTCAATTACGATAAGGACTAAGCGCACGCAATCAAAAAGATAGAACAAGATAATGTGCCGAGATACATTCGGAACACAAGCAATTAATTGAAGAAGCGTGACACCGAGCTGCTCGAGATGAAGGAGGAGCAGAGGTTTCAGCACTTCATCATTATTAACGACAAAGACGCCCACCTCCACTCACAGTCTCTAGGAGGCCAGGCTGTGGCTGCTCGGAGAGAGGGGGGAAAAAGGCTGCCGTATGGTTCGGGTGAGGCAGACGGAGCTGTCAGAGGGGCCGTCCGGATCCTGTGGCTGCTGTCTATTACTCATGTGACTAGTGAACCCGCCAGGCGGAAAACGACTGGGGTTCACGACGTGATTAATGAGCTCTCGACCGCCACCCGTCAAAATATGATGCCGATTGTTAAGCCCCCGGACCTCTCACAGGACAGGGCCCTGGAACACGCTTTCATCGAAAATCAATTTGGTGTTTCCCTCAAAACGGGAGTCACTGCGTCTTTATTCATTAACACGCTGACACTGTGTTTAAACTGAGTGGCTGGCTACAGTCCCATAGGCGTGTGCTTTTTTTGCACGTTAAAGGATTTTGAACTAAGGCGGCAGGCTAGGCTTCTGTATGTAGGTAGTGTGAAAGTCCTGGGCAAATAAGGTCAGATAGGAGGGTAGGGCAAGCTTACATCAGGCCATGGAGAGACTGTCTGGGACTGGGCAGCTTAGGGGACACATTACAAACTCCAGCACATGGGACAGACATTCTGAACCCTCTACCTGGAAGAAAAAGTAACAATAGAGTAAATTAATTAGTTTTTCAATAGGCCTGCAATAAAACTCAATGATCCAGCAGTCACCTTGTGCTAATATTAGAAATAGGAGTAAGAGAGAATGGCAACTGCAAAGCCATCATTCATAGGCTAGAGGAATAACTAGTTCCCCTCGTCTAATGCAGCCACTGCTTTGAGTGCACCCACAGCCTCTGCATCCTCCACATTACGTGCGAAGGGAGGCTATGCGGTGGTCATCAGGTTAGCCCACAAGAGACTCCAACGGAGATGGAGCCACACTTTTGATCTGTGTATCACGGTTAAGGGAACGGATGTGACAGAACGCAGGGCGCTTGATAAACAGGCTATCTAGGGCACACACCATCTAAGATGCCTCTCTGGGGGCAGCTGGGAAAACCCAAGGCATTACAAAGAAACCCAAAGCAAATTATCCTGACAGGGATGAAACAATAGCAAATTGGACAAATGATATAATGTGAGGCCTATGGTCCCCAGCAGAGCGTGGCTGCATGGCGGTGCTCATGGGGAATTGGAAATAAGAACAGGCTTTGATGGTAAAGGTCAGGCAAGACAGTAGCTCTCAGCATGGCCGCCTCATTGAAAGATCCCAAATAAAACCCCTCAGAAACAATCTTGCACTCAGCACGCCCATTGTAATGTTGTTGTTAATAATGCATTGTATATAAAAGGGACCCAGTTTTTATTTCTCAAGAGAGCACCTCACAGGCTGCCAACTCGTAACAGGGAGATTTGAGGAACAATTTTTGGAGATGCAGCTGACAAGCTCACCGACATATTTTCTGGAGACTCAATAAATCAAAGTGCTGGTATTTCACTGTCATAAAGCTCCTGTCCCTCTGTGATAAATAGCCCCAGTGTTGGACAACTGCAGCAAATGAGCCCCACATCAGGGAGGAAGAGCAGGATTACTATTACGAGTGCTGGGAGGCCAAGCGTCGGCTTTTATGACCCGCCCGCGCCACTAAATACATTCTGACAAATTCCCATTAAGAGCGTATTCATTATTTTGTCCGCTTGTGAGAGGAGTGCACAGGGTGTCAGAGCAATTTCGAAATGATGCTAATTTGAATTCAGCACACCAATGAGACAAAATGGAAGTTGCAAAATTCTCTTTGCCTGGGGAGGATGAATCTACCTCTTATTCTTCTCTTTTTTTGGAGCATTTGATTTCCACTGGTAGCACTTTGATTCCAGTTTGACAAATCAATTACAAGTCAGTTCAAAGAGCTCCGAAAAATGCCTGCTTGATTCTGCAGGCCAGAGGCCACTGCTGGGTGAGTTCAGCTGCAAAGCTTTCCCATGGTGAAGAGAGGGGGTTAGTAATCTCAGTCGAGATCGTGTGCTAGGTGCAGCAGGCTGAGGCCAGTCCTTCTCATTAATCACCCCTAGCTGACACAGGAAACATCCTGGCACCCATTCTTAAGGGCTAAACAACTAACCCCATTACCAGCTATAGTAAGTCCAAGCACCTGGAAAGGACTCGGAGAAGCAAGAGTACAGGGGTGTTGTGTTGTCTTTGTTTATATAGCTCCTCATCAGCACAGTGAGGGGCCTCGGTGACAAGGACAGCTGGCCATTTGGACTGGGATATTTGAATCCACCTGACCAGCAGGGGTCCATGAGCATAGGCCTGACCAGGCCAAGTGGAGAACATACACAGAGTGAGAAAGAGGGAAGAACGTGTCTCTTGATCATGTCCCCTTGCCTCATTACTGCTTCATTCAAGCATGCTAGTGTGAACATAACGGTATCAGCAGGGCTCAACAACAGAACCACCAAGTCACACAGTGTATGATGTTCAGCTCATTGTCCACTTTCAGCCTCCAGCTCTGGGGCCTCAGGGACCCCTCTCTTGGCCCCAATTGCTGCTTTTTAATGCAATGACGCACCTTAGCCTCATAGGCAGCAGGCAAAGAGGAAAAAAGAAGGGAGGAGGGAGCATTACCATGCATTTGCATCCCTGCTCTCCAGACACGAAGGCAGATTGATTAATGAAGACAGGGCTGGTGGAGCCATAACAGGGCTCCTGCTCAGGTTAAGTGGTGCTTAGATTGTTTTATATAGCCTGTGATTAGGGGGATGAAGCTGAAGAGTTTTGATCGCTCTGAGTTCACACCCTCTCTAATCAGTGGGGGCCTTTCGATCCAACATGCCCTGGCAACTGCAATCAGACATGACTGCACTGCATCCCGCAAAGCCTGACAGCATGTCCAGGACTGGGGGAAAAAGAAAAAACAACACTGAGAGCTGGCCGGGCTAATGAACATTTAGTGTCACCTATCACTTTGGACTAAATGAAAACCAGTAATACATTCATTGCACTTGAAATGTCTATTCTTTTAATGGTGAAAAGGTGTATTAGTGACCAGACCGGAGGTGGATAACACAGATAGTGGCAGGAATTTTTAAATTATAATGAATTTTTAAAGATGTAAAAGAGCAATAATGACTGAATCTCTGAGCAATAATGCTACACGACCAAACCATAGCTGCCATGTTTTACAGACGCATACCACAACCATATAAATAGAAGTGTTATTTCAACAATTCTCTTGTAAACCTTTCAAGTTCAGCTTTGCTACACTATTTAATTGCAATGTTAATACAATTAATACAATTACTCAATTGTAAAAAAAAAACATTGAATATTGAACATATTGCATTAAAAGAAAATGACACGAACAGCAAAAATAATCGATCATTTACATTCAACAAAATAAAATTGCACACAACCATAATCATAATAAAACTCTTCTATTTATGATCAGACATATAGTTTCAAAAGTGTAGCATATGCTCTGAATTTTCTCTGCTTGCTTTAATGAGCCGTGAGTGAGAAATGACACCATGCTTTTGTTTTTATTGGTGATAAAGCGACTTCTAAGGGCTGAAAGTAATAAAATATTACGTTTGGGAAGAATAATAATAAAAGCATGATGTTATCTAATATTCATTGTTTCTAATTCACAGCACATTTGAAACAAGTTGAGAAGCTCTGTCAGAAGTGCGGATGCTAACCTATCATTCGATACCACATTTGCGTTCAAAATGAGTGAGAGATTAATATCAGTTGATACCATGATTTTATTATTGCTGGCGTTACTTCCAAGGATTGTATGTAGAGTAAATAAAATTCAGTCAGTTTCTTTCCAGACAACCACGATTTTAGATAAAATACTATAAATATAAATAACCCAGTTCTGAACCGCAATATATAGACATATGTTCTACAGTTAACTGTGGTGCACTGCACTGCATCCAGCGCCAGACAGAAGGAAAGAGTATTAGCTACTGGCCTCTGATGATCACCCCCACTTAACCCTTTCACCCTGAAACCCATCTCTGCAACACTGCTTCAAGCTCAATAACCCAGCATGCCCTCCATACACCTTCTCCTGTTTTCAAAAGGTGACTTTTGACAGAGTTGATGAAAGCACACACAAGCTCTCCTCAAACAGGCTATAACCTCCTTAAAGGTTCTAAAATGGTTATTGGCTTGCTTGTATTGCCTAACAGCTTTACATTATGGAGGTTCCTTAAACTTAAAAGAATGTTCATACTCATACATTTTGTTTACAGAAATGGTTCTTTAAATAATCATTGGATGCATGGTTCTTATCATCTATCAACAGATTTACATAACACTCTTTGACACTATTTAAGAGTTCAGTACAATACTCTACCCAGCACATCAGCTAAACTCCCCTTCCTTGCTGTCTCTTAGCCAGCAAGCTGGATAGAAAAAGGGAAAGAAAGAGCTTGAGACAATCCCAGGCAGCTCATCTGTCAGGGGAGCGTCTCATAGCAAGGCTCGCCTTTCCTTTCAAACGCACCGGGTAAGTATTTTAATTAGTTGGCTAATTGTCTAAGTAATTGGTAGACAACTTAGCTCAAAGAGTAATCAATCTCAACAGGGCTGTGTTCTATCACATCAAAGGATCAGTAATTAAGACGGTTAACTGTGGGACGCGCCCTAGCCTGGCACAGTGGCGTGGGGGTGGATGATCCCTGATAATGCTGGGCTGAAGAGATGAGGCCGCTCAGTCTGCAGTGAGAAAAGGACCATCGTGCACAGGGTGAAAAATATATTC
Organism: Clupeocharax schoutedeni; assembly: GCA_037974565.1. Lineage (NCBI taxonomy): Eukaryota > Metazoa > Chordata > Actinopteri > Characiformes > Alestidae > Clupeocharax > Clupeocharax schoutedeni. Next base: position 7,785,047 of record JBBPDH010000136.1, read on the forward strand.
CAGTGAGAAATAAAACCTGTCATTATGTGCTTCACTATGCTGTGAAGGAAGAGAAATTAATGCATTTATTAGTGTGGTAAAATATATATATATATATATTTTCAAGTCTCCCCTTTATTTTATTTTCTTAAAAAAATCTCCACTAAAGTGTAATTAGAACACTGAACACCAATTCATCATGCTACCTTGTATTTACTGGTAAAAGCTCTTCTTTGGCCAGTAATAGAGAACGCTGTCTCATTAAAAGTGTTGTGGAGCAATTCCCTGTATCAGATGCCTTTTTGGTTTCCTCATACCACCGCTATCAATATCTGCAATTCCCTCTCATTTCACGAGGCCTTTGCTCAAGCTATAGGCAATTATGAGTTATGTTTGGGAGGAAGAAGACTAATCATTTCTTGAATTTCTCAATTTAGAGAAATTTTAATCTCACCATTGTGGGAAAACAAGAGCCATAATGAACAATTATACAAACAGTCGATTTCTGTGTTGTGCAGACAACTTAATTAAAATTACTATAATGAAAAATGAACTAGTTACTGCGTGAAACCTTACTTATCAATTTTCAAAAGAGAGAATTGAAATGTTTTGGCTCCCTGCATTAGGAAGTTAATGAAAACGACCCCAGTCGCAATAAAGCATGATTTATTTTACAAATAAATGAAAATACCAAAGGTATTATTAATTAAAGAGCCCCAAAACTCAATTCCAGTATATCATAGAAGATGTATAATAGGCGGGAGTGCATCGTATTATTCATTATGGTATATGATTCTGTTCCCCCGCAGTGTGGCAAACAGGGTGCGCTCACTTCCACTTATGTAATGAAAAGTCTACAAGGGTCCAAAACTCCACAACTCCAAACACACAACTTTCCACTGAAGTCTGTGACACTTCATATGATCTGTGATTTAGATATAAGATTTGCCTTTATCTGACTCTTGAGCGGTGCTGCTAATACAGTCTGTGTACGGACAAAAGTGAAAGAATGCAGGAGGAGAAACTTCAGCAGCGCTCGAGGCTGAGATGCCTCAGAGACGTGTGTGGGCTGTGAATGTACTCATCAGTAAGGATCAATGCGGATCACCCCACACCACTTTGATCCAGCATGCGCCCAAACAGTGTGTACACCACACCACGACTGGGAGGGCTATTAGTGACCAATTTGCAGGAATACACAAACAGAGCTGTAGTGAAGTCAGGTTGAAGAAAATCCAGCTTTCTAGCTAAAATAGACAAGCTATGAAGGAACTACATTTGCTGTTAAAATAAAATAATCATTTCAATATTAGCCTAACATGACATTTACAGGATAACAGTACAAAAGAAAATCTTTAGTTTTTTGTTTCTGGATTTTTTTCTTCACAATTTAGCGAAATCTAGCTAGGTAGCTCCCTATCACATGATCGTACATGATCTGTTGGGAGGAATTCTAGCACATGCCTTCTCTGAAACACAGTATCTGTTCTTTTATGCCAATTCTTTTACATCAGTTACCAGACAGACATGCTTTCTTGAAAGGATCGAATTTGTGATCTTCTGAGTAATGTTGGGCCATTCCTTTTGGTCCGTTCATCATTAAATGTTGACTGGCATGAGAAACAGAGTTACAAGGTTTTGATGTGACAGCAGTGATTTGGAGGCCTAGGATAGATCTCAAATGTGCTAGTTAATGATGTGTACACAATCTCACCCTGCAAAGGATGCTGGCTGTTTAAATGATCAGATTACAGCAATAGAAAACTGATAGCAGATGTATTCATGTTCAAGCCTGAGCAGCTAATTACAGAGGGGCTACCCCAAGAGGCAGACAGGAGAGGAAATTAAAACAGTCCTCCTCCCCTCTCTCTCTCTCTCTCTCTCTCTCTCTCTCTCTCTCCCTCCAGCAAGGGCCAATACGGAGAGTGGCACTGACAGATTGACAAATAAGGTTAATAAGTACTTTCCACTTCTCCTAAAGGCTAATCAAATATTAAACCTTGCAGTGTGGTCAGCAGAAAAATAACAAACAATCAGTGGAGAGGAATTGATTAGATTGATTTGCCAGTGAAGCTTCGAACAACAAATTCCCTGAATGTCTTTGAAAACATTTGCACAGTCAAAGGGAACACTTCTCTCTGCAGTCTTTATGGTTCCATATAGACTTAAGGGTTCCGAATGATGACCAGTTCACAAGAAAATCATAGGAATGGTTATAAAACGTTTAAACTTTTTTGTGTAAATTCCAGCACAGGTATCATCATGCAAAAGAAAACACACTCCCAAACAACGATTCTAACAGTTTGCAATATACATTCTGGTCTCTAAATGGCTAGAAAGAGAACAAATTACTGAAATCAACATGGAATCAGACTGCGTCCTCACTCCCACTGAGCTTTGAATCTTAATGCCCATTTGCTTTGTAAATTAGAGCCAAGCATTAAATTAGATGAAGTTAATCAAACTAGTTATGGCTTTGTAAAGGCTCTTGCTTTTTAGACCGTAATCAGTTCTTGTTCTACTGCTTCAAAAGATCTCACCGATCCTGGTTTGTGCCCCAAACTGAATTGTGGAGCACAGCCAATGAGAGCGAAAAAGAGTTTGCTTGTAACTCTTCTTAAACGAGTTCAAATGGGGTCCTGCCTGCACTAAGAAAACATGTAGATTCTACCCATTATTCGTACCTTCAAAGCCTTTAGAGATGTCGTTCACAAATTCATTCAGTAACTGATTATGGCTGAATTGATTGCGACACAAATGATTTCACAAGGTTAAAGAGTAAATTCCTCATTACATACTATGAATCTTTCGCTAGCATGCTTTAATCAATTCAAACAAATGCTGGCAGATCTATGAAGTGATCTCTCCTGGGTGAAAAAACACAAGAGACTGCAGGTAGTGTGTTAAAATATGGGGAAGAAAGAGAACACCCAAAGATATTTGCAGGAAATTGGAAATCAAGCACTCAGTTGCAATCAGGGAGCATTATTGTGACAGAGGATAGCAGTTGTGATAGGGCTGTTTGGGCCCTTTTTTTCCCAACTCCCTAGCTGATGCTCCTTCTCCTTTTTTTCCACTGCTTTCACTAATCACAAGCCCCAGGACATCTCGAGGCCTAGTGGACTATGTCTGCAGCCCTAGACACACTCACTGATAGGACAAAATTGGATCCAGTGTGAATGCAAAGAAGCTTATCATCCAACATTGCCAGGCAATGCTCCCTCCTAGAGCATATGTCAACATCATTTATTAGATGTGGCAAGGGACTAAATAATGTATGATCACAAAACGAAAGGGGGGAAAAATGATTCTCTCCCAGCAGGTGGGTGGAATAATATTTGGAAAGAATATGAAAATTATTAATAGAACCCCCTTGAGGAAGAAATATTTGTTAACATTATCCGGTAAGTCATTGGGGTTGCTTTAAATCTATGATTAATCATATAGAACATTTTCAATAATAACAATATTACGGTGTGAAGGCTTCCCATTTACCGGTAAGTCCACACAAAGTAGACCATCACTGAGCTAATAAGCTCTTTGATTCAGTGATTCACACGCACGTCCCTCTAACCTATCTTTCTGGAATGGGTTCAAATTCAGGGATCATGCTGATCCGTCGCTTTCTGTTTGTCTTAATGGAATGATCTATACATATTTTCAACAGATCTGTAGAGAATCCGAGACGAGATGCAGTATTTATACCATGTCCAATAGCACAAAGCACAATGCAGACAATAGCAGGTAATTACAAACAGTGTCTTTAAATGTGTGTATGAGGCTATGGCCTGCATACTTATCATGCTCTCTACAGATATTGCCTTTAGCTTATAAACAACAGCTGAGTCTGCAAAAATACTCTTCTGCATTTCTGCACGATGCTATAAACTCATCTGAGTCTGTGATATAACGCTTCCATCATAGGGAATCTTCACAGCGAGAATACAGCATTTTACAGTTTACAGGCTTTACGGATAAGGTTGAGCATGGCCAAAAACCAGTGCTGGAAATACACAGCATTATAAACACATTAAAAGGCCCAATATTGACTGTTGTTATGCCTAAGTGCGTTTTAAAGCACTCGCCTTAACGCATATATTCATTACTGGCAATAAGTATTTGAACAGTTCCTCAACCAAAATTTACTCCAGAGATATGTGTAATTGACTCCAAATCTAACAGTATGGAACAAATCCTACTAGCAGAGGGAGTCCGCAAATTGCATTAAAAACACTCAATTGGCCTGGGATTGGAGTGAGGCACATGTCTCTCCTTATCCCATTACACACGCCCCTCTTTAATCTACTAAACTTGCTGACGCACAGGAAAACATCACAAATGTAGTGGCATACAGCGAAATCAAGGAAAACGGGCGCAAATATTAAAGCGCCGTAAGAGTTAAAGCGGGAGGCAGCCCATACACACACACACACAGCCAGACACTTTTAACAATGGCCCTGATTGCTGTCAGTGCTGAAATTGTCTCTGTCAGTGCCGTCAGCCATCCGCACTCAGTGGCACGATGAGAAACAAAGAGTCAAACTGTCGCATCATCCAAGTTTGGCAACGAATGGCTTACCCTGACTGGAACATGTTACAACCCTTTTTGATTACATGTAAACAGGTTTTGACATGGGGCTGCTTTAATGTGTACGACATGCAGAAAATGGGGGGAAGGAAAAAAAATGCCTGCGCACAACTGAACCTGTCAACACCCGCTACCTGCTTTAAATCTGTTCCCCCGTTTCAGGCAATCTGTGGGAACCAGGCCTGCGGAGCCTAATCCTGTTTTTATCCACACCCCCCTCTCCTGTATCACACTTTCAATTCCACTTGCCGCCTCCTTTGTGCGATTTTCATTTGATCTCGCCTTTAAAATTCAAAATCTATTCAGGTTTTTTTTCCCCCCAAAAGTTGGTTTCATGCTGTAGCCGTGAAGCTCTATTTATGTAGCAGATTTTTGGAATTGCAAATCAAGGTTGTGTGATTTTTTTTTTTTTTAAGTAAAATGCAAGTGCAACATTTCCCCCGCTCTCACCTTTTATGGGCAGATAGATTTAGGATGTTAACATGGGCTGATCAGGGCAATATTAGTCACTCATTGGCTGCGCTTTGGAGTCTTGTTATGCTTGTGTATCGGGTCGAGGCTGAAGCCTATAGATGAGTTTCTCCTGTGGCTGAGCACTCTGATGAATGGCTCAGGTGATGTCTAGACAGCTTGCCAGACGTCAATGCACTCTGTATTAATATTGAGTGACACAATGAGTTATGGGGACTGAGCTGTCCACAGTTAGTAATTAGCACTCTCAAAGGGAGGAATACCACCCGATGCTGGACAACCGCACTTTTGCCTGTTCTCATTCTCTTACTGACCCCAGTATATATCCTAGTGTACTTTGTCCACAGTATTTTTCTGGGTGTTTCTGGAGAGTTCTTATTTGACTTTTATTTTTGACTTTATATGTTTATTTTTCTTGTCTTTGTGCCCCCATGTGTCTTTGCAGTTGTAACATAAGCAAGATCAATAAAGTTTTCTGGTTGTGATTCCTGGAAATTCAAAAATACCAAGGAATAAAAAACATTCACCCTTAATATGATTTGGGTTCGCAAATGATCATTTAATTGGTATAGAGCATCTACGCTATATGGAGATTCTTGAAAGTTTAAAGCGATCTTCACATTTGTACACCCCATTTACAAAATTCTTGGAAGAGCAATACATTAAAACTCTTTAAGGGGGGGGGTGGCAGCTCTTCTTTGGAATCAAGATAAAATGCTCTTCAAGAAACATGACTGAAACCACAACAAAAAAGACGATGTTGGAACATGTCAAAAATGTAATGTGTCTGAAAGTGACATTTGAGTCTCAAGTTTAGATAAGACACCATGCTTACACGGCCTCAGCGTAGTTTGTTGAGCTGAAAGTCGAGACGGGTTTAAAAAATAAATAATGCCAGTGAGCATTTCGGCAAGGTGCGGATGGAATGTAAAACAAATGGAAGATCACCTGGGGAAGCTACATGGCACTCTCCCTCCATGAGCCTTGTGTCTATATGCAGGCATTAATTGATCTAATCTAATAACATCCTCCTTTCTAAGCTTTGCCAAACAGCGTGCAAAACATTAAATATATAAACTTTATTTGCCAAATACTTGAAGGGAAATCTTATCATAAGAGGGCAAACAAGTCTGTCAATATTATCTACACAGGCACAAAGCTAGAGAGCATGAACAATGCAGAATATCCCTGCAACGGCACAATCTAACATAGGCATTGCATGCCGAGGCTTTGGAAAGGCTTCTGTGTAGGAGATTTACCAAAAAAAAAAACAACAAAAAATAAACACCAGCACACAAAACCTCACTATTGTGAATCACGCCATTTGCATGTGGCAGACAATAGATGTGTAAACAGGCAAATTATGTTGTTCTAAACCAGCTCATCTTCTCTAATTCCTGTAAATGGCTGAGGGGAAGCAAGCTTGTGTGAGTGGCGAGGAAAGTATACGTTGGCTTTTGTGGGTAATACCCTTGAGTAATATATGCAAAAGAATTCTGTAGTTGCTCAAGAGGCCCACTGTCTCCGCAAACAGACGCTGGGACTCTCATATGGCCTGTAATGAAATACAATTCCAAAGAGCATAACATAGCCTCTTCATTTTAAACAGAAACTCATATATTTTTAATAAGTCAGGAAGGAGGCATTCAGAGACGAAACGTGGGATCCATCTGGAAATGTCACTGGGAAATATATTTGGAACTTAAGCAGAGCCCTGCGCTATGGTGCTAAGGATTCTCGAAGGCAAGATGAAGAAAAAAAGAGCAGCAAATAATAATCACGCATCCAAATGCACCATAGATATCTCTCTGTAAAGATAGCTGAGATGTCTTTCTGGAATTCAGATGGTCTGTGTCATCACCAAACATTTCTGAAAACTCCATCCAGCTAAAGCACGTGTTCACCTTGTTTCTACAGCATGGGGGCCTGCCGCAGACCAGTGTTGGCCCCACCATGTTGACATTTGTGTTGATATTGTCATGGAAGGGAACTGCACTGCCATGGATTTGTACTCTTTTCAAGGTTTGTCGTTGTCATTTCAAGAGCTTTTATTTATTTATTTATTTTAAAGATGACCTGTCACGGCTGACATGCAGCAAAATTCCTCAGCTGTCTTCTTCAAGCGTGTGTGACAGGAGCCGCGTTGGCAGCTTGTACACCGCCACGTGGCGCAGCCTAAGACCTTTCACTTCGCCATCTTGAAGCACTGCCATGCCACCAACACGAAGCCAACATGCAAAACACAAGCGCTTTCGACCCAGCTGACCTCGGTGCGACTGTCACCGTCCCGCTATTATTAGCCAGTGATTTTTCACATTACTCTATTTCCATAAAACGCACTTGATGGGATAAAATCCTAACCTGTTTCACAATAAAGCTTGGCGAGTGAGGTTAATGCTAAAAGGCTTTGTGCCATTAAAATTATGCAGAGAAACATTAGTTTGCGCATGAATCCTTTTTAATGGATTACCAGGGGTGTCCTCGTAAATAGACACTGCGCTGTGGAGAGGCATCTGCAAGAGTTACAGGCTAAAAGCAGAGGATAATAGCACGCTCATTTCTGAAAGCAGCTGATACCGGAACCACACAGTCGCCACATTCAAGGCCTCACTGCCTCACTAAGTCTTTCCTTGCAAGTGAAGAACTTTCCAGCTCTTGTGAAACAGTAACAAAAGCACCGTGGCATGAGACAAAATAACACTCCTTGGTGAACTATGCGGTGCATGCTACATTTTGCCATGAGGAGATAAACAATAAAAACTTCTTTTTGCATTTAAACTCTTCACTCTTCCAGCATGAATCCAGACTAAAGCGGCAGAAATTACAAGTCTCTGATAGCAGGATGGTATTTTTTCTTCTTCCTCCTCTTCACTTTGCTCTGTGAAGCAACAGAGTAATATGAGCATTTTCTACCTATCAGAGGATAATGGATTTGGTATTGGGTTTTCCCATGACATTTAGAGGTTAATTTGCACTGCTTTCATGGTTACTTATTGACGGCTAGCCCGGATATTTGCATTCACCACGCTTTTTATTGACACAAATGATTAATATGCTGCCAGATCAAACAGGATAGCTAGTCTGAAGAGCACTCAGAGAGAGACAAAACACTTTTCCGATTGTTTGGGATGCTGTGGCCAGATTAAAAATGGAAAGAGTACATGTACCATTAGATATCCTATTTTTTTTAAAGAGTTATTATTATATTTACCTGTGTTGGGGCATTCTGTTACATCTGTGGCTACTGTAACTGACCGAAGCTGGAATGTGGAATGTGTTTCAGAATGAAAACCTCCATTAAGATCATATTTCGTCTCTAACACAGTAGCTTTTCAACAAAGTTGATAAATTTGCTTCCTGTCTGGTGCTGACATGGTGGGTTGGGCCACCAGGTCATAAAGGCCGGTACGTCTGCTTTGATCCCCCCTCACTGTTGGCAGGAATCAGAGGAGGAAGAGGAAGGGCAGATTCTTCACGCTTTGCCATCCGACTCAGACCCTCCAGATTTGTTTTCCTTTTCGCTAACGTCCTGACAGGCCTGAAGAATCAATCGACTCGCTTGGACTTCCTCTTCCCAAAATGCTCCTCTTCCTCCAATGGTACACACCCCTGGCTTTGGACAGGTGCTTGGACCCCTTATATCCCATTTATTGCTTGTGCATCTGACTGCACGGCTTGGATTATGAGGCTTTCTGCATGGATCAGATGAGCACGACACTTTCCAATATTCATAAAACCATGTCCGGTAGAGAGTATTACATTTTTTTCTCTTGTTCTGTTTTTCGATAAGAAATTCTTATCTTGTCACCGTGCTGATGTCGAAGAAATACTGCCGTATCATCTAGCCATGTAGTACAACATGTGGTGAATTTGTTCGAGCCATAAAACACGAGGGGCTCCTGAAATCCAGCTACGTCCACAGCGCCTCTCATCTCCTCCCTAATTCCGAGCAGTTGTGCTTAAATGTGTATAATTTCACATCCTCAGATTCACACGGCATGTCAGCGGCTCAGGGGGAAGCAGACCGACGTTCAAAGGAGTTCTAATATGGAATGAAGGGGTGGGAGGGGGGGTGTAGAAGATCAGTGCAGTTGACACACAGCTGTCTTTGCTATAAATCTTGCAAATCCACAGTACAGAAAAAAACAGCCTCTCCAGAGGATTCTTTTCGTGATACCAAAGCTCTGAATAGTTAACTGAAAAAAACAACAGAACTTTTAGCTTTGGAGAAACTTCTTCTGTACTGTGCAAGTAAATTGATAATTAGCCTAAAAGTGTGTGAGTTAGCTGCTGAACGGTGCAACCAGCTGAAAAACCGGATTTCAGATGACCTTACAAACAAAGCAATGCCCACAAGAGTCAGACACCAAGTAAATACATGGGAAGCCAGAGAATTAACAAATTAAATACCCGGCGTACTGTATTCTTACCAGACAAGGTTAATCTCACAGGTTAATAAATACAACAATTTCTTCACTTCATAACATGCTTGGCCTTGTATGAGCAGCCCTATCTGCGAGCTATATGTGGGAGGGTTACAATATAATTGTATGATTGTATTTGTCATTTCAGTGCGCCCTTTGGGTCAAGAACAAATTGCATCACTTAATATTTTAGCTTTATATCCAGTGTGGCAGGAGAAAGGGAGGAAAAAAAACACAGTCAAAGTTCACACTTCTGTGTAATGAATCTTACATTATTTATGGCTTGAATAATGGATGAACTTGAACCCTCACATATGTAGGATATCTGTGAGTGTAAATTTACTCCTCATCACACCGCCTCAGTTGAAAATTCATTAGTATATTAAGTAGACTGGACACCACATCTGTAACAACCTGCTCAGTGTGCTCAGGCACTTGCCTAAAGTTGCTCAAACTCACTGGCAGCACTCAAACTCCAGCATCCGGGCAGCAAATTCTCATAACACATGTAAACCCAAGACCAAAAGGAGTCAAACTTAAATGACACAGGCATTAATACATTTCTGCAACTTTGCCTACAATGGCACAAAGCAGAAAAGCCAAGACACGCGTCAGTCAGAGGCACAATTCCCGCCGAGTTTTTAACCCAGCCCCGTTTTATTAGCTTATTTGATTCCCCATTCTCCTTTTAGTTGATTCAATACATTTCCTATTTGCATAAATCTAGCCGGTAAGATTATCTTCACTTATTCGATCTATCCTAAGAGTCACCTTGTTCGGGATCTTATATGAATAATGAGATTTTAAATTGGAAGACACTCACACAGAGAAGGAACCATTTACAGTTAATTCATCTCATTGAGGTACATTGCTTAGAGGTATTGGAAGGTTTAGATTTTCATTCAGGCATCATATTTAACAACGTCTGCCTCCTCCACTTCACCCGCATTCAAATTTAAATGGCTCAAATTTGACTGATCCAATATTGCCTTAGACTGTTGTTATTTTTCCTTAAAGCAAATTTTTTTTTTTGCGAAATCCCTTTCTTCTGAGAAAATTACGTGTTGGTGGTGGTGGTGGTGGGAGACAGAGATGGAGAGAAAAGGAGAGGAGGGGGGAGGAGAGAGCAAGAAAGGGAGATAGGATGAAAGAGTGAGTGAGAGAGAGTGAAAAAATGGAGAAAGAAAGAGAGAGTGAGAAAGAGCGAGAGAAAAAGAGAGAGAGGGGTAGAGAGAGAGAGAAACAAAGAGAGAGAGAAAGAGAAAGACAGGCCAAGTGTGTCGGCATATTTTTGTCTACTCATTCAGTCCCTTTACACATTTGTGCAAGAGCTTTTTATTAACCCAGCTCTGGGGTCATGTGCAGGGATGTGCTTTGTCTATAATACGAACATGCCTACTAATGGACAGTGCAGTGTCCAGTGGTGCAGGACTAGATTTTGTGGAAGTCGTGTTTTCTTGCATGTGCTTTTTACTGTGAGTATTGCGTGTATGAGAGTGTGTGTGTGTGTGTGTGTGTGTGTGTGTGTCTGCGGGTGGGCAAAGTTAATTGGCTTTTTATGACTCCAATTATATAACATTATGAATATACAGGCTTAACAGCTCATATGTGGCCCCTATTAACAATGTCTTTTGGATTAGTGACTGGGCTTAAGGTTAGAGGCGCTAGGCTGTGGGCTTGTCACAGAGATTTTCAGAGCACTCACCGCGAAATGACTTTTAAAAACAGGAAAGCAACTTATCCAGGACCTGTAATCCCAAAAGAACCGCAGCTGACTTGGCTACTCCAGATAGTCATCTAAAAATGCCCGCATCTTATCTACTGCTCAAAAAAATAAAGGGAACACTTAAACAACACAATGTAATTTCAAGTCAATCACACATCTGTGAAATCAAACTGTCCACTTAGGAGGCAACATTGAGTGTCACCGAGGGAGTGTAAACTGTAAATCAGTGTTGTCTCCTAAGTCGACAGTTTGATTTCATATATATATATATATATATTCATATATATGAACATTCAATTATATATATATATATATACACTACCGGTCAAAAGATTTAGAACACCCCAATGTTTCAAGCTTTATTTATTTATTTAATTCAAACAGTTCAGGTCCAATGCATAGCATGAAATTGTACAAAGGACAGAGCTGAACTGCGAGAGGTTTAAAACTTGCTGCACACTTATGGGAACTCCTGCTGCAGAGTTGGGAAGAACTTTCTACCGAATGAACATTGAGACACTGAACCGC
>JBBPDH010000136.1:7796856-7819355 GCA_037974565.1 Clupeocharax schoutedeni
CCATTAGTGTGTTATATGGATATGTATTTTTTTTTTAAAGAAAGCAAATAGTGAGGAGGGAAAACAAGCATGTGCCTGTCCTGAAGCGCAGCTCCTGAGGTGTTAACTAATCTCCAGTGGCCAGTCTGCACACAGTCTCCTCTAATTGCTCCCTGCATTTCAGTCTGGTGTGAGAGCAGCCATTGTAGCGAGCGCCCGGCTTTGGCCCCCAGAGTTCTTACACCTTCATTATCACTCTTTATTGCAGAACCTTCCACGGGCACTCGGCACCAAGCAGCCTGCACGCGCGATAAAAATAGAGTCTCTCTCTCTTTTTTTTTTTTTCCTTCTCCTTCTCCTTCTTCTTCTTCTTCTTCCTCCTCCTCCTCCTCCTACTCCTCCTCCTCCTCCTCCCCATCTCTTCTGTCTTTTGAGTGGCTTCAGTTTTAATTACCAACACAGAGCCTGGGCCTGAGTCCTCAGCAGACTGGGCTTTTTTGTTCACTAATTAAAGCAAGAAGGGAGTTTACTGAAGGGACCCCAAGTCGGTGCTCTCATCTATTATTAAGAGGGCAGGACAAATCATTTTCAAATTTAAACGCTGAAACCTGTCCAGGGACACACACGGGGTTGGACAAGTAAGGGGAGGGGGTGGGGGTTGGTGTGTGGTAGGATGAGCATGTTGAAGAGGGTGTGTTAAAGATGGGCAGTTGAGTAAACTCTTCTATTTGTTAAAAGGGAAAAAAAGAAAGAATGCAGGGCAAACATTGACAGAAAGCACAAAAAGAGGCACACATTTGAAAACAAGGAGGAGAAAGAGGAGAAACAAGATGAAGATTTTAGGTGAATAGTGGGGGGTGTAATGCGCATGTGGAGTTATACACACACCTCCTGTCAGGTATCGGCCTTGGCACTGGCTCTAGCTCCCAGCCTGCCATCTGTCCACTACGTCACCACCTTACCCGCGCTTACCGGGTCAAATAACGCACACAGCACCTCTGATGAGTTTACCAGCACCGCCTCCACCAGCCTGCATCCCACGCTGATTTAATTGGTGGACCCCCCGCGAGTATTTTGGCTAAACAGAAGACGTAAATAAGCAAACAGCAGGCAGGTAATGTTGGGATGTGGGACAGCTGAGAGGACTGACATGGAGGCTTCAGCATGACCCATCTGCATTTTCTGAACTCCTGACTTCCAAAAATAAAACCGGAGTTGATTAGTCAAGTTTGGTGCTTTACTTTGGTGCTTTACTTTTGCACTGGACCAACATATATAACAAAGCTACGATATAGAGGTCTATGGCAACCGGTTTGCGCTGTGCAAACTGTATGCCTACATAAACACACATAAACCACAATGAGGTGGTGAGTAATCTTAAAGTTTGATACCAAGTTCAGAATATACAAATATGGGCTAAAACATCATCATATATCCTAAAAGTTGATTTTAAAAATCCAATGAAACAAATAACAAAAATATATTACTTATTTACTTATTCATTGAGAAAAATTAGTTACACATCTGTGAGTGGACCTTCAGGACTTAGTTAATTGGAAGGTGAAATTAAAGTTTGGACTCTACCAATCCACAGACAGACAGGTTGTGTAAAACTGGAGGAAATATAAGACCACTTATAATTCAACAACAGAGATCACCCCAAGAGCAGTAATAGTGTAACACTTTGTGGGGTCCCAAAAGAGCCCAGGGTAACATCTAAACAATGAAAGGCCTCTCTTACACTGATTACTATTAATGTTCATTAGCCTATCATCAGCAGAAGACTGAACAACAATGGTGTGTATAACAGGGGCTGCATAAAGGAAGTCACTGCTCTCCAAAAAGATACGGCTGCTGAACTCTATAGTTGGCTGAAGATCACATAGACAATGTGGAAAAATGGAAAAATGGTTTGTGGATGGATGAGATCAAAATAGACTATTTTGTTTAAATGAGAACAGGTACGCTTAGAAAGGTCCAAATGAAAATGGGTAGTGCAGCAAGACAATGACCTTAACAAAGGATGGTTAAGGAAGAATGAAGTTTATGTTTTGGAATGGCTCTAGAATAGAACGATTCCAAAACATTAATTACAATGTCACAAATGGACCTGAATAAACCCACTACCAACCCAAAAGTGAGGCAGTTCTGTACACTGGAACAAGACCGTTCCTAAAAGTGCAGGACTGGATAACCTACCGGAAACATTTAGCTGCAGTAATTGTTGTACTTTTACAAGGAAGTCACACCATATGCTATGCAAACATATACAAACATATAGGTGCCAAGACAGTTATACTACAGTTCATTTTTTATCGATCGATCTATCTATCTATCTATCTAATCTATCTATCTACCTACATCTCTTTTTAATCTATATGGGTATTTCTCTGTTTTACATAATATGCCATGAAGTAACATGTATTGTTTGCAGTCACTGGTGTTGGAGCCCTGCGCATCCATCAAGCATCTCAGAAGCCCAGTATTCAACAAATCGATCAACCTTATTCAAAATCTTATACAGATCTAATTCTAGATCAACATTCTCTAAAATGCAACTTTACACTTAAACCAGAGGCCTTTCTGACCCAGAATCGTATTCAGAAAATACAACTCCACTAAAAGAATTGATGTTAATAAGATAGACTGGGAAGCTGAACAGGTAAAGCCACTCAACTCCAGACGAGACACAAAAGAAGAGAGAGAGCTGGAGAGGTGAATTTCAGGTCATTAAAACAAATAAATAATTAAAAGATAAATGGAGCTTTCAACTCCACTCTTTTGTGTCCATGCCACAGCAAGGCCCCTAGCTTGTCCACATCCACTGAACAGAAACTCCAACAAACACATATTAACACTAAACATGACTGAAGCACTCCAGTGTTTCATCTGCCATGACTTCTGAACCTGAAACTGGGCAGGCCATGTGGGACTTCAGCGTGCTCGAACTGCGCCGCCGGCTCACTAGCTTTGACTTGACGAGGAGTGAGCAAGCGGAGAAAAAGAGAGAATAATGAATTTAGCTGAGCTAAAATCGGGCTAACTTCCACCAGCCTAACAAGCAGCTCGCATCCTCCCAGCAATTAGTCACTGTCAAATAGGGGCAAATGTAGCACTCTCTACATGCTTGTTAGGTAAAAATCTACACAGGGGTCGCCGACACGGAGGAAAATAGAGTGGAGGCAGTGAATTTGCTGGGTGAACAATACAAATTTTTCCCTTTTATGGTGTAAAGTGTGCAGCTTTGTAACGCAAGGAAATAAAATGATGAAACGAAGCTCAGGCATCTCCCATAACTTCCACTGCAATCAAGAGTCAAAACTGAAATTCTTAAGAGGAAAACAAAGGATACTGCTTTAATTTAAATAGCCTATATATTTTTTTTAAATGCCATATTTTAACATGTTGCGCTGTGTCCAAGTCACTATTTAAATCTATTTTACTTAAAAGAATCTAACAGTTCAAATGCCCTTTAGGGTGGCAAAAGGATGAGGTGATGTAATGAGGCTAAACCACTGTTATGACTTCCTTCACTATGATGGCCTTTTTTTATATAAAAAAAAATAACCACACCCAACTCTTTCCACACATAACACATTTTTATTCTCATCAGTCAGTCCAAAGTGTTACTGGTTCATCAGTATGAACCTTAAAATATAGATTTTTTACATTTTTATACATTTTTAAGATATTATGCAAAAAACAATGTAAACGTTTTATAATGAATGGATCGGTAGAAATTATTTACCTTATAAGATACAAATGTAAAGTTTCAGGTTTGAAGATACAAAAGTTTGCTCTGACATCCAAACAAAAATTTTGCTCCATTAATGCACAAGTTAAAAGACCCATATCATAGAAAACTGAATTTGTCCTGCATATAAACAGACAATGCCTGATGTATGTAAACTTTGCAAGAAACTTCCAATTCATTGCCACGATCATACAGTGCATGTACAGAAACTAAGTTCATTTTTGCATTTGTGATCACCCACATCCACCAATTCAACCTACAGCGGTTTAGTCTCACCAATCAAGCCTGAAGTTCGAAAGTGCATTTCAGCCCAGACTGTTTGAATGATGCACAGTACAAGACAGACAGTTTGGGTTCTGGTACGTACATGTTTGAAGACAAAGTAACAAATATAGTCTGTTTGAAATGTTACATATTAATCATTCTCAACAATTCAAGAGATACAAAGTGGTAGGAAAATGGTAATGTAAAAATGAACATATTGGATGTCATAAGTGGATAAGTGTGAAACCAATAAATCACAAGAAAAATATAGAATATGTGCCCTTTAAGACCATTTCTGTGCTTTATATATAAAATGAAACATTTTTAAATATGAGGTTTATGTGTCAAAGCATACATTTGCTAAAGATTATTGACGTAAAACAGTTGAATTAAACCAACTAAGCAAAATTAACCCAGCAGGGTAATTCATAAATCCTCATGAATCATTATTGCTAACAGAGGAATCTACACATAAACATTATTTTATGTTCGATAAGTTAAATTAAAAGATGTTAAGAACCTTTTCTGTAGAATTAAAGGTGTGATGATGTGGCTGTTTGAGCAGATCCACAGCCTCAAACATTCAATATATTCAGGCCTTGATTCTTCAGGAAGATGTCTTGTCACAGCAACCAAAGCAGCTACTGTCCAACATTAAAGTCAGAAGCCACTACCTTGAGAAAATCCAGTAGTCTGTGGCCTGCCTAACTGATCAATACCACTAGAATTAGATACGGAGACACACAGCGGATTTTCGCAATTTTAACCTTAAGACAAATCCGGCAAAGAAAAAAAATCAATTTGAAACTCTTATAAATCCATTTTCGCACTGCAGGTTATCACAAGCTGAAAATGCCATCATTCACTTCGTTGATAAGAGCTCAATCCAACATTAAACGAACAAAATCCACAAATAAAATTAGCCTCCACCACTGCAGTCACAAAAATTAACACATCTAATCAAGCGTCATTAAAAAGCTTTAAACAAGACTCTTTGCCTTTTCTAACACTACCTTCCAGCTTCTGCACTGTGCACCGAACACACTGATGAGTCTGTGAAGTGAAACACAATTTCTCTATTTTTTTCCTGCTGCATTAAAATTATTTAATTTCAGGACATGCATTTAAAAAGGTACATTTCTCTCTTGGATGGATTTTTTCTTTTTTCTTCCCACAAATATATAGAGGGAAGGATATATAGGTCAGAGACCCTAACGCCTTATCAGTAATTCACCATTGCCTGGTTATTAAGGACAGCTTAGGTGGAGAAGGCTGGACTACCATAAGGGGTTAAGGTGAATTGATTGCCTGTGGACATGTTAAACATGACCCTGCCGGGCCTGCACTCTACACACTCCCCCTCATACACACACACACACACACACACACACACACGCCTACACCTGTGCAGCTCGCTGCAAGTAATCAGCTGGAGAAGGGCTTTAATAAAATTCGGAAGGTAGCCGAGAGCTACTACGCCCCTCGCCCCCCTACCACCAATACACCCCCCTACCTACCCACCCCGGGGGCTGTTTTCTACCGCCTTGGAAATAATCAAAGACCCGCGGCGGAGAGCCACGCGCGTTATCGTGGAGGGCGTGCACGCGCCTGGGCGTTTTAAAACAGAAAGCAGGGAGAGCGCGCACGAGGAAGATTTTTGGACTCGGAGGCGCGCGTCCCCGCGCGGTGGGCGGGGCCTATCACTGATAGTAAAGAGCCAGCTTGAGGCGCGAGGCCAATGAGAAGATAATTACGGGGGGCAACTCAAGCTCAATCTGTCCACGTATTTGCCCTTACCCCCAATATACACACACACACACACTTCTGCCCCTACCCCCGCCTCCTGAAGGGGGTGTTTCCCCTTGATTAGGCGGCCCCGGGCCGCAGCCCCCTCTGCGGAGAGCAGATTGAAGTTCATCACGGGGGTCTCAGCTGCCCGCGTGTAGCGATGAATTGCCTGCTGTAAGAAGGTGTTGACAGGAGCAGCTGGACATCAGAGAGTGATGAAAGGGGAGGGAAATTCATTGAGACCCAGAGACAGAACGGTCCGCTGGGGAAGAGGGACCGGGGTGTGGTGGCGGGGAGGGTGGGGGCGCGCGGGGAGGGGGGCGTGATCTGGCATCTGCTGGAGAACGAAACGAACTGCAGCCTGGCCGGGAGGTGTTAACTTAGATGAGAGTGGGTATGGAACAGTCCCAGAGTAATTAACTGGTAAACAGATAATAATAATAATAATTATTATAATCATTCTTATTCTTATTACCCTTACTACTAATAATAATATAATAATCCCAAAATTCGTGCATATTATAATGGGCAATAGATATTGTGCATTAATATTAAAATAATGGCAACATTAAAATATTTAATATTCAATTTTAAATTAAATTACCAATTTAACATTATTAACGAATACGATGTGATGAAGATGGAGTCCTCTGAGATTCTATAATAATAATTATTATTATATAGACTGTGTGTGTATATATATATATATATATATATATATATACACTACAATACTACTACTACTGGCAATTTTCTCATAATATAAGAATGATATATATTCATATATATATATAAATATATGAATATATTTAATTCTTATATTGTTATGATAAAATTGCCAGTATTATTAATAGTGTTATTTTTAAACAAGCTTTTTTATTTTTAAACATACATTTAAACAATCACGTCACATACAGTAAAATACACCTCTACATAAATAAAGAAGAAGCATGCAGAAAAGGATGGCTGCTGTTTTAGGCTGTGCTCTCTCACAAGTGAGTAAACAGTAAAACAGTAAACACCCTGGCCAGTCGTAATCCCCAGTGTAAATGAGCTGTGGTGTGAGTTTGCTGGCAGGGTGAACCCCAGCCCTTGCCAGTGCCCTGGGGTTACACTCCGCTCTATTGGTGTGATTTCACTATCCCCTGCATTAATGAACTGCCTAGTGGTGCAAATGAGCTTTTAATGGGTGTTACTTTGCAAGAGTGGGTCCTACCTCACACAAAGGACTTATTTTTCTCTCTTGATTTTTTTTGTATGTTCATATAAGTAATTGTGGGCTGTAATCATGCTTTCACTTCAATAAAGTACCAAACAAGATCCGCCGCATGCTCGCGAGAAAAAATTCGCCGCTCTGTTGTGGTCATGTGATACGAGATACTTTCAGCCACTCAGAAGGTTAGGAGCAGTTTCTGTAGTCACTTATTACCCCAATATTATTTTGTGGCCACTGCCTATTCCTCTCTAAATAATGGCCTGTGTGCCTTTCTGTGCTTAATTTACACCAGCGCAGGCTGACTAAGCTAAAGAGGGCCTGGTGTAAATGTGGCGGTGATTGCTGTTGTTCAGGTTGTCTTCGGTGCCGCTGAGGCCCAGAAACCTTTCCCTGCGGACAAAGAAAGATGACAAAAGCCAGCTCACGCCGTGCTCCTGTTTGGAGAAGTGGCTCTGTGGCTATGACAGGAAAGTCTCTCGGCATCACTGACACCCAGCACTACTTAATTAGCCAGCATCAGCCCAGGCCTGGAGGAAAAAGAGAGGAGGCAACTAATGATTAATGATAAAATTCTCATCTGTGCACAACTGCAGACACTGCTTCATGTCAAAGCATGCACCTTGGAGCCAGCTAATGGTAAAGGAGGGATTTCCTCCCCCCTCCTTAACGCTGCCACCTATTTCAGCACATTAAGCTTCTAATGGTGAAGTTGCACACCACTCTGCTATATGACACCTTCTAAAGCTCTAAGTGTATTGCTAAATCAATTGGGGCTATTGATCTGGGACTAATTAGGGGAGGATAAACGGTCGAAGTACACAAATATTGGTCTGCTGATGAGCCAATAGACTGTACGAAGCATAAATTCAGCACTAGATGGAGAAGCGCATGACAGGCGAGTTAGCGGCAGCACTAAATGAAATTAAATGCTGTTTGAGGAGAGCAGACAGCTAAATGTTTTCACTGGGAATTTGCTCCAGTTGCCTCCACTTGACATTCTGCTCCCTGAAAGCTATGACTGCAGCTGAAAGAGGCAAAGTGCCACAAAATGGTCCAGTTTTATCAGCATAACAGTTGACTTATAATGAGATCCTTTCTTTAAGCAAAACAAAGCCTACAATATTCTTTCATGGCGAGTATTTCAGCATGTTTCTATAATATCTTCATAACTGCACTATAGCTTGTTTGTGACTGTTTTCGGTTTCTCCTCCGAGACTGCTTTTTTGTCATTCGCAAGCTCGCTCGTCACACGTCATCACGCTCTCATTAGTTTCAGCTGACAGGGGGTGTCCTGGAAGGTCAAAGGACAGGGGGAAGGGTCGTGGCCAGGCTCAGGGATCAACATCCTCATTACAGAGGGCTATTCGCCCTTAAATCATGCCGACAACTGAGCACAAACATCCCACGGCTCCGGCACCCCGGCCCCAGACAGAGACACCAACAGCTTCTGGCAGAACCTTTCACTTTCAGGCCCACTTGTTTGCCCCTTGTTCACACCCAGCATGCTAAGCCTAGAACAGCAGTTGCAACTGCTCTTGGGGAGAAGTGGACTCGGCTGCACCCTCTGCAGGCCACGCGTGGATCCATGCCCAGAACACAGATCTGCCACAGCGGAGTCATTAACCCAGAAAGCGCTCCATTTGCCGCGATTGTCATAACAAATGTTTCAGAACTATTTCCCTAAAAGCTTAAAACGGGAAATAAGTCTTAAATTAATAACCACTCCCTCCCCTCTAAGTCCCAGTTCTCAGCCAATGCTAAGTGCCCTTGTTGACTCAATTGGATTAGCACTAATATGTAAACACAGGAGCTAAAAAGAGTAATCCGCTAATAAATGGGGGGAAAAACAGCAGCTAAACAAGTCAAAATGTCAAGTTTCCCGTTTGATAACAATAAATGCGCTTGCGAACAGAAGAGTGATTGAAATGAGTTGTGACTGTCGACTGGGAGACAACGGAGATGGCTGTTTTGACCATCCAGTGGCAGAGTAATTACCCATTTGTAACTTGGTTGGATAATAGGAGTCAACCCTTTAGGGGATAAGACAGAGACTTGTTAATTATTAAAAGCTTACATCAGCTGAGCGCTAGAGAGTTGCAATTATTAATGTTGTTGTTCTTGTTTGTGCTTAAACACTACCGTGGTTGTTAATATCCTCATTAACCAAAATGAATGATTTTTATTACTCTTGATTTGGTCTGGGGTTTGTTAATGCATCTGGGCTGCAGTGTCAGTGCTTATTCAGGGATAAACAGGGCCACCGACTACGCCATTCTATTGAGTGTTCAGGGCTTGTTTGTTTCTCACGTTTGTCTTGTCATGTTATCCTTTTAGATATACCCCCCCACACACACACACACACATCCACACAGCTCAGAAAAATCCCTGACAAAAAGCAGACGAAAACCTCCAGCTCGTCTCCAAAAATACAGACTAATACGTGCTGGTAAAGGACAGTGCGGATGATGCCTACAGATTAAGCCTATCTCAGTCATTAAAAACTTGACTGAGTAATATTACAAATATACCACAAAACAAAATAGCTGGGATTAGGCGGAAAATTCGGAGATGGAGGCATGTCATTTTAATTCCGCATCGCGAATGGTCTGAGTGCTTTTGAGGTTTTACCCCACCCTGCAAACTCTGAGGTGTCCTCAAAATGTCTGGTTGCATTAGAGCAAGTCACAGTATTAACATTCAAAATACCTTTGCTCAAGAAATCACTTGCTGTGCAAAAAAAAGAAAAGAAAAAAAATTGAATTAATGAGCTTCACCTTGGATTAAACATAATTATTACATGCAAAATATGGAACACGTTTGAACTAGATGATCACAGGGGCTAGTGCCAGTTTCTAATGTGGAGAGCAAGAAGGTTCATTTTTAACTGGTTATCTCTCCTGTGAGTGTACATGCGCGCGTGTTGTTGCATGTTGCATTTATTCCAAGGGAACCACTTGTAAATTCTCTTTTCCCCGCAGAGCTTACTCTCTACACCACAGTATTTACTATTTCAATAACATGCTAAAACTCTGTACAATCAGCAAAATCTGCAGGTAGTAACTTAAACAAGGCGGCTACTTTAACTCTTGGCTGTAGAGATTAAAAGACACCCCACTTTCTCCAACACTTGTTCTTTGATTAGTCCTTTGTTAAGACCTCCCAATTCAAAAAGATAACATGGCTATAAATGGTCTCAATCAGAGACCTATGGGAAGGGTTAATGTCCATTACAGAATGCTTGAAAACACACAGTGTTATTTTTCAATTGATACTTTGTGCATTATACATTCCGTACATTTGCAAATGGTTCTTAGTTGAATATATGGAGGTTCTTTAAATATTAAAAATATTTATTTTAAAAATGTATATGTAAAGAACAAACCCCTGGAAGCTTCCATAGGAAACCACAACTTGTTTATCCAAAGACACCCTTTTGGCACCTTTATTTAAGAGCATATGACAAATTGACCAACAGAAAAGATCCCTGAGAACTTAGAAAACAGTATTGTTACATTAAAGTTTTTTCAGGCATTAGTTTCTGTTACTTTTTAAAAAACAAAAATGGTTCTTTGAGTGATTTCACAACAGTGCGACAATTTCAAGAACATTCACACAATATAAAGCTTCGATAACAATTTAAAAGGTAGAACCTTTGCATCACATGGAGAGAAGCCTTAAATGGGTTCCACACACACACATCTGTCAATGTACATTAAATGTAGGGTTTGTTTTTTGAGTAAATGTTGTTATAACAGTGATGTTCTAGAACCTCACTCAAACTAACAAACCCTTTTTGTAGTCGAAATGTGTGTGTGTGAGGAATCTTTAAACATTTAAGGAACCTTTGCATAATGTAAAGACCCAAAGTCAGATAAAGGTTCTTGCTACAGCCTTCTTTAAACTTGATGTGCAGCACAAACTTGTTTAAAAAAAGAGGCTCAAATGGTTTTTTTACCAGAAGCATTTCCTCTTAGTGCAAAGAAATGATTTTGGCACCTTTAGTCTGAAAAGTGTGTTTTTGGAACTTAAAAGGTCTTTGATGGTAATAAGGGGGCAAAGAGGTCAGAAAGGTCTGCTGTAACCCCTGTTCTTGCCCGTGGCCTCCATGTCTGCTTTGCTTTCTCGCAGTAAAACACTGTCCTTTTTGCCTGAAGACTAGTCACGAACAGGTTGTCCTGAATCCTTTCCAGCATGTGCATTCACAGACAAAGATCCGACAAAAGAGGTGCGTGCTTCAACAGACTGTTTTACAAATGTAATCCTATAGTTAAAGCAAATAAGGCCGTTTACCGGTCTGAGTCATTTCTAGCATAATAGGAAGCATATGCAATTTTAAAGGGTGTTTCTCCTGCTAATGGGCCCCCGGGGGCCCGGGGGGGTTAATTGATGCAGCTGTTGATAGCTTTTCCACATGACGCTGGGATCATGTCCCTGGTGACTCTTATTCCAAGGCACTTTTTAATGAAGTGCTAAACAGAAGGCTTTTTACAGCAGGATTGTATCCAAGAGAATGCTTCAAACTCCAGCCCCCAAACCCATTCCCCCTCCCCTGGCCAACAAAAAAAATAAATAAACCAAGCTTTTAAGGAAAGTGCAGAAGATGACCATTGATTTATCTGTTAAATAAGCAGCGTTTTTACTACACCTCCTCTCTGTTGATTTGCAGGTCATGATAGAAGACCAGAAGGCAAAGCAAGTCAATTGCGAAAACGTCGCTTGTTTGCCATGTTATTTTATCCTGACTGCTCCAGGACTATCCCAAGCGCACGCATTTGATCTCTTTTTATGACGCAACATGCACACGTGACACTCTTGTAGGTATTTTGTTCTCAAACGCAATTTATGGTGCATAATCAGAGTGCGAATTGAAAATATTAGTTCTGCACGGATGCTAACCTGTTTGGAAGAGACAGCTGCTACCACGTATCATGACACGATTTACTATACGGCCTGCTGTTCACACTGAGGTGTCAGAAATACTGCATAATGCATACACACACAACACGCATAAACGTCACTTATACAAACATCTTCCTTGTTGATTTAAAGACTGTCTTTTCCACCCCTCGCCACAAGCTTCTGCTTTTTGACAACTGCCTTTTGTTTAATATCGGAGGTGACAAGTTCAGACTTTTATAATGTCACCCCTGGCTGGTTTTAATTATGCAGTTATTATCATAGCATAGATAATGCCTCTGAAGGCCAGCTCTCCTCAGAAGCAGCGGAACAGATGGGCCTCCTCCCTGTTTAAAAAAAAAAAAAAAAAAAAAAAAGAACAGTGAGGCCTCTTTACTCGGCAAACATTTACGGATATCTGAGCATTGAAAATTAAATACAAATACACGGCTAAATTCATTTGATTGCGGGGCCGTGGAAGGATGGGCACGGTACGAGGAGGAAAAAGCCGAGAGCGATGACAGTGTGATGAACTGGATAGCAGCCTCACCCTGAGGATTATACTCCCATAGTCACTAAATTCTGCTCATTAAAGTGACAAACCCAAACACTGAGGCAGTGGAGCGTGGGATTCAGCTGTGTACTGCATCTGGCCCGTACCAGCAACCCTAGCACCAACATCCCCAAGAGTGAGCGCGCGCACGCACACACCTAGACACACCGTAACCTCCATCAAATCTAAAACAATCAACTTGCCTTTCATTTCCAATTTACCAGGCTGCCACAAAGCCCTATTAGTGTTCATGATCATACACTGCTGGTGATTTACAAATGAGGATGGCACAGTCCCTTATTCTCCTACTGAGTGCTTTTTTCTCTCCCTCCCTCCTTCCGTCCCTCCCTCCCTCTCGCTCTCCAGTCACCATCTCCATTCCATCCGTCAGCCTTCTCTCCATCCTGATTATCTGGAGACGCCAATTTCAAAGAGACATCTTAATAGTGATGTCAACGTATTAATTAGAAGTGTTAATGAGCTAAAAGCAACCCAAATTAAATTAATGCAGCCATAGACACAGAGAGCGAAATTAGCTTCAATTTCTGTAAATGATTCTGAAGTGTGCACAACATATCAGCCTGCCTGAACATTCCCATCCCCCAAAGCTAATCAAGAGCTACATTGCAATTAGCTGCTTAATTAAAGCAACACTCTGCTTGGAAAATCCGGCACAATTAAGTAATGGCTGTTACAGCATGAAGGCAGACTGTATTTGTCTTCGGGAAATACGCGCAGGGTGGGGAGGAAATTCATACACACAAAACATATTATGTCCCCGATGGCCGGCAGGGACCAGAGATGTCCAAGGCAGGCGGGGGCAGTTTGGTACGGAGGGTTGTCTCTGCTCCAGCTGGAAGCATCATGCCCCAGCACCAGCATTTGTGCCAGCTTACACTCCCTAGCCCTGAGGTTTCATAGCCATCCGAATTGGCTTTGCCTGGGATCAGCATGGCCTAATCGGCATTTCCCTGTGTTATCGCCTCACTGTTTTCCAGTTGGACATTGCCGAGCGCAGACAGTTGGAGTGGTTTCCCCCACCCTGTGCATTTCAGCGGCCCTCACAGTGACCCCCCCCCCCACGCCAAGGCACTGTTCCACTTATAGGCCATTCTCCCGCCTAACGACTTCATCATAAGCCAACAGTGGAGGAGCTGGGTTCTTTTCCTGCCATGGAACTAAGGCTAGCATTGTGAAGATTTTGCCAGCGCTGGGTTTTAGTGTATTCAGTTATTTACCAATCTGAAGAGTGTGGGAGTGTGTTGGTGATGATTAACGCCCCGTGCTCAGCAGGGCCACTAAGGGAAGCTGGTGTGAGTGCCATCCTTCAGCAAGTGTAGGCCACTGCGTGACATATGCCACCGGACGCTCTGCGGAGAAACACAGTCCCTTGCGCTTCCTGGTGCTCTGATCGACTGGGAACAAGCGTCACTCACAAACACCATCTGTCAGCTACAGCCTCACCTGCTAGGAACAGTTAACCCTTAGAAGTCTAGTCTCATTATCGCCATTGTGTTAGAAGATTTAAAAGCAATTATGTAATTAGTTCCTTAAATACAGAGTTACATATACAATGGTCCTAAAGCTGCTGCCTTCAATGAAATTAGTACACTCACACACAGCAAAAAAAGGCCTAGCACAGAGTCATGGTACCTTATACCA
This sequence comes from Clupeocharax schoutedeni, assembly GCA_037974565.1. Classification (NCBI taxonomy): domain Eukaryota; kingdom Metazoa; phylum Chordata; class Actinopteri; order Characiformes; family Alestidae; genus Clupeocharax; species Clupeocharax schoutedeni. The sequence goes on from JBBPDH010000136.1 coordinate 7,810,969, forward strand.
AACAGTCAAGCCTGGTAAAGGCCTTTTGGTTATAGTAAAGTCTCAAACTGTTAGAGACCTGTGTGCTGTGGGGGTACTAATGGGGGCGATTGACCATGATTTTTTTTTTTTCTTTTTTCATGGCCAACTTGTTACAATATGGACGTCTATCCAAGCATCACTTTACATTTGACAAATATTTCTGCTGAGACAATTCTCTTAAAAAAAAATCCATATTCTATCATATCCATTATTAAGCTTGATTAGTCATGTTTCTCAAAAGCACAAAACATTTCTCTTTTCAACAGATCATAGATGAATGGTCAAAAACACCAAGACGGGGTCATCTACAAATCAAGTGAAGTCATCTCAGTGTGACAAAACCAAGAAACCCAAGCACAAACTGAAACGGAAAAAGGTACCACAGAAAGAACTTTTAAGACAAACTATTGGACAGTAGTGGAGAAAGAATCTAAACCCAAATGACCCAGACATCCTTTTGCATCTTTTAATGCAGCTCCCGTACAACATCTTCAATAACAATCAGATACGTCAAATAAAGCAGTTTGATTAGTGAAATCTTCTTAGAAAAGCTTTTGTCGTAGGTTGTGATGGCTGCAAGCTGCAAAAGTAATAACCCATGTGCTATGCCATTTAAATGTTAATACATGAGTAGATAATTACTAACGTGTGCAGTTACATAATAAATTGCTTGATGCATAATACATTGCATCACGTCTCTGTATTTTACAGTTAATAAATAAAAATACAGAAAAATGTATGAAACTGAAAATGATCACCACCGGAATCTACACTTATGACTTAAGAATGAAAAATAACGAACAATGTAAGAAGATGGTTCCAATTGTGTAAACTTCAATGTTCTTAATTTTTTTTTCATCTTCAATATAAAGTTGCAGGACCCACATTGATTGCTATTAACCTTCGCATTATGTGGAGGTTGTACACTGATGATTCTCATATTTTGTCAATTAGTCCTATAAACAAGCCATAGCAGAAGTAGCGAGAGCAGACAATGGAGGTGCAGGAACCGGAGCAGTGCTCCGGGACAGACTCTCCTTTTCTCCGCTGAGAGGAAAGGAGACACCTGAAGTGTTTAATGCTAAATTAGGTTTTCAAAGACAATAATTAGACTTGCCTCCCTTAAGGTGAATTACCTGCTACCCAATTGATCTGCATTCTAATTATAGATTTTTGCCTCTGAGCCATTGCCAGAGCTCCCCTTTCCTCTGCTGCTAGATGTAAAACAAGTTAAAATACATGTAGATATATGTGAACCGCTGTAATCAGTTTCACATGCATTCGGTGCCGTAATTGGAGGAATTAATCAGTGGTGTTTTGCAGCCTTGAAAGCAAGGAATTAAATAAATATCAGTTGCTGTGAAGTCTCATGAGCCTAACGCCAATCTTGCATTTATTTGTGCTTGAACTCCAGGATTATGAGAAGGGTACTTATCAGAAAATGTATAACAAAACCCAAAACACTGCAGTCTAACATAAAAGCCAAAAGGCAAAATCCTATTAAAGCAGTAGTTTAATTTATTTGACATTTTCCGTAACCTAACTGTAATTTGCTAACAGCAGGACTTCCAGGAACTTATTTTAATTATGCATACTATAATGATTCTTTACTGCAATGACATTACACTATGTTTTGTATGTTTATTCTATGTTTATTTTACAAGACATACCGACAGTAGATTTCTGTAATCAACAACATTCTCCTTTCAGAAATGAAAATGTCAAACTAGCAAAATCACAGTTACATTGCTACATTACATTAAAATTATTTTAGAAGGAGTCAACAATCCAAAGAAAGAATTAATGTCAGTATTTCAAAAACACAAACATTCTTTCAAAAGGTAACAGGCTAACAGGCTAATCTAATAAGAAGCTTAAAGTACTTACTAAAAGATACAAGCACATCTTACAAGCTCCAAAAGTCTTTTGGCTATAGCTGTACAGTATTAACTCAATAAAAGAAAGCGAACAATGAACTATTGTTTGCTTGCTGCTAATAAGACACATCAAATCCCACTGAGACAGACTCCTAAAGCTAGTCCAAATTAGCAAAACTAGTCATAGTAGTGGTAATCAAACAAAGGGATAGTTTACACAGTCTACAAAATCTGCTGGATGTCAGTGACCAGCCACAATATTGAAATGCCTGACAGTGAAATGAATGACATTGATTATCTCACTACAATGGCACCTGTCAAGGGGAGGAATATATCAGGCAACAAGTGAATAGTCAGCAATAGAACTTGTGTTCTGGAAGCAGGAACATCAGGCAAGCATGGAGGTCTGAGCAACTTTGATTAAGGGCCTAAATGTGATGGTTAGACAAATGTGCCTTGGGGGTGTTTCTCGTATGCGGTATATATCAAAGTAGTTCAAGGAAAGACAACTAGTGAACCAACGACAGGATCATAGCCTCACTGACGCACATAGGGCATGAATGCTTGTCTATCTGGTCCAGTCACACAGAAGAGCTAGTGTAACAAGGTTGATGCTGGCTATGAGAGAACATTCTCGCAGTAACCACAGTGCACTGTGGTTCGCTGTGTATGTGCTGCAGACTGGTCAGGGTGCCCATGCTGACCCGGTCACGAGTTTCGCACGAGTTTCTGGAGCAATGGAATGTGGCCTGGTCTGACAAATCACGTTCTCTTTTACATCACGTGCATGGTTGGTTGCATCGCACACCCAGGGGAAAGATATCACCAGGATGCACTATTGGAAGAAGTCAAGCGAGGGATGGTCTAGGCACTGTTCTGCTAGGAAACCTCAATCTGATCAAGCATCTGTGGGTAGGATGCAATTGACAGACTAGTCTGATCCATGGAGACCCCACTTCACAATTTACCAGACTTAAAGGATCAAGTGCTACTACATTGGTGCCAGATACCAATGTTCAAAGGTCTTCCATGCCTCAATGTGTCAGAGCTGTTTTGGTGGCATGAGGGGGCTCAAGCAATATTAGGTAGGTGATTTTAATGGTATGGCTGATTAGTGTATGTAAGGATTATTTGATGTTTCTATATGTTGGTAGAGGTTGTACTTGGTAAGTTAGTATGCCATCAGATAACTATGGGCCGGTTTCCCAGACAGGGATTAAGCCTAGTCCTAGATTATGTAGTGTTGGGAATAGACATTTTCCATTGAAAAGGAAAGGGTAGTCCAAGACTAGGCTTAATCCCTGTCTGGGAAACCGGCCCATTGTCTTACATGCCTTTGAGTGTGCAGTGGAGCAGATGCGATTTATGAACAGTACAGCGTTGTTAAGCAGCTGTTGTTTTTCACCCAAAATAGCGTTATCAGGTGAGTTAGACATGAGAGTTTGCGTATAGTCTCCATACTTGTTTACAAACTCAATTTGGATACATCTGGCTAACTGAACTGGCAAACTTAAATTGACACTAAAACCCAGTTCAAGGGCATCTGACAGTAAGATAAACTACTTTCGTTTCATACATTAATTTTAATATATCCACTATTGTTAGTTTTTGCAGCATTCTCTTTGACAAATTCTTTGACTTTTGTATTCATGCCCCGAGTGGAGCGTTGCGTCAGTTAGCCAGCTAATATTCCTGAGGTAAAATGTGCTAACATTAGATTTATTAGTTCACTAAGTATCAGGACTGACAGGTATGTAAATGCTATTGTATGAAATCTGGCTCTTTTATTTCCAAATGTAATAGGAAATCAGAGCTTGAAGCTAACAGAATTGATTTTACATTATATGGACAAAAGTATTGGGACATTTGACCATTACACTAAATGGGACTTGATCTAAACACATCCTCTTGCCAATAATAATATAGATCTGTTCTGGTGGCCTGGTAGGTAGGGTGGTTTGTGATTGGAAGGTTGCGGGTTTGAATCCCAAGACTGCCAGTGGCACCACTGTGGCACCGCTAAGCAAGGTACACTTTACCTTTACAGTACAGTAAAGGTAAAGTGTACCTTGCTTAGCGAGGGTAAAATCTCACAAACGGTCTTATTGCAAAGGTGGCATCCTATCAGGATACCACTGAGTCACTGAGCTCTTCAGAATGACCCAATTTAGATTGCGTGGCTAGGTGATTGTTATATACAACTGAATTAAGAGGTGTGTCCCAATACTTTTGTACATATTGTGTAGCATAATTTCTCCTTCTGTCCGCAGTATGACTGGAGACAGAGAGCAGAGTCTGTTCTTCGTCTCTATACCAGACCTGAACAAGCTCTGCAGTGTTTTCCTGTCCCTTCAGAACTGCTCTGATGAAGGGGAGCTAAGGAATAAGCTGCTGAAAACCTGCAGGTAAGGCCCACGTGAAGAAAAGATAAAGATACTATAAATATTATTCTGTAGAGAGGCATATACTGTGTGCCCAGAAATATCCAGTTGCCCCCTATAATAACTGAATTCTGCCACCTAAATTGTAGACATTGCTGACACAAGCGTTAAGTTGTGCACACAGCTTATACAATCTAAATTTAAAAAATTAAGTTCTGAAGCAGCATATGAACCTACGGTCACCCCAACCAATGCAGAGGTTTGGCTAATGGGGTATAAAACCTTTCTGGAGCAGTGGAACTCTTAAGTAATGGATTGCCATCAGGTAATCTGTGAGGAATTTTTGAAAAGATTGCACAATCAAAATTCTCACAGCAGTACCTACGCTTCCCAGAAGAGCGGAGGCCATTTCTGCAGCAAAGGGAAAAACAAATTCCTTACTTTCATGGTCAGGACCTGCAGTAAGTAGGTTTTATTTGGGCAATGGGTCATTTTCAGCACTGAAATGACACTGGCAAAATACAGCAGTACTGCTGGAGTTTTTAACCATAGTGAACAAACACTATTCACTCTGTTTAACACAGTTAACCTGTTCATCCAGCTTGCAGAAAGGTTTTTGAGGCTATGCTGATGCTGCACAGTTTGATAGTCATCCGTTAGCCCCACCAGCAGTGATCTGTTTCTGCCTGTAGATTGATTATTCTCCAGTAGTACTACAGTGCTGAGAAATATCTACCACCCACATAGATTGTGGGGCAGCTGGTGGCCTGTAGTTAGGGAGTTGCCTTTGCATTCAGAAGGCTATGGGTTTGAATAACAAGACTGCTAGTGGCACAACTGAAGTACTGTTGTGGTAATAGGGGTTAATTTTTATTTTATTTGGAGTAATCTGGCTACCTTTAACCGCTCTTTCAAATGTAACGAACAGTCATCAATTTTGAGATGTCCTAAGTACAGTCAGATGTCAAGGCAGTGTTTTAAAATGATAGATTTTGATCATATAGATCATGTGACCTCAGATGGATCAGCCATTTAGGGTTGAAGGCCTGTTCTCCTGAGTAGAATTGATTAACTGATCACAAAGCCCTATGTTATGTGTAACCTAATCAAAACATGGGACAGTGTCTCAGAGAAGTGCTGAGTTTCAAGACCCATCTCAAGACCTGATTGGCTGAGAGCCAACAATATGGTAAAAGTTAGAGGGGGAGTCATTTCCCCAAGAGTCTATAAAGAGTAATGTAAAATCTGTAAAGGCCAGAGGCGTCTGGCTCTCCTGGACCCATGAGCCTGCTTTATTCTTTAATAATCTCTCCGACTGCATCTGATTTTTGAATTTATGTTATAGAATTATGGTTTTATTCAAGTTTTAGCTTCTACGGTACCACTAAGCAATGTACCATCCCCACACACTGCTCTCTGGACACTGCATCTCTGGCTGCCCACTGTTTCACTTGGTTAATGGGTTAAATGCTGAGTAATATCCTCCAGCATCAGTATAATATATAAAATGTTAAAAAATTAAATAACCTTCTACCTGGTGGTCCTGTGGGGTACATGACCATAGTGGACCCATAAATAATGAACACTCAATAGAGATAGAAGTTAGTTATAACTTTAGAAGTGAGCTGTCTGTTGATTGTGTAAATTCAAAGCTTCTTGTTGATTTAGCACCTGATGCTGTTTTTGTTACATTATACTGTCTGTGGAAATGATTTTTCACTCTTTTTCAGGGAACTTCTGCTTTCATGTTCAGACGTCATTGCTTCTCCAGTACTGGGCTCTTATGGCGGTATCAGCGTTATAATGGCTGTAAGTATTTCAGTTAGTTTGTGTTCAGGCTTCATGATGTAGTTTGTTACAGCACAAAGTGTACTAGTGATAATGTGATAAGCCCCTCCACACAGGAAGTGTTTCTGCCCGCAGCTATTATCTCCACTCAGATTTGGCTGATTCATGACTGTGGTGCCATGCTGGCGATTAATTATTTTCAGTTCTTTAACATTTGCATCTTGTTTGGTTTTGTTTACTTTTTTTCTTCTTGGATACCTGCATGAACTTAGTTCTTTTCCAAATAAAAAGGGCAAAGGAAAATACTGAGCAAACTGAGCAAAAAAGGAAAAGTACTGTCACCAGTTCTCCATTTCTGAACAGTTATCTAATATCTCAGTGTTTGCATATAAAGGATAATAAGGGATTCCAAAATGTCCCGTTGAAATACATTCTTTAGCTGTTGCAAAAAATAAGGGATCTCTAAAATTAATCACAATGTTCACTTATAGAATAGATATCTCAGTTAACTTACAGTTGCTGCTACCTTGCACCCCATTTGTGTGCATGAATGTGTCTCTTTGGTGTCTTTGCGTGACAGTGTGCGTGCCGGCACAGCCCGTGCTTAGGCATGCTCCGTGAGAAGCCAAATGGCTGGTGCACATTCCAGACATTCTGTCAGCTCGCTTCCTTGCTTGGATTTAGTCCAAGATAAAGCAGCTGCACTTAGAGGAAGTGTCAAACTCCGCTAATGAGCTGCCCATCTATTTAACCCTGCCATGGACCTCTTGATGCGGATACAATGAGTGTGACAGGAGCTCAGTGTCAGACTCTAGACTGACCATTTCATTCCAACTAGCATCTTTTGATGGTATTTTGAAATACTGGTAAATAATTAACAGTGTTGTGGTTATGCAACTGCCTTTTGTACTCACACAGCCAAAGGAGACACACGCAACATAAAAATAATGTGGCTGGGATCACCGGTAGATTATATTAATTTTTTATTCTCTTTGTCCAGGAGTCCCTGAGTTACTGATGACAGACATTATACTAAGATTTTGACCTTTAGTTAACCCCTGCATTCACTATCTGCTCTGTTTGCCATTAGATTACTTTATTCAAGAGAGGATTCGTCCAGGCCTATGCACAGAGGCATAGTCTGCAGGTTAGTTCTGATTTTAAACAGGTAGACCTTGATCTGTATCAGTCTTGGGAATTTATCTGAAGCTATCCAATGAACCTGCATACAAGCCAATGATACACACTCTCTCAGAAAGTATCCAGACACATCTTATTGGTGAATTCAGCTACTTAAAGTTATAAAGTTGCAAAGTCACAAAGTTTTTCTTTGGCGCACATACAGACATACAGACGAGATCCTTGCCTGTAGAATTGGGCCTGCTCATTATAGGATGTTGTAGAAACATTCAGAGACTGTATAATTTCTGGTTGTTTAACTCTGATTACTCAGTTCATTGATGGTGGCAGCTCTAGTTATATCTGTGCAGAGCTTTTCTGAGTTTTCATATAATGAGTGCTATTCTGTTTTTACACTGTTGTGTTCAGATGGGTTCTCCTCAGAGGGTTCAGCCAGACACTCTGCAGACTTGTCTGTCTTACTCCATTACTGCTAGACTTGCCCCTAACTGGAACAGAGCAGGCCAGTACCTGATTGCAGGTAAGTTACAAAAAAAGACAAAAAATGTCTATAATGCAAGCTGAACAAACTTATCTTCACATAGATTTCCTCTCACGCAACTACCAGGACTTGGTTGTGGAGTGGTTCTGATAGTTTAAATGTTTAGTTTGCAATATATAGTTAAATGCTTTAAAAAAGTCATAAGGTTAAATTGGATTTAGAGACCTAAATAAATAAGACAATAATAAAGCTTGTTAAATGAGAAACCTTATAACAAGCAATAGAAATGTGAAATATAATTGTGCTAACAGATGATAAAACACTACACGATAAAGGCCAGACTGAAAAAATAGGATTTCAGTTTCTTTTTATAGTGATCAATATTTAATTTTCTCTCACATTCACTGGCTGAAAGCAGCATCACCAAATGGTTTCCCCTGCTTTGTAGAACAGCTTAAAGAGAGGAACTGGAGAGGTGGTCTGGTGCAAGGTCATTTAAAGCCTTATAAACGAATAAAGAATATTGAAATCAGAAACTTTAATATAAGTAAAGACTTTAATATAAGCATAATGTGGGGTTTTATCGTAGTGTGTGTTTGTGGTGATTAAAACAAGTTTCTCTAATGTCTTGCTTAATCATAGGAGGATCTAAGATTGCTGGGTGTTACAATATCCAGGTTCCTTTTTTAAAAAAGTGTT
>JBBPDH010000136.1:7819455-7837137 GCA_037974565.1 Clupeocharax schoutedeni
ATGTAGTGTTGGACTATCCTCTCCTTTTCAATGGAAAATGTCTATTCCCAAGACTAGGCTAAATCCCTGTCTGGGAAACCAGCCCTATATGTTTAACTCATAACATACTAACAAATCTAACATGCTCGTATGGTTTCAAGTGCTGTATGACAATGGACAAAGGGCTGCACAATGCGTTTTCCACAGCTTTGTCTGTTTTTTTTGGCTAAGCAGCTACACTTGAAAGTAAGGAGAAAATTACGTACATTTGATTTTGTGCCAAATTTTAAAATGCGTTTGACTGATTAATATTGATATTAACATTCCATTACAACTGGGTGGCATATGAAGTGGTCATTTGAAAGAAACATATCACATCGTCCAACTTTGTATGGTCACTAACTGTTGTTAATGACAGACAAACACACTCTAGCTAGTTAAGTGGCTGAAGTGCTGGGCTGTTTTGAATGTGATATGGACGAAGAGGCTGAGTAATGACTGCTACAGTGCAAAAGGTTGGCATAAGTACTCCATTAGGACTGCTTCTACCTCCACATGGCGGCACTGTGGCTGCGCCTGTGGCCGCTGACACCTCCCCGCAGCTGAGAGCACCCGGTCATTGAAATGCAGCCTGCAGTGCCCGCTGCTAATTAATATGTAAATTTCACATTGTTTGTTAGCGCCGATGTCAAATTTTTGATGTGAGCGGCGGCTTCTGAGTTAACAGAGATTTGCTGTAGATTGGGCCTGGGCTCCTGGCAAACCCCCAGCCTGTCCATAATCTAATATTTCTTAAGTAGATAGACTAATATGTCTCTACAGCTTATAACTTGGGAGACAGGCTAATGATATTTTATTAAGCCTGAGTAATTGAAGAGCCCATTTAAATATGTAATTAAGCACTTAAGCATAATTATACAGTGCAGCTCGGATCCAAATGTATTAATTAAAAAAAGTCAATATATTCATTTTTTCCAGATCCATTGTTTGTTTCCCATTTCTGATTAGCTTCATTTGCAGAAAAGCAACTGTGAAAAAGAATATGAGGAGGCATAGCCTTATATATGATCAATTGTAAATAGATACATTGTTCTTCATAAGTAATATTAACGGTGAGCTATATTTAGCTGCATCCCCAAGGTGCAAGCCAAAATTGCAGACAAGGAAATGTGGCATGTGAAATTTTGAGGATTGAAAGAAAGAGTGAGAGTAAGTGAAAGAGGGAGAAGAAGCAACAAGGGGGGAAGGAGGCACAAAGGGAATGGAAGAGAGACAGAATGAGAGGAGGGCAGAGAGAGAGAGAGAGACAGACAGAGAAAGAGAGGGAAAGAGAGAGACAGAGAGGAAAAGAGAGAGAAGAGAGGAAGAGAGAGAGAGAAAAGAGAGGAAGAGAGAGAGCGAGTGAGAGAGAGAGAGCTGAGCTGAGCCTGATGTACACCCTGAGAGCTCCTTAATTTCTCAGAGCTGCCACTCCATGGCACACTTTGAGAGCGGTTCACAGATAAACACAGAGACACAGGCCCATCTCTGGCCCCAGTGGAGCCATTTACCTTTCTCCAAGTAGATTCAAGATATTAATTAAGATAAATCTACCTCAATTCTGTGATTCAGCCATCTGCTTATTTATCAGAATTATGTTAATCATTTCTGCAGGGCAGCAGAATTATTACCTATTTTGTGTCTAATTTATATTAATATTCAGAGTTACATCATTCAGCAATATGGTCCATCTGGTTTGACCACATTGCCCCACTGCATTTACAAACCAATTGCAAAACACCCAGTGGACAGTTATGTTGCAGCTCACATTTACAAACCATGTGGCAGCATTAACCTGCAGCCTGAGTATTAAATATATGAATGATCTAATGAAGAAAGTCACATGTTAACCACCACTCATTGACTTGGACATATGGCACCTACTCTTAATTTTTTTTTTAATAAAGCTGCCATGAAGGGTTTGTTGAATGATGCAATGAAAGAACCACTTTTGGTTCCTTAAACGACCACACTTAAAAAAGCACATGTTAGTGTGAGGAACCTTTTGGACATTAAATAACCAAAACAACCTTCTTATGATCCAAGTTAAGCACCTTATGTACTATAAACTTAAAAAAAAAAACCTACCGATGAAAAACCAAAACAAAGCTTCTTTGGCATTGTGCACATTTGTGAATTCACAGAAAAATATGAAAAACATTTATTTGGTCCAGTACATTCAGCAGAGTTTCTTGAAGCGTTAAAAAAGGTTCTTCACACATGAGAGGGACCAAAAATGTTGTTCTATGGCCTAAAGAACACTTTGGGCACCCTTATATTTAAATATGTTTACATTCTTCAAATTCTCACTGGCTTTCTATTAACACATGAACCCGATTCACTCTTAGCTTTTAGCAACCTTGGACCTGACTTTGAATGGTTGTTTTTTTAGCCAGTAACATGGTGGGGAAATGAGGAGACGGGAGGTGTGCGTGTGTGTGTGTGTGCGTGAGGTGGGGAGCGGGGATCTGGGGCCCGCTCAGGGCAGATCACACTCCTGCTCCGGCCAGCACTAATTAGGGTGAAGAGGAGGCCAGTGGACGCGCGGTGTGATTAAATTTAGATCTGGAGGGAGATCTTGACCCATGTGTGGCCCTCATCTAAGTGACATTTACCCAGGATAACCATGCCACAGCTGAGCCTTATTAACCTTTTGTAGACCTGAACACTGCTGACTAGCTTAATTGGCAGATGGATTATTAAATAGAGCAACTTTATGATGATTGAACATCTCATATCTACAACACACAGGTTAGTAGGCAAAGTCTCATTATCACATTTAGGCTCCAGGATACGCTGGCCTAAATGTGTCAAATGAATCATCTTTAGCATTGTGGTTTTAGTTAGAATGACACTGCCCACAATACGTTTAGGATAAAACTAATAATGACACGGTGTTAATAGTTCAGAGCAATTTTTGCGAGTTATGATCTCTTACTGAATCACTAACTGAGCGAGTCAATGTGCAATTTTTCACTCTTTCACATGAAGATCAAGTCATCAAGTGCAAGTATCTGACTTACATGCACCAGAGCAGGAGCTACAATAGTATTTGAATGCATTAATCACTATATATTTAAATGTATCAAGAGTATGCCAATGTAGTATAAGCTAACTTGGAAGCTATAGTGCTAGCATTGTCAGCCTACGTGCCAGCAGCTACAGAATGTGCACGAGTATAAATTAAGCTTGATAGTCTTATTATTTGGACTGGACTAGAGAGCAATCCAAAATCAGTCTATATGAATTAATTATTGACAAAACAGTGCTACAGTAGGTCATAAACAAACTGCCAAATGCACAGAAAACTGTCATTTTTATTTAACCAGATTTTATTAGCATGTCTTGTTACGACAAAAAGAATTACAAAAACGTCATAATTACATTATTATTATTAAGGCAGTATACCGCATATTTAGGCCTGTTTAACTGGATTTGGTGCAAGGCAGCATGAGAAATGTTGAGTACAAAATTTTCACCATATTAGTGGTGCACTATTGGTTCTTTTTAGTACGTTCCAGCTTCTCAGATGTCAGATGTGAAAGAAATGTCTCAATGCATGATGATATTTTTGCAGTTGTCCCAGGTCTTGTAGTTGCATGATAGAAAAAAAGGTTTTTTTTTTTTAAAAAAAAGTGACAGGTGGACTTAAATAATTTACAACTTCTATATACGCAAAACTCTGTACTACAGATACACAAGCCTTTCTTTTTGACATATGTTTATATGATACTAAATAATCATATCAAAACCTCAATTTTAGGGTGCTCTTAAGATGGTGATACCATATAGTTAAAAAAAAAGGTGATACAGGTTTAAAAAGGTGAGTGTCAAAACAAACCATTATGTAACCTCATTTATAGTTTTTGTATATTCAGAAGTCCATTTAAGAGTTCCCTTTCCCCCTCCCCTTCCACAATAGTTCAAATCCATAAGCCAAGTGTTAATCACTGCTATGACAATCGCACGTCGCCTAGTACCCCCATAGCAAAATGTTGTTGAATCCTTCTAATGTAATCCACTTCTGTTCATCACAAACGGTTTGTAAACCCTCACAAATCACTGTTGCTTAACAGGGAAATCTCCAAATACAGAATAAAAAGCGAAAGAAAGTGGAACCCCCCTAGGCTCTGTACAACAGGCTAGGAGGCAAGGGTAGTAACATCCTTTCCTCTGCACCGCCTGCCCATGTCAAATCAATGCTTTCGAGGCAAGCACACGGCAGCCATGTTGGATTTGGTTCTGCATTGGGGAATAAGTGGATCATATTGGACGCATTACCATACTTGCGTGGCTGAGTCTCCCTTGCCTCCTCTCTCATATTCAAAAAGGAGATTATTGCGCAGCATGTGAGAAATGTCACCTCAGAGCAATGATCCACATTATGCATTAGCTTTTCCACAGGAGCCTGTGGCTTCTTCCCTCACCTCTGCCATCAGCTGTGGTCAGTCCTGGCAGAGTCCTCTCACTCTGTGACTGAAATGGAGAATTATTCCAGTCAAAGTCAAAGCCGGCAGAGGGGAAAAAAATGAAAGGGGAGTGTGTAATAACATTCGATGGGTGTTTGCTTTAGCCGCTAGATGTCTGGGTTTGTTCTTTTCATGAGGACAAACCGCAGGACCGGACTTGGTGTGGATGACAGGGGCCAATGCTCAGAGCTGCCAGGAGCATTCAGTGAAACATCAGCATTCATAAGGTGATGGCTACGGCGGCCTCTGATGGACAAGTCGTGTGATACGCATACTCTAACCCGGCAAATATAATCCTTCTGAATAAATAGTTTAAGCCCTTTTGTAATTAGCGGACTCTCAAATGTATGCCAGACTTTAATGACCTTTGCAGATGAGAAGGGTTGCGTTCACCTCTCCAACTAGCTACTTTCCATATTAACATGAACAGGCCGGACTGCGAGCCTACAGCGGCTGCCTTCAGCGATACCGAAAGGCTAACAGACAAAAGGCATCGCTTAGAGTCATGCAATCGAGTGATATCAAAAGTAAAGTTCATTAACATGATTTAGCTCAGTGTTCATTAATTTATGATTTAGCTCAGTGTGACTGGAGCCCTACCCTTCACTTCTTACCCTTAGAGGAGTACAATTATATTGTTAATTGTTAATTACTTTTATATCCCATTTAAATGTCATTACATCATAATTTAATTACAAAAGCAAAATGGGTACTTTTTGGACAGCAACCAATTATTACCACCCATAAGTGCATCTTAAAAGGGTTAGAAAATAATTCGTAAATGGGATGTTTGCTATATTTGCTACACCCGGTTATCGTTGAATGAGATTGAATGTGGGAACGTATTGAGACTGCTGTGAGTTTATGCAGTCTATGGATCTTGTACATATGGGAAAATCTTCAAAACCTCAGATCTGTTCTGACAATGTTCTGAGGGTATATTATAACAGCTCTCCAACACACAGACAAGGCTGGATAACTAATGGGATATATCCATCCACAACCTATAGAGATCCACAAGAGTTTTAGAATTTGATATATGGGTTGATGCACTGGTATGAACACTGATACTCCTGTGAGCAAAATATGGCAAACAAGTGTACTGCTGTGGATACAACAAGGTAGACAAAAATAATAAGTTATTTAAGCTTAACCTTTTTTGCTTTTTTTAAAAACACAACTGAACCAATAAGGCCCAATTGTGAGCTACGTTATTCATTAAACAAACACCGCTCCACCGCATTCTCTTCATGATAGCCGTCTGAAAAGAACGCATTCACCAGCCAGCCATAGCCAATTAGAATGAATCAAAAATCAGCATAAACGCACTGGATAGCGTATTTAAATCTAGCCATTATGAAGCCTGGTCCTGAAGGCAGGTTATAAGGCTTTTAAGCCCCATCCAATCTGTTATGTGTACCCAATACGCAGAGAGACAGGAAAGCGATTTTAAGGCACAAGGTTCTAATTAGAGATTATGTATCTTAGCTTGCATATGAAATCACACAGTATTCATGCAGTATATATATACCCAGATTCCATACTGCATCTACCTGACATCGTTCAGCAAGCAAACACTTTTAAGCAGTTCCATATTTCCATACAGAAGGGTGAGATTTTAGAAGCAGATGGTCAGCTTTGGGTGAAGGTAAAGCTGTTTTCAAGAATGAGCTATCCTAATGAAATTATGACTACAAAAGATGTAAAATCACATTGAAATAAACACATTTTGCAAAATATGCACAAGCGTGCACAGATCAATCATAAAACTGAAATATTCAAACAACAGTGTCTGTCTGAGTCACAGCCAACATAATGTGGAGCTTCCAGTTTAAAGAACTGGCACCAAGATCACAAGCTGTCCTGGGTGTAACGAATATAAACTGAAATGAATAACATAATGAATGTAGGTGTTTTGACAAAAACTGAGCTGTGCACTACAATCTCATTAGGCTGAATGGGACTTATGTCAGTGTTTTGCAAAAGTTGCCCAGCTTCACAAAAGCTGTTTTGAAATGTGGCATTTGTGGTAGGAGCAAGGAGAGGTGATTAAAGCAGTTTCAAATTTAACGGTCATATCTTATGTTAACCGTCATATATCTTAGGTCCCTGTCTCGCACCCATAGACCAGGTAAGCGCAACCTTAGCAAGGATTAAGAAGTTACAGAAAATGAATGAATGAAAGTCACATGTTTAGAGGTCATGGGGTGATTAGCTGGGTACACTAGCTGGTGTAGTTCTGCGTTTTTATGAAGAGACATGTGTTTTCATGTTTTTCTAATTAAAAAAAAATAAAAAAACAAAAAAAAACATACTTATATGAGGAGCAGCCAGCTTATTCCTGCAGAGCCTGCTCAAAAGGGCATGAAGAAGGCAGGCAGTCACCCACCACAGCTCATGTGCTATCGCACTCTTTAATCTGTCTAGGATTCTGTGTGTGTTAACACAGCTAAAATGCAAGAAGGCAAACACTCCAACAACGCTGCGTGAATGTCTCAATATATTAACTGCACAATAAACAACGTATTCAATGGTGGGGATTTGCATGGGAAATGCGCGCATTAGTGAAGAAGGGATGTGTGCACTCACTCGCGGTGTCTCTACTCACAACGGGAGGCGGGGGGGGGGGCCTCCAAAGCCCTTCCCTCAGAGAGGCCGAGAGAGCCCTGCTGTGGAGGAGAAGAACATTGCCTCACTGTTGGGCCTATCAGTGCACACAATGGCCTAGATTAGCACAGTGTCAGCACTGAGCTGAAATAAGCTAATTGCTTAATTAGCTGACCCAATTCGATAAGCCTCTTCTACCATATTAACACTAGCTATGTAACAAATAGCTTGGATTCGTGGGGGGAAACATACTATGGGTTTAATTACAATCATGAGTGTAAAATACTAAATGACAAAATGAGACGACCAATGCAGCTGCATGAGTATTGTTGTAAAAGAGACTATTAGAATCCCATTTATTTATAAGCTGAATAATGGCATGCTTGTGACAGTCTCATTTGGTCTCCAAAAAACATAAAATGCATTATGGGCCTTAAGCAACAGGAGCGACTAAATGATTTATTGATCCCTTTGTGCTGTCTGTGTGGCGATTTTGTTTGTTTTAGCTTTGATTTCATTAACGAAGAGGCGAGGTTCTAAATTGTTTTCCCTCCTAGTAAAAAGGTGCTGCGGACTTGGCTGAAACAATTATGCCGCATATCTCAGAAAGTGATTTCGGGGAGCTGTTGGAAATAGAAAAGTAGGGTTAAAGGTAAAACCATTTTCTCATTAGACTGAGCGATGAGTTGGACAGATTAATTTACATTTTTCTCCTGACATATTTTACATGCACAATCTTTTGCTTAGCGCTGGGAGTTGTGGGCAATAGGGCGCTATTTGTATAAGATGAAGTCATTTATATGCTAATTCATTGGAAAGTAGACTTTCCAGATTCATTTCTTACACACAGTCATGTTTACCTATTAGCACATATAGATGCAAACGAACGTCCGTATATTGTAGCAAAAAAAAAAAAAAAAAAAGTAAATGAATAGAAGAAAAAAAAATAGAGCTTAGGGCAACAAAAGCATTAAGGCTATATTTCTAGCTATTAATCTCACATTATGAGCCGTTTCTTTTTTATTTAAGCAGCAGCCAAGAGTCAAGCCAAGTCATACTGCAGTCAACCATTTATTTATTTGGAGTTCTGAACAATTCATTTCCATAAGGTTAACAAACGTTACGCTGTACTGAAATAGAACTCCTAAAAAGCTAGTGTTTATCCAGTTAACAACAATTAGAGAGCAGTCAAAGGAGCAATTAAAGGAAAGAAAAGTCCCCAATTATTTTCTTTTGCACATCTTCAAAACATGAAAACACATTCAAACGGACTGTGTATATATTTAGTATTAAAATGCTCAAAGAACACAAACTTCCAGAAGTGTTTTAAGGGAAGAACAGGGAAGAAGTCTGCCGCTGCAGTTCGGGATGGATCGGAGAGGTGTGACAGATCATATTACAAGCAGGGCTAAAATGTTAACATAATTCCACATGAGCCTGGTTTAAAGAGATCCAATCGACCATCCCTGATACTTGCTGCCGTTGTGTCTAAGAAGACACCATCCCTCCTCTCATTGTCTCAGTAATTCACCAAAATTGCCACTTAGAGCTGCTCCGAGTTGCACGTTTCATCTCCGAGCTTTCTCTGGTCTCTGCTAGCCGGCCCATTTTTACTTCCTCCAAGAGTACTAGCACTTCATTAACCTTGCCAGGCTTGAGATAAGAGAGGTAGAGTATCAAAGCAGCCAGCCTACAGAGAGAAGAGCGCATAGCCTCCGCTGCACAGTGGCCATCAAACACACATAAGCAGAAGCAACCACACACACATGCAAAACACTCAAAAGGGCCTCTCCAGTCCAGTCAGCCAAGGCCTCCTGTGTGTCTTTTATTACTGAATCAGCCAACCAACCGATTTCGCCCTGAATGGTCATGCAGAGAATACGGACTACCAGCCAGTTTTGCCCTGATAAAGTCAGGGTGGCTCTCATGCCTAAACGCATGAAGTTCATCCGTCATGCTAAATTGATTTTTATAGTAGAGTTTGGGTGCAGGACCATTTTCATCCTGTAATAGACATTCAGAGAAACATCTACGCGCCTATTCACCAACAGTGACACTTATGTTCATTTCCCATCCAGAATTTGGTAGAATAATGCAGCGCTCACTTCACAAAATGAGACCCCACACAGAATGCCTCAAACCATCTATCAAATTTACACTCAAAAGGCAAAGAGTCTATTCGAATCCATCTGGAGGTTGTTTTATTTAACACACAGCGCTTCTACTTAATCTCTCCCCACATTTTTCTATAAAGAGGGAAAAATTATTTAGCTTCGGAGGGAACTTGAAATCCCAGTGTGGATTCTGTCTAAAAGGCTTAAAATGTCACTAAATGCCAAATCATAAACTCCCGCCGACTTGTAGGTCTTTAAGACAAGATGTTAAAGCATCCGAGAGGTACCTGAAACTGATGAGGTTAATATTCTTATCACAAATGCAAGGTGCAGAGAGAGAGGCGCTTATTGAATATGTAGTCTGCAGCGCGCTCCTTCACATTACACAGCATCACACGGCTCGCTCAGAGGTGCCAACGGCAATTACTCCTTTAATTGTTTATCATCAAAGCATTTAAACACTGCAATAAAATGGCAAAGTGTCGCGAGGAAAAAAGGCTGACATGCCTGACAGATTTTCAACTAAACTTCATTGAGTAGCAGCTCCGGATTTTAGTCTGATGCCAGAAAGGGATGCAAAATAGGGATCTGTTTTAAATGATTTAAAATAACAATAGCATATATATAGATCTCAATCATCAAGAATCTGAAAGACATTACTAATCTAGTAAGTAATGCGCTGCATGTCTTTCTCCTTCATTATATAACTTTGCAAGAAAATATGGGTTTTTCAAAGACCCATATTTCAGAAACTGGAAAAACTCTTACATTTGTTGAACATCTAATAGTACAAGGGAGATGAAATTACACTTCTATTCAGCAGAGAGAGGATATAATCTCCAGAGTGAGTTTGGCACCAGTGTGTAGCAAGGCAGCCCAGATTGTGGGTGAAAAAAGACACACTGGTATTTGGGAAGTGTCCTGCTGTATCCCTGCTGTTGAGGGCCCACTGCACAGATCCACAAGAAAGAAAAAAGCAGGCGTAGCAGCACGGGGAGCGGCGGCTTGGGTGAACGGGGTAAAGCGGAGGGGAAAAAGTTACTGCACGGCTGAGCAGAGTGAAGCCGATTCCTGCAATGGCGCTGATAACGTGGCTGGATTATGGATGTTTAAGGGAAGGGAAAATTATTCATTTGAGATGGATGAAAAGCTGCACTTGTCAAGTCTCCCAGTCATGCACTTTATCCATTTCATCCCCGCTAGCCAGCACGCATATTTTTCCTCAATGCAAATTTTTTTTTTTACACAGTGAAATCTGTGAGCACATTACCATCTCTCTTTAACCACACTGACTGACAGAGACCAAAATGAAAACCTCTCTGTAAAAATGAATTTCATATACAAGTGAGTAGCAGGGAAAAAAAAAACAATAGCAGACTTTTACATCATTAATATCACATTTCATACACGCATTCCAAAATAAACTGTGCAGTACAGCTACAACAATGCCCACAACCCTGTGTGTGTGTGGGTGTGTGTGAGAGAGAGTGTGTGTATGAGTGAAGTGTTTGGGGTGGTTGGGGGGGGGGGGTGCGGGGGGGGATTTGCAGAGCCGAATGTAAGGAGAGTGTTGAGCCGTGATCCAGCATTTAGCCACAGATCAAACAGCATGTCTAGTAACTGTAGTCATGCTTAATTATCAGAACAGGCCTTCTGCCAGTCTTTCGCTTGGAATGCAATTAATGATTAAAGCAACAAAGTCTTTCCTCCTGCCCATGCTGGCTCTGAGACGCTTATGATGCACAGAATATGTCAGCCTCTCTGTACAAATATTATGATCAGCCTGATGAGGGCCCAGTCTCCAGTCTGGATGGCCAATAAATTAGAGGCACGCTTCTCGTTTACTCATCAGAGCTAATGAGCCTGATAAAATTACCTTGAGGATCATAATTACAGGCTAGTGGCAGAGACACGGGCACTCACTGTGCACCACACACACACACACAGTGCAGCACAAACAGTATGGCACATGGCATGTGGGCCTGTACTAGTGGGCAGGGTTAGACCACCTCAGTATTTTTGAAATGACTACCTTGTCACGAAGTATGACTACTCGTCATCTCCACTGCAAATCTAGACGATTTGTAGCACACCCTGAAAGATCAGAAATGAGTCATCAACAGCATGATCAAAGCTTCTGTCATTTTTAGTCATCTCATACTACTTTGCTAAATTAATCACATGCTCACTTGTCTTTTGTTAAGCAAACAAATGCAATTCACTTTTGCACAAATTCTGACCATCTGTTTGACTGCAGGGGCCACTTTTGGTGGACATCTGAATGACACCAGCCTAGTCGAACTGCTGCGGTCGTGCTTAATACCTTCATTACGGGTCAGACCTGTTATCAGCGCCCCTGTATACATTAAGCACTCCATCCGTAATGGCATCTTTTGATGGGCACGGGCGGAGCAGGGTGCGAGGAGCTCACCTCAGAGGATTTTCATCTCGCCAGCCGTTCACAGGCCGAATTGTTTTTAACTTATGAATATTAATGCCCCTCTAATTTGAGCCTGTTGTTAATGCTTGTCGCTAGGAGCCTGGCAAATCAGGTCCCCTTCCTGTTAAAGCCGTGTATTAGACACCCCCCTGACACTAAGCCCCCGCCTTTGATTCTTAATTGCAGAAGCGTGAGCATTTGCGGGAGATGGGGCGCAAAGCTTTAATTAACTCTAATATCGCACGTATTCAGTCTCGACTGTCACCCGCATCAACGCCTGGTGTTCTGTGCCCAAAATCATATCCCGGCTCCTCTCAGCTAGAAAGATGGTGTTCCAAGTTCATGAGCACAATTTCATGCATCTTAAAAATTGGGGATGGGTGGCCTATAAGTAGTAGGTGCGATATTAAATGTGAGTAAATTATCGTATCGTATTTCACTAAAACCCATATTAAATGGTAGCTATATGAATGGTAGTTTTAAAAGCGTGATGGAAGCGAGGGGCCTCCACAGCTACCGCCACAATTCTAATTTGGAATATAGAGGGAGGGATGTAATCCTCAGGCAAGTTGGGGATGGATGCAGTTTTTCCTGACAGTGTAGCACCTGCAACTATTTCACACATACACACATTTTAATAGGAATTAATATAACCACCACTCAAACACAAATTAAAGGATAAGACATTTTCTGAAAGACATGGTCACAAAAGGTAGAAAGACACTCTATGAAGATTTTTACGCTCATAAAAGTACACATGCCCTTTGCAGAATGTGAATCAAATGTAGTGAAAAAAGATTTTGGATAAATTTGTGGCGACTTCTAAAAAGTGTTCTTTTATGCCCAAAATTGTGTGATTTATCAGTAGGAAAATAGAACAGTAGCAAGGCCAATAAGACTCTTTGGGGACATGGATTACACACACGATCACACACACACACACAATATAGTGTCTATATCCAAATCTTTGTAGGCTTCTCAACTCCAACTCAAAACAAAAATCTCAAAGTTATTTGATTATGATACAAGACACTCTTCCATAGCTAAATAAAAATAACACGCAGTTAGTAAGCACCTGTTAAAACATACTTTGGGATTTATTATATAAGATGTATTTTAAAACTCAGAATATTATTTAAATAAAAACAAACATTTACACTGAAAAAGCATCTCCCAAGAGAGTTTAAAACATTTTAAAACAGACTGCATCTCAATATAATACGCCTTCTATAGTTCCTTCAAATATTACTCATGTACTAATTCAAACCCATCATTCCAGAACCAAGAAACAACTTTCTGCACACATTACCATGGTTCGCACTTAATTAAATGTGGTTAATGCATTTAAAAAAAGTAAAGATACAGCTAATTATCCATCTCATGAGCATACAAGCTTTCACGGATGCCAAATCTTCGGCTCAATTTAAAACAAAATTAGAATTGGTAGCCTGTGCAAGAGTGTGGAGGTTTTCTTTCAGTTTTTTATTGACTTCATGTGATGCATGTGAGCTTACAGTACCACCTTCAGGCCAGCTGTGGAAATGCAGGCTAAAGCAAAATGCAACACCAAAATTTAATCTCCTTCATCTCGTTGAGGTTATGTGAGTGTAGTATGGTTTTTGTGTAATAAAAGTAACGCAAAGTAACCGACTAAATTTGATGACATTGTGAAGTGTAGTGCAAACAGAGACAAAATAACATTTTTTAACATAGTGAATAATTATTGAGTGCAGATCGTTTTAAATGTGAAATGTACACCTAACTTGGATACAAACTCAAACCAAAGTGATTGTGCACTAAAAACAGACAACTTGAACCCAAACCTGAGTACACCGAGTACTACATTCTGCAAAGAACTTCAACGCTGGCCCGACAAGCTTCTGAGCAGCGACTTCAGCCTACCTCTCTCTCTTCCACATGTGGCTGTGCATGCCAAGTCGGCTGGCTAGTCACCAGCGTGAAGCGTGATCCACCGGTCTAACTTCTGTTCTCTTGGAGATCACCCTTCCACCAACGCTTTTTTACTTCTGCGTCTGAACAACTTGGAAAAGGAGGACTTTCTTTTGCTTTTGAGTTTTTTCAGACCTAGCCAAAGACCAGAGATAAAACAAATTATATTTTTCGGTCTTGCGTTCTTGTTCTTTTGGTTAAAAACAGAAATATACAGCCAATAAAAGCCAATCAGAGCAGCCAAAAACTTACCTAGTCTTTGCATCATTTCATTCAGCTGCTGATCCTCTTCCTCTTCCCTTGGAATGCAAACAGAATCATTCAGTTCCTCAGTAATTCCCAAAATTCTTAAAAGCTTATCATTAGTACCTTTTTTTTTAAAATGAAATTTTAAATTAAAATGTTTTTTTTAATTTAATTAATTTTATAAAATTTTTTAGATGATTTCGGGAATGTAGGCTTTCCTGTATAATTCATATTACAATATATAGGTCTAGAATGTTTGGTGATGATCAAAACATGAATTATACCGATGTAAACACTACAGGCGATTTAGGTAAAAAATAAACAAATAAATCTGATCTGGTTTTTGTATATGACGTTTCATAAAAAGATGACATTAATATTTGGGAATGCAAATATTTAAATCAATATAAATCAATAATCTGAAAAGATCCTTAATCTAAAAAACATCTGAAAGCTAAAACAATAATTTTAAAAAGTAGATCTGATCACTTTCATTATTGAAACTAGTCTTTTAAGAAGGAGCTTTAGAACTGAATCAGTGAGACCTTGGCGAACATGCATAATATGTGCATATGTTGCCATTAGAAACAAAGGAAAAACACATTTAGATATTGAAGAGTTTCTACAGGGCAGACAACGGTGGTATAAAATAAACGTGGTCTGGAAAAAACGTCTGGAAATATCATAGTGATCTCACTTCATCTAAACGTAATTTCATAGGTGCATTTTTCCCTAAAATCTCAATAACAATTGTCTGTAGTATCTTCCCTTAATAAATTATGTATTTCAACTCTTAAAATAATCAGAGAGATGATTCATGCATTCTGATCAATAAGCGTTCAAGATGGGTTTAATTGAGAACTGCTGACCTCAGTCTGTCTTCCTCCAGTCCCTCCACAATTGCATTCCTGTCGTTCACAATCTCCACCAGTCGGTTCATCAGATAAGTCTCCCTCTTTCTTTCAGTGGCACTCTTTAGATGCTCTAACAAACACCCACAGAGACAAGTTACTTTATTTAATACCATAATATAGTATACAGCAATTGTTTGGTTGGTGTATTAAACTGCAGGACATTGGAATTCGATTCCACACTACATCAGCAAGGGCCCCTGGGCAAGATTCCGAAAGATATATTCACCAACATCTGCAACATGATTATTACAGTATATCATTTTAAATAAAGGTTCATTCATGCTCCCTTTATGTACAAAAATACATCCATTTCAAACATAGCAACCACTACAAACTTCCATGCATGCTTTTCACGCTGGCACTGATGTTAAGCAATACACCCACAGAAGTCTAAAGTTTCTGAACAATAACATGATTGTGGAGGAGGTTCTTATAATGTAAATGTTAAAGAGGTGAATGGCAGCAGTGTAGGCAGCACTGATCCGTGAGGCCATTAAACACATTGCAACTTGTGGATGAATTCTTTTTACAAATATTTACATGTATTCATTATGTCACACTTCTGTCTACAACCCTTATGGTTTCTGGTGGTACTGCTCCGTTTGCCCATATGTGACAGCAGAGGATGGACAGAAGGCCCTGTCCATTTTGGCATTTAACGCTGAGCACAAACAACTCAGGGAAAAGTACATACATATGGAAAAATAGCCATTATATTTTGTTAGTCTTACCTGGTTTATTTATCAGCCTCCTGAGTTCCCCCTCCACTCCTGGCTGCTGTTCCTCCAGATCTTGGGTTTTTGCTCTATTAAAAACCAAGATGGATGGCAACACTGAATACACCAACAGAGCCTAAATGGAATCTTAACAACATTAAAGCTTTCTTAAAATAATACAAAAGGCACAGACTGAACAGTACAGCAGTCAGCAGGGGGGAAAAAAATCACATTAAGTAAATGTACTTCTTTTAGATGTTTGTGATTTTTTATTTTAGAAGAACAACCTACATGTACATGAGCTCTGATTCTCTGCGTATGTAGCTTTGCTTCTTTCGAATCAGATGAAACCAATCCACCATTAATGGATCCATCAGAATGTCCCCTTTCCCTTCTGTACAAACAAGCCAAGGTTATACAGTAGAAGTTTCTAGAAGACTTGACGGAAGACAGAACAGAGATACCAAGGCAAGTTAATAATCACGGTTATGTATGTATTCTCTGGAGGAAGTAACCATTTTGCAGCAAAATGTTTGGCGTATTTCTGTTTGAAATACAAGTCGGTTTTATTCCACATTTAATAAAGCACTGTAACACAGTCCAAAATATCTGTTGTGCCGCTGACATTGCCTCAAGGAGGAGTAGAACACACACAAACACATGCACACACACACCCACACACATAATTCGATCAAGCGCTGGGCTAGATTTGGCCTGGGCCAAGAGGCAACAGGGCCCCATCAAATCCCGCCGGCTGCTAGCAGCAGGACAGGTGAGTCTGGTAGCATGGAGACGATATTACCACGGTGACCTTGAAACCAGCCAATCAGATGTCCCTGTCCCCGCTCAGCCACCACTCTGACTTCAGCATGCTGCCTCTATCCATTTCCTTCCCAGAATCCCTCAGGATGAGAGAAAGCTTCCTTCGCACCTCACCTCATTTGGTCGTGGCTGCTGGATGTGAATGGTCCTTTATTGGCCACCGCCCAGCCCTTAACACTGCGGCGGAATTCCACCTCCCAGGTGGACAGGCTCAACTAACAGGTTCGGAATGAGACTAGACAGGTGCACTTATGCACATGTGGCTCTGAGTAAAGTACACACTAGCACCAGATTCATCTTAGTTAGATGTTGACTTGCTCTTGCTAGCTTGTTTTGTGATAAAAACGTTTATGATCTGCCTATTATCAAAATGAATTAATATAAAATCATTTAACCTCAAACTCATAAATGCGAGCAAAAACTTTGGTTTGCTCAAACCCGTTTTCAATTTTTTTCTCCTTTTATTTTAAGAGATCATATAAACGTGATCACTACTACCAGCAGAAAGAAAAAGTCCTGTCTGGGTTGACAATAAACATCTGGTAAATGAGGACAGTATAAGGAACCACCTCTCCTGCCCTACCTTCCTCGCAGCTGCGGAGTCTCCTTTCCAGGTCTATTCCTTGCTTCTCTAGATCACTCAGGCTGTCCTCAATTTCCTGCAGCTCCTGAGTGATCTGCTCCATCGGGATATGATGAGACTTGACCTGAACAGTGAGAAGTATGAAGTGTGTGGAATATGGGGTGTTGCAATTTTAAAACTGAGCTATATGCTGAACAGGCAAAGGGAAAGTGAAAAAAGTCCATGCACACTTACTAGGGATGTTTCAGATGTCAAACCGCTTGCAAATGACACCTTTCCATTTTCAGAACCTAAAGAATATGTGAAGTAAATAGTTGGCCGAAACAGCATTTTACAGACATCGAATGTACCAGAAAGACACCTTTGAATAAACTAAAGAATGCTGCAACTAAAAAAATATCCAGCAGGTGGACACATTGTATTCATAGTCAACTGTATATGTGTAACAAATCCGAATTATTGTATTTATCGCTTTAAGGATCTTAGTTGGAGGCTGCAGAAGTGATGACAGCAACTGGTGATCCCCCACCTCTTCCACTACTAGACCTCACTCAATAAAGCTTTACTCCAAGTTAGCAGTTTTCATGCTGTCCTTACCAGAGACAAGCAAGAAACTACTTC
This sequence comes from Clupeocharax schoutedeni, assembly GCA_037974565.1. Lineage (NCBI taxonomy): Eukaryota > Metazoa > Chordata > Actinopteri > Characiformes > Alestidae > Clupeocharax > Clupeocharax schoutedeni. The sequence continues at coordinate 7,836,956 of JBBPDH010000136.1, forward strand.
CTTGAGTATTATTACACCAACATATTTAGGGGTCCAAGCACGCAGTGCGTAGGAACCCTATTGTATTTATGAGGATTTTTATTATTATTTTTCCGCCTCAAAACACGTTGGGGAGCAAAAACTGTAAGGCACACAGCCTTGCAATTTGGCAGGTACATGCGGCATCCCAACCGCTACTCAGG
>JBBPDH010000136.1:7879013-7898897 GCA_037974565.1 Clupeocharax schoutedeni
CCCCCCCCCCCCCCCCCCCCCCCCCCCCCCCCCCCCCCCCCCCCCCCCCCCCCCCCCCCCCCCCCCCCCCCCACCAATGCAAGATCATTGTGAAGGCCCTGCTCCTCCACCGGTGCATGCTGTGACAGGTAGATCAGGTAGGCACTGATGGTCTGAGGATCTGTTTCCATATGAATGGCCTTTAGAGATGGATAAGATCCGTTATAAAAGGAAATGTTTACAACAGATTTATGTATGGATCAATCCTCCTAGTCTACATCATAGAGTTTCCTAAAAAATGAACCCTTCTAAAGTTTGGCATTCAGTGCTACATGTTATGTTTTTTATGATTCTTGCATGTGTATCCTAACCCTCACCAACTGTTTATTTTCCACTGGATTGGGCTGAAATTTTTACTGAACATCCAAGAAACCCTACATTTATAACATGTAGTAACACATACAGTTGTTGCTGAATTTTTTTACAGTATTTTTATACACACAAGGAATCTTAAATTGTTCAATAATTACTTTCTCCACTAACCCTTACATTCTTGCAGACGAATTTTAATTAACTGTCGCGCCTGTGACATTTTTGCCTCAGGGGACAGGAAGACGTACTAATATCAAACATCTGTTCTGAGTTTAAAGCATCAGGAGTCACAGACCAAATAGTATCTGAATGATTTGTAAGATACCTGTAATAATGATAATCCTGGAGCTGCACTATTTTAGTCAACCCCTTACAGAAGCTTTAATAACAGCAATATATGATAATTATGCTGTAAAAACAAATCTGTGTAACTGACCTGCTGTAGCGCACTGGCTGTCATGCTTCTCACACTGTCAAACAATGGCAGTTTGGGCAGGTCCTGTAGGAGCCACTGGTATCCTGGCAGCAGCTCAGCATCCCTGGAGTCCTCCTCCATCGGTTGGTCCCGTTCCTCCCCATCCTTCAGCCCGCCTTCCGACAATACCAGGGACAGGCCCTAAGAGTCCAGTAGAAACAGCAGAGCTTCATGGAATGATGCAATGTGTAAGCAACCACAACATGACTCATAGCCCTCCACCAATTAACATCAGCAATCAAAGTTAAAGCACGGGTGTTGCGTGCACTTATAATGGAACTTCAATTCTGTGAAGCCTTAAATTAAATATTTACAAGTTCATCTTGTGTTAACAGAGCATGAGACGAGACAAAACAAAGTAAAACAAGACAATTAGCTAATCAGACCCACTGAATGCCTGCCGACCAAGACCAATTTACAGCCACGAGTTTAATATTTTGAATTCATTAGATCAAACAATTATAGCAGGTCCGATTTTATGTATCTGATTATGAAATAACATGCATACAAATCTGAAGTCCAATACGATGTAGACACATTCAGGGATGGATCTTCATGTCGTCAATACTGTACCTTCATGGTGAGCACTCGGGATGCCACCTGAGAGGAGCTGAGTCTGCGCAGGAAGTAGTCTAGCACTTCATGGGTGGTCTGCTCATCTGCCTTTGACCCCAACAGTAGGTCCTGCAACCGACCCAGGAGCTGCCTCTGTTTCTGCTGCCTCTGTGCAAGATAAAAATATCCCACTTTAATTTCAAAGGCAAACTGATATGATTAACCATGAGAAGTTGTTCGTGGAAAACAGATTTTATTAATTTACATTCCACATAAAAATGACCTGTCTTTTCTTTGCTCTCTGCTCTTTGCTTTCTCCTTCTTCGTCATCGTCAGCAGATGGGGTGTCATCAGCTGCATCATGGAGGAGAAACTCGCACAGACACTGAACGGGCAGCACATCCAAGGATCCTTCACTGGACTGCACCAGGTCAGCCAGCCATGGCATGGACTGGGAAGATGCCTAGAGCAAAACCGGGGAACTTATACTTGCATGTTGCAAAAGCAAAGTAACGAGATGGAGGCAGGCACCAATGTGAAAATGACATTTTAAGTTTAACCTGACTACATTATTCAAAGCTAGACATGTCGGCCTCGAGTGCATGAGTGTGCTGACCTGTCTCTGAATGATGTTTAGTAGGAAATCTGGATTGCGGCTGCGACACAGCAAGTGGCCCAACCGGAGGGACTGATTCAGACTCTTGACCTGCTCCTGGATGTGCGGCGGGGGTCTGCGTGGGGGGCCTCTGAGAGAAAAGGGAAAAAAGTCCCACATACTTTAACAAATATATAAGTAACAACAGCCAAGTGAGTCACTTTAAGGAAGAACTGGCCTAGTGCTGGCAAACTATTAAGTGAATGTAGTCATACTTTGGCTCCAGGCTGGTGAGCTGGGACAGCAGTAAGCTGTTGCTCTCTGTGATGGTCTGTTTGGTGGAGGCGGCCGCCAGGTGGCTCTCAAAGGCCAGAATCTCCTGACGCTCTTTCTGTGAGATCTGCAGCTCACGACTGATCATCTCTGTCTTCGTCTCCTCGTCGGCCACTGTGCATGGTGGGTAGGAGTAGTTGCTGAGAGAATAAACACATTTTTAGTTGAGATTCACAGCATGGATGCCAAGCTAACAGACTATGGAAATGCAGTCTCTATTTTAACATCATGCTTCATGTAATGCTGGAAAACATTCAGCTTATTAAGCTAATATTTCTGTCATATATGATTAATTGTTCTGTAAAAACTTAAGATCAGTATAACCAGAGTCAGACACATAGTTACTTACGTACAGTTCTATAAACACGTAAACTTCCCCAAACAAATTCTGTTTATTTAAAGTGAAAATAAGTTCACACATTTCATGGAGGTAACTTAGAAGTGCATCATTTCTGTTAAGCTTGATACAATGGTAAAAAAAATAAAGCATAAATGATGTGCTTTCATACAGCATTCATGGCATTCTCAGGTGAAACAAACATATTTCTCACTTGGTCATGACCATCTCCATAAGCATTTTCAGAGTGGGGTAGCCATCCCATGCTGCCAGCCCTGTGAAGGGAGGATGAGTTACATGAGGCAGAGCTCTGATGTGTTTATGAGGTTTAAAGACTGCAGAATCCTGAAGTTCTCACCAATCTTCTGTGGGTTGAAGGCTGCCACCACAAGCAGCAGAAGCCAGGCCTTCCAGTAAAGAGTAGATATTGCTAGATTTGGAGGCTGATACCTGTGAAGGAATTTTCAACATTTCAGTCCACACTAAATCAGCATAAATTGACCATAATGTGAGTATTGAGCAACACTACCAGCCAGTCAGACCACAAAAGAACAACATGGCTGCTATGTTTGTGCCACAAACCAACAGAAAGTGTAGTTTCACAATCATGTGCACTACACAGCAGAATGTTTTTTTCATAATAAAGAGTCGTGGGAGTTTAATAATTAGCTAAGGTGCTCATGAGCATAAAAGAAAACACTATTAAATAATACAGGAACAAAGCAGAATGAAGTACAACTTGGAGCAGATGGGACAGAAGTGGAAAGAGGGGGACAAAAGTTGAACATTTTAAATGACTGGTACCCTGCAGGTAGCTGGATGTTCTCTGGGTGGTGATATGTACACAAGTTTAACACTGCGTCTATAAGCTGAATCCTCTCCACGCGCAGCACATCCAGATCTACAACATGGATAAAGACATGGTTTAGAATATCCCAAAACCAGGAGAACAGGACATGATAGCTGTAATACGTATGAATGAAGGAAAACGTTACTCATGTTCTTAAAAAGGTTTTAGAAATTCAGTAAATTTAGAAATCCTTAATTCAAATTCAACACATATCTCACATCAAGTATATCAAATATATTCATAGACTACATGACGAATGAAAATTCCTGTAGAATAATTTCTTATGTACAGTTCCTTGTACTTAATTTTCCTTGTACAGGGGATTTTCCTGTCGTAAAACATTGCAAAGCAGGATCAGATTAAAAACACCTCACTGAGCTAGACAATAACATGAAGAGTGAATAAACACCAGCACACTACCGTCTGACTGAACCCCAGCAGCTCTCTTCACTAAATGATCAGCCAGCTCCATGGCATCAGCCGGGCCCAGGGGCAAATCTCGAGACAGGCCGATCACCAAAATACGCATTAGTGTGTCCTCCAGCAAGGGGACCTCAGAGCACAGACGGAGAAAGAAACTGACAAGACAGAGAGTGAAGCAGTTAGCTGCACTTGTTAAAAAGCAATGATTTTTATTGCAGTAATTCCAACACTGGAGGACGAAGGACTGCTTACTTTCTGTCACTTTCAGGAGGCCAGTTATCCCACTTATAGTATGTCTCAGGCTGCTCCGTGAACAGCACTTTGTGGAGGCTGAGGATGGCAGACATCATGATTAAGACTAAAATAAACAGTCTTTCAAATGCTACATTTATTAGAGACACAGCTTTACTGGTTATAAAGGTCAGTCAGTCTCTATTTCATACCAGTGTACGTAGTCCTTAGGCCCCAGTTTGCTGATGGTAGGAACCACAGTGTGCAGCCACCACACAGCATCTCTCTGGATGGCAGCAATCTGGTTCTGAAAGGCTCTGAGTACCTCCAGATCTGACATAAATGCAAACAGTCACATCTTGACCTGCTTAACAAATGAAAGGCTAGAAATGTACTGTATCGTGGAAAAGGCCTCTTACTCTTCTTCTCTCCCTTGTCCCATGCGATGCCAGCTTCTTTAACTTGAGCTGTGATGCCCAGCATCATGGATACGGTCAACAGATCTGTCACTTGGATAACAAATCTTTCCTATATGAATGAAATGACAGAACCATATTAAAAATGCATACTTCACTCATAATGACAGCAAATGACATTATTTAAGATATAAGGTTAACATATATCTTTCTTTGTCAGTGCTTAGAAGTATGACGGAACCAAACATACATTAAAACCAAACATACATCATTGCATGCTTCACCGAAAAACTGGAAACTCACACCAGCAGGATCTCACTAAAACACAAATGTTTATAGTTAAACATCTCAAATATTTGCTCACCTTAAACTCCATGTCCACATAGGTGGCCTCTTTTCTCTCCTGCATGAGGCCCAAGCAAAAGGACTGGAAGTTGATCTCATGCTTGGTCTGCTTGATGATCTCCCTCAGCAGGGCACGCGAAGCTCGCAGATAATCATCTTTGTTTGTTAGGAGGTCCTGGAACACCATGGCCAGGAACTGCACAGACAAAGAGAGATGGGTGAAGTTTTCACAACATCGACCAAAAATTTCGATTTTTATTTAAAAAAGTGACTGACAATATTTGGATTCTTATAAACAATTCAAAAATCTTTAACCAAATGCAACCTTTAAGTTATACAGTAGTATATTAGAATTTTATATTCAATCAAAAACCAGATGCTGCAGTGCTGAGCTGTAAGAAACTCACCTTAGGGGCTTGCTCTGGACTGTGCTGCAAGACTGTATGAAGAACTTGCATGTTGTTAGGGTTTCTGGCGTTGGACAACTCGTTAAAGATCACAAGTTTAACCATTGTGCCCAGGTTGTCTCGGTGTGCGTTCAGCAGCTCCCTTTGAAGCAAAGGACGAAAATAAGAGTGTGTGTGTTATAGACACTCAAAACAGCTGAACTACAGAAATACATACAAACACAATGCTGTAAGTTTAGGACAGGATACCTGACACAAAGCATATAGTGGTTTAGGAGAACTTTGGGCTTGAGACGAATCTTGATGAGGTTGGAGATGACCTCCATGTCATCGGCTCCATGAGTTCTGCAGTTCATACACAGAGACATAAGGAGGTCCTGTGCTGGTCTTGTTAACTATGGGAACATCATACAAAAAGACAACTTATTTTCTGGTCATAACCACACCATATCTTTACTTAAAACGTATTATCTGAAAGCTATGATGGAATGTTTTTTTAAAGACAGGGGCCATATGTTCTTTTCTCAAACCTTTGGATTTTGCAGCCACATCTCCAGTCTCTGCACAGCCATCAGCCGCACCTCCTTGTAGCCACAGGTGGCTGTAAGCAGACGCAAAAGGTTCCTGGACACATTGTCCATTGGCTGTCTGCGGTTCAACTGGTCCCTCAACATGTCCAGCACATAATCTTCCACGCTTTCCGCCAGCTCGTCATACCTGCGCACATATATAGTGGACTCGGTTTTTTGAGCGGCTGGATTGGATGAATGGATAGAAGGGGATGAAAAATGTAAATATACCGGACGTGCCTTGGCATGTGAACTTTATTTGGGCTAAGGGGACGTGTTTTTGTTGCTTTTCCAGGTTAATGACTATGGTGAGCTGGGTCTGATCGAATGGTTATAGTCGACGGTGTTATGATTTTACCTGGGCATGATTTGTCCTTCCTCTTCTGGACTAAGCTTCTCCTCTGCAATCAGAAGCTCTGTCTGATTGTCATCCTCATCAGGGGTGGAAGGATGAGGGCTGTTACCTAAAAAACAAACAGAACAGTCTCTTAGTACAGACCATTTTACCAAGGTTACTTGATGAAGCAAAGGAGCTGCTAAAATCATACCTGCACTGAGATCTCCTCCACAGCGGCCCGTTTCAGGCTGGAGAAGCATACTCTTTGGGGGCATCTTGGTGGTAAAAGCAGTCTGAATGTTGTCCACAAATGTTTTACAGTGGGAGCTATCTACCCAGATTCGTTCTCCGAGAGAGTCCTCGATGTATACCTTAATAAGACCAAATTAACTGCTAATAAGCCGTATTAACATGAAATCTGATTCTACAGCAAAAATTAATTAGGTATTAAGAATAGCACTTACTTTTACAAAGATCTCAGGCCAGTTTTCATCCTCTTCATAGGCTGCCATTAGTAAGTTACAAGCCAAAACAGATACTAAGCTGTTCCCCTTAGCCTTGAAGTTAATAGAGGCATCACGACGAAGAAGGCTGCACAAGGCCTGTCCCAGCACAAAAACAGCAATGACCAGACTGAGCCACAAAACAGCTAGAACGTAAAACTACAAATAGACAGTACAAACCTCTATTACTCCTTCTGTGGCAAACACGTTGGGTTTGATTTTAGCCAAGAACATGAGGCTGAGGTAGAGAGTGATGTCAGGCTTGGCTCGGTTCATTTTGAGCTGTTTGACAGCCCCACAGAGAACTCCCTCGATGCGCTCATCATTGCCTTCAGCCTCGGCAGCCTCAATTTCATCCAGCAGCACAGCTGGAGGAACTGAAATGATACCAGCATTTAGTCCTAATACAGACTGCTACATAAAAAGCTTCAAAAGAATTCAGATGCAAAGCATTTTAGATATAAACCCATCAACCTGAAAATTGCTCAATAGATATTTTCTGTATTTACCAGTAATACAAAAACAATAGGTAACTTAGGATCATGCCAAATGGGGCACCCAACAAAGGACACTCTACTTTCAATTCTGTTTGTTGCCATTTCATTTCCCATGGAACTCTAATAATATAAGGGTTAGGGTTAATATAACTGCTCTGTTAATGTGTAATAAATACCAGTTAAAAATTAATGTAATGAAAACAATTTGTTACATTTCAAGAGAATTTGTGATGTGGTATCTAAACCCTAAATATGTGGTGATTGCCACATATCACACAGACCCAGGACTCAGACACAAGACACCAGAAAATGTAAAATAAAAAGTAAGATAAAATACATTTACATTTATGGCATTTATTAAAAATAAATAAATAAATAAATGAAAAAATTGCAGGCGGCTGGGTGGCCTAGTGGTTAAGGCATCCGCCCTGCGACCAGAAAGTCCGGGTTCAATCCCCAAGACCGCTAGGCACCGCCGAGCAAGGTACCGTCCCCACACACTGCTCCCCGGGCGCCGTGTTCCTTGCTGCCCACTGCTTCACTCGGTGAATGGGTTAAATGCAGAGAATCGAGCAATTTCCTCCGGGATAAATATAGGAAATAAAAAAAAAATTATCAGACGCTTTTATCCAAAGCGACTTCCATTCCCTAACTACAGGGGGCAGTCTCCCTGGAGCAACTCGGGGTTAAGGGTCTTACTCAGGGACCCAGTGGTGGCGTTGAAGGTAGGATTTGAACCAATGACCTCTTGGTTCAGAGGCAAGTATCCTACCCACTGAGCTTTACAATAAAAAATTAAATAAAATAAGTATATTCTATATCTGAATATAATCTAATATAATAGAAATCCCAATAAATTAAAGTAAAATCTGAATAAAATAAAATCAGTGGAAAGAAAACAACCATAACATGAATATAAGTAGTAATATTGTACTAGCGCCATGTAGAGGACAGCATACGATATTGCACATAATATTTGGTACCTGGTACAGACATTGCATAGTATTGCACATAAACTGTTGCACATCACAGCAAAAATAACGCATGTAGTCTTCCACACAATGATAGCTTTTTAAACCCATAATAAATAAACTGAAAGTAGCAGCTGCAGGCTATTGCACAGATGATTGTGTTGGTGTGTGACTGAGGGAGGAGTTGTAGAGTTTGATGGCAGTGGGAAGGAAGGATTTTCTGTGGCGTTCAGTGGAGCACCTTAAGGTGGTCAGTTTGTGGCTAAAGGTACGTCTCAAGTCGTTCACCACCCTGTAGAGTGAGTGATCTACACTGTCCATGATAGACTTAAGTCTGGACAAAAGTTTCCAGGCTATCCAATTCCTCACCCACCACAGAGCCAGCTTTCCTAGTCAGTTTGCTAAACCAGTGGTCCCCAACCTTTATTTTTAATATCAGAAACTATGTTCACGGCCCGGTCTTTAAGGAGTGGCAGATAAATATATGTATACATATTTATACAAATCAATAATACGCATAAAAATGGGGATATTTTAAATATATAATAATGGGGTATCTTTAAAATATAATAATAAACATAAATCCAGTGTGTACTCGCAGCTTTATTAAGAGCATTTTCATAACAACGAGCCGACAGCAGAACACGGGTCACGTCCACGTTAGTTTTTTTCTGTGCAGCCCGCGGACCGGTACCACATGACCCACGGCCCGGGACCGGTCCGCGGCCTGGGGTTTGTGGACCACTGTGTTGAACTACACGCAGGAAACAAGGCACCAGGCAATCAGCAGCAAGGAGAAATGAATAACGTTCTTGGATTGGCTACTTTCAAACCTCCCGCCTGAGTACAGTGGTATTTCACCATCCAAATACGCATGTTCATATATGGCTGCCTTATATTCCCTCGACAGTACTAAAAATGCCTATTTATATTTTAAATGGAAGCGTAGCATCCAAAAATATAAAGTAAATTATATTTTTATTAATAATTTAGCACTAAAAAAAGGAAAATTATGTACTAAAAAAAAGCGGAGAGTATTTGCGGTTTTCGCTAATTTGCAGGGATTTCCACAAACAATTATTATGTTCTAAGAAAAGATCTGTGCAGCACTGAGACTGCAAACTCTGAACCACAACTTTACGGCGTATTGGCTCAACAACACAACTCTTCTGCATTAACTAATTCAACAGTTTTCATGCCTATTTATATGCCCATGCCCATACCACACAATTTAGTTTCAGAATCTATAATAAACAAATATGCCTCACCTTCAATGGGCACAACAGAAGGCTCTTTGATGGAAGGTGATATTGCCCTTTTGTCAACAGCTGCTACTTCAGCCAGGCGTGAAAGTGCACTAGGTGGGTTAGAAGAGTGCTTAGGCCGCTTGGCGAGGCTGGACAGGCCTGAAGAGGAGGGCAAAGCTGAGGAGGTGTCTCTTTTGCGGTCTGCTGGCAAACTTGCGGAAGCTGGTTTCAGCAATGCTGGACTTGCCTTTGTCTCACTGCTTTGACTTTTGGCCCCCAAGGCAATGAAGTCACCTGGAGGAGGATGACCTAAGGAGCAGCAGAAGAGGGGAAGATGTAAAACATACACATTATTCACCAATCCATTTTCTATAGTTAACTTACACCACATACCTGATGGTTTGGCACCACTTGGGCGCCTAATGCTGGTGGGCTTAGGCCGATTCATGGCCTACTATGAAGCTCAAGCTCCAAAGATCTGTCAAGAACATAAATGCAGCATAAAATAACAGTATTGTAAACAAATGTAGTATTTTAAGATGACTAATGCTTGTTAACCCATATACACCCATATATATTAAAAATAAAAGACACAATATGCTCTTTAAACTTTATTACAAGAAAACATTAGAAATGCCTAAAACAAATGTAAGTGACTTCTAAAGTGTACACTGTAAGTGAAGTTTAATTGACGTGAAAGCTTATGCACAATTTTCATCAAAATAACTAACCCTTGTCTATATTGCAGCTGCACAAATTCATGGCATTCTTTCCAGCAAGTTTTGTTCAAACCCTCCCAGCAACCTTTCAAGCATAAGGCTAAATAACAATATTACAGAATATATATATATATATATAGAGAGAGAGAGAGAGAGAGAGATCTGTTTGCAAACACGCCCCAACCCAAGAGTAAAAAGTATATAATTCTAATTTGTGTCGAGTTTTGGAAAGTTAGTTATGGATGTCGGATATATATATATATATATTTTATTATTACTTTGAAATTATTTAAAAAATTGTTAAATGAGCACTAAATAACCATTTCTAAACTGATGGGTAAAGTGACTCCCGATAAAACATAAGCCACATCGCGTCATCAGTAAACAGGACTTTCTCTGAAGCTCAGAGTCTGAACTGATTCTCCAGACTCTGGATATTTCGTCCTTCATTTTGTGAATGAATGTTTGTAGGAGGACATATACTAAAACACAATAAAAGCTGTAATTTTGTCAGTAAAGCAGCAGCAGGTTCATGTGATGGGTAAGCTAGCCTCAATTGCAGCTAACTGGCTAAATAAAATTTAACATGCAAGACAACCATCACAAATTATATACAGATTAAGGCGTTTGTGCCAGTGACTAACAATCCCATATATTCGAACATATTTGTCTCTTCAAGAGTTCTGCAGGACGGTTTTTCACAAAAAGAACTTACTTTGTTTCTTACTGCCGTTGTCCCATGATAGATCTTTCCTTTCTCAGTGAGGTTTGGTGCATGTCCAGCACTTAGGTGTCTGCGTGGCGCCCCCTCCTGTACAGGAGTTTCACTAGATTACAATGAGCTGTGCTTTTCATAATCATTTCTATTTTTACTGTAATTGTGCTGCCACTGAACGCCCCACACACTGTCAGATTTCATTGTACAGATCTGTTTTTGACTCTCACGGACGTCAGAGAGCTTGTTTTAGTCGTGATTCACACACAGATAATAGAAAATATGCAGTTTTAGTTAGTTATATTTAGAACTGATTAAATAGTAGAGTAGTAGTAGGTACAAATGTGCATTATGTCTAATTAAGAGACTGAGCTGTTATTTTAAAAATGGATTACTTTGACAGTATTTTTAAGCCACGGTTTGTATTAAACTAGTAAATTCAAGCCACTATTTGTGTCCATTTTCTCATGCATGAACACACCACTGAACAAAACAGCCAGGAGCACAGCATCCGAGGAGCAGTCTGTGAGGATGGTGCCTTGCTCAAGGGTACCTCAGTGATGTCACTCGCAGTCCTGGGATTTAAACTCACAACTCTCTGATCAAAGGAGCAACTCCAAAATCACTAGGCTGCCAGCTTTCCCCATAATTTATTGTCTTGGAGAATGCAGGCAACAAGTAAACTTCAGCAGTGGTTTTATTTAGATTGTTTATCAATTTTTCATACTGACCACAGGATCTTGTGTAAACAGCATAGTGTATACATTGTGCCTCATGCCCATAGGCCCCAGGATAGGCTCCAGGTACCTGCAACCCTAGTGAGGATTAAGCTGCTACTGAAAGAGAATGTGCATTTTCTAAGTATTTCGGGGGAGTTCATTTTGACTTGTATTCGGCTTATACTATTGTTTATATTGTTCTTGTCTTTGTGTCTCTGTGTGACTGTGCAGTCTTAGCATAACCAATTTCCTCCGGGATCAGTAAAGTTTTCTTATTCTGATTTCAACCTAAAACGTTTGAGGTGTCATGAAAATCTGAGGATATAAATATTACAGCCTTAAATTTTAAAAAATTGTGACAGTATGGCCACTGCGGCTAAAAAATACACAGTATTTCTTTAATTTACTGTGACTTTCATTGAACCTAAGATATTTCCTGTTTTGCCTTCAATTCTTTTGATACATCCATTCCTGCATGTCAGCCCTGCAATACCTTCCAAAAAACATTGGGAGAGTAAAGCATTTGACACTTTGTAACGTTGCCATTCTTTCTCACACAGAGTTGACATCACGTGTTTCATTTTTTACATTCTCCAAACATTCGCTTTTGGAGACAGGACCATACATCTTCTGCAAAATTGTGCCTCTTTTACAAAATGTTCTCACAAGAATTTTAATAACACACCCCCACCCCCACCCCCTTAAAATTCGCTTAGTAAACAGAGGATCATATTGTAAAATGCCTTACTAAATGTTCCCCTGCTGTTGCCCAAGTGCTTTTCGTGTTCAGCAGTCTTCTTCCCATCGATCATATTTACCTCATTTTGAATAAAACATGACGCTTCAAGAGAAATTGAATAAAGATGTTTCCTCCCAAATCCGAGGAGTAATTATAGTAAAAATTAAGATTTTTTCCCCTGTAATTGTCAACACACGAAGAGAAAATGACGCACATATTCACATGTGAAACAGTCTCTGGTAAAGGGAACAGTGCTGAGTGGCAGTGTTGCCACACTGCAGCGCTTAGGGAGTTACAAGGAATAAAGTTTCCAAGAATCCTCACATTACAAAATGATGTCAGGCATGGAAACAGACATTACTTGTGCCTGCCAGACAAAAGAAAACAGAACTTTCACCCAGAAGAGAACACCACAGAGCAAACTCAGTAAAAGCCTTGCTGAAAACAACATGTGCCTGTAACCTGACCTCTCTGATGAAAACTCACAGCTTGACTTAGGTACAGTTGTATGCAGGCTATATGGAAATGCGTCCCTGTGCCTTGAGAAAGCATGCCAATCACACATTACTGCAAACTGACCACAGTGCTGCTGCTTTCTCCCCACACAGACCTATTCAAGGAATGGATATTAAAAGCAAATGCAACATGTGATTCAGATGTAATAGCCCTTTTTAAAGTGTGTACGTAAGGTGAGCATTATCACCCGCTTCTGACAACCGAGAGTAACTGAAAGCAGCCATGCACGAAATGGGTGCTCCGCCATCTGTCTGTGCCACACCAACTTGTTACATAAAGTGTTTTTCATATTAGGCATATTTCGATGAGGTCAGTGGAATGCTTAGTCAAAGCTCCAAATTTAAAAGCAGCGTCACAAGGGAAGTCCATAAACCTGCAGAAGTATTTTGCAAATAAGCTCTTTCTCCCCAAACCCCTCATATGCGGTTATGACTCAGTGTTATTGAGGAAAAATGTCCAAAACACTGGGATCTCGCCCGCTTAATGTTATAATTTCACAGTGATTTACATTTTCTGGCCTTTTTTTTGTTTCTCATGCAACAAGTGTTCTTCTTGGACAAACCTAAGTGTGTTTTTGGATACATCTGGTGACCAAGTGACACAGCTTTCGGAAACAAAGTGAAAATTTGTCATACGTGAACACACCATGAAATTCAATTCAACCTCTACATTTAACCCATTCACCAAGTGAAGCAGGGGGCAACCAGGAACACAGCGCCTGGGGAGCAGTGCGCGGGGACGGTACCTTGCTCAGGGTACCTCAGTGGTGCCTAGTGGCCTTGGGGATCGAAACCAGACTTTCTGGTCGCAGGGCGGATGCCTTAACCACTAGGCCACCCAACAGTACACTCTCAGAAAAACTAGTACTGTCACTTGGGTGATACTTTGAAAGTACGTCCTCTGTGGGTTTTGTAAAGGAAAACAATTGCAGTATATTCAGTAGTTATGTATTAACTTGCCTAACGTTAATTTAAGGTACAAAATGCATAACACATAACTGGACCTTCAGATCACTGCTGTACTTTTATGAGTACATTTAAAGTGTTTGTACAAAAATGCACCTGTACAGCACCCTTTTTCTGGCAGTACTTTAACCTCTACTGAGGTGATTTAATGATTTTGCTTATACAGCTTTTACTGGAACGCCCAGGCCAAGCAAACATTCACATATAAGAACTGTGTCATGAATCTAGTGCAGACAGTAGTTTTACAGTAAACTTGTCTTTCCTCGTCTTGGAGAGATCTGAGACTTTTTCTGATCACTCCACAGTAAAAACCACCTAAAAAGCAATCGCTGTTGCTCAGCTCATCCCACCAAAATGCTTAGGATGTGCATGAAATAACCCAGCACACCAGCGTGCAATTAGATCCATATGTCTCCCGAAAGAACAAAATGCACGTGTGTTGAGTCACTCAGAGGCAGGGCTAAAAGAATGAGCCACTTAACTTGGCATGATACCTCCAGCCACAGTGGATCCAGACTACACTTAGTCAGTTCCTTTGTAGGGAAATGATATGGCAGATAAGTATCTCTTCACTAATTGGTTGAGGTCCAGTATTTGATCGTGAAAATTCACTGCTTTAAACCCATAAATGGCCAGGAGCCACCAGGAGACCAGATTTCCACCTGCCCCTCTATTACTTAGTAATAACAGTCTCCCCTGTAGTTACTGAATAATAAGCTTCAGGATGTAATACTCTAAACCATTGTGTTAGAGTATTGGGACAGCTGCTGGCTTAGTGGTTGCCCTATGTCTTGGGTTTGAATCCCAGTACTGTTAGTGGTACCCTCAAGCACGGTACTGTCTCCACACACTGCTCCCCAGGCGCTGTCCTCTGCTTCACTTGTGAATGGGTTAAATGCAGAAAAGAAATTTCACACTGTGTGCTGTGCAGTTGTGACTATAAAGAGACACTTTACTTTATAAAAGACATGCCAAATTGCTGAAAAACTCTAGCCTGTGCATTGTAAAGGACCTCAAAAGTAGATTTTATGAGGCATAAGTAGTTGAGGTAGGACTCTTGCCTAGCAGTATGCAATTCTGTGGAAATGTGGAATGCAGCTGCTTCAGAAGCATGGCAGGCATTCCCACAACTATGTTATTACAACTTAGCAGGTCTGGCCTGTCAAGCAGAGGGCGCTGTTGGCTCCCTTTTTGCTGCCACATACCAGAGATAAAGTGCTTCATATGCTAAAAAGTTCTGTAGAAATGTGAGGGCAGGATATGTCATATTCCTCTTTATCAGTCCCTATGTAGTTTCAGCAGTAATCCTGAGCCAGTCAAGTATTTTAAGTGGTTCTGACTGACCAAAACAGATAAAATGTGTCAAAATTGATATTTTCTTTCTTTCTCTTGTGTTGCGTCTTTTGCTTCTCCGCCTTGTTCAGCATATGTACAATCAATATTTTTCTTTTTTTTTAGATTTAATCCCCCTCCGCCCCCTCTCTGTGCTGCATTTTTTTTTTTACCCTAAAATCTTTTGCTTCTCAAACTCGCTAGTTTTTCTTCATCTCTTTCTCTCTTAATTTCTGGCCTCCCCTAGATTTTTCCCCAACTGTTATGTTTTTTTCTCTTCTATTTGTCTTCATATTTTGCTTCTCCTCCTTGCTCAACGTACGTTCAATTTATATATTTTTCATTTTCCAGATTTAATCTCTCTCTGAAAGAATTCACCAGCTGCGTCTATTTCTGGCCTCCCTTAGTTTTTTTTTTTTTTTCCCGCCTGGCTGACGTCAGCAGAAAGTTATTTTCATGAATGGAGGGGGCGGTCACGAGGAGCCGGTGACGCGCGTGCTTGCGGAAGCGGAGAGTGGAATGTTGGTACACTGTTGTTGTTTTTGTAGTTTAACGGAGCTCGCGGCTCCTTTTCGGCTCGGCTGCGGAGACCCGACAACTCAGACCCGAGACCTGCTGCGAGCCACGGCAAGCCCCCCTTTCACTCTGTAGGATAAACACCCCTCTCCGAGAGAAGCACGCGCCCGGCGTGAAATTCCACGCTCACGAGGTAAGCTGGTGGTGGTCTTGGTGGTCGTACAGGGCTCTGTTTTTTTGTTTCAGTGGGAGATGTTTTGAATGTCCCATCGTAAACCGCTGGTGTCCTCACCATGACGAACCTTCTCCAGCTCTTTCCAGATTATTCTGTGCTGTACCATTCAACTTCTGTAGAGCTTTTACAAATAATTCATTTCCCAGCATGTAACTCTTCTAATAGTTTTTAAAGTTTATAAAAAAACAATTAAAGAAATGTTTTTAACATGTGTGAGCTTGAGAAGACCAGATCTGACACACAGAGCCACATTAAACAGTTTTATTTCACCAAACTCAAAAAAGAAGCATCTTATTATATTTTCTGTAAGAAACAGGACTCTAGAAGGTATGAAAGGAGGACATGGGCAAACACGCTGTTCAGTATGGCATTGTGGAGTGAGGATGCTTCCTCTTGTTTATTTTTATTATTTGCTTTTTTTTTTTTTAAAGTTGTTGTGCTACTTGCTGTGCATTTCTCCTTGAGTAACCAATCCTTAGAATTACGACATAAGGAAATAAACACGTGGTGTGCCCTGTAGGATTTCTGGGACAAAGGGCACTGCAGCCAACTCCCACGATGTGAATGGGCTTTTTTTCGGACATGTTTTGAAGTTTTGAAGCCCCCAGTCTGAGCTGTAGAGAAATACGTGTTTATTATAAGGGGAATACTGTGGTGTTTCTCCTCGCGCTCAGTGCGTGTGCTCAGGGTGACGTTATGTCAGATGAGCTGTGGGAGTTCACTCACTGCGTGTGTGGCTTTTTTTTCACTCGCT
Source organism: Clupeocharax schoutedeni (assembly GCA_037974565.1). Lineage (NCBI taxonomy): Eukaryota > Metazoa > Chordata > Actinopteri > Characiformes > Alestidae > Clupeocharax > Clupeocharax schoutedeni. Next base: position 7,895,666 of record JBBPDH010000136.1, read on the forward strand.
TTTCAGACGATCTTAGGAAAGAAGGTCATTACCGTGGCCAGCCTTTCCCTCTCATAGCCTTGGCCAGACCTCACAGCACAGTCAGATGTAACCAATCCTGTCCTTTATAACAGTAAACTATTAATAGTCCAGTTCCTTATGTGGACATGCAAGTTTTACAGTATATGAGTGAAGTGCTCGCCTAGAGACATTCTTGTAACAGCACGAGAAACCCACTCAGACCCGTATCAGACATTTCTTCATGTGCAGTAAATCTGCAGACTTCACATTCAAGAGCACTGGACAATAGTCCATTTTTTAATGTGGCGTGGCTAGTACTAGAGCAACGCCCTCATAGGAAAAGTGAGTCATGACTGGATAATGTGATTCATTTCCACATGCGATAAAAGAATTGTCAGTTCCCTCCTTTAAAGTGACAAAACCCGGGCACCCTTAACTTCAGCACTGCATATATGTTTTTTTCCCCGAATGCCCTCAAGCCTGAAACAGACACTGTGTATGTTATGTCTGAAACATGTCCATTTATGGAGAATTGAGAAAAGGCCACCATCCACAAGTACTCTCTCCATCTTTGTTAGTGGTCCAGTCTGGCCTTTAGTTTTATTGTAATACTCTGGCTCTTGAGATAAACTGTTGTGCTCAAGCTCTCTGCTTAAGCTTCTGCTGCTATAAATTAGGGGGGTCTACCTCCTATGAGAGCGTAGCGTAATTCTATCTGCTGGGCTGGCTGTGATCACAGTGTGAAGCAACGGCTATGATGATTTCATTTTTAAATGGGAGCACACACAGACACACAACAGTTGCTGGGCTGAGATTGCACTTTAAGCCATCATTCAGTATGTTCCAGTAGTCTGTAAGCTGTGAGCAAAAAAGCAAGGAACTTCTTATTTTGCTGCTGAGCACAGGGCTCAGGGTGGAACATGTATTCGCTCACTGATGACATTTGCCATTGTGATTTTTTTTGGAAAATTTTGGAGGAGTTCCACCCCGTTGCTCCTCTTTATGTCACTCTGTACGCAGGCAGCGTGACCTCGTCTGAGGGTTTGTCTGACTCACAGCGGCTGAGGTGTCTGCCGCTGACCTCCTACACCGTTTGTGTCGTCTGACTGTCTCTTTTAGAAGAGGCTGAGAGGAAGCGCATGCTGGTCTCCATCATAAGATGCACACGTGGGCCCACACAGTCCTGTCCTCACTGCTAGTAGCGGCCTGTACTCACACAGCTTTGATTTCCAGGGCTTGGTCACATGTCTTGCTGGAGGTCAGAGTAAATCGGGGTTGTGAAATGTATCCAGTGTATTACGTGTCTTAAGAGGACACAGCGATGGGAGCCTAGCAAAGGTTGTGGTAAGAACTACACATCTGGGTATAATGAACCGGATGCTTACTGTACTCTTTGTGGTTTTTCAGAACAGGCTTTGAAAGTGAATGAAAAAGTGGTGGCTGCTGATTTCAATGACTCAGAGTGAAACATGGGGGGAACTCCAAAGCCTGAAACTTTCTATTTGAGCAAGTCTTGACAGAAGCAGCAATATTGGCTTTAGTCATCATTTAGCCATTCTGACTTATTTCACTCTGGAAGGGTCAGGGGTCACGTTTGTTGTTGCAGAATCCTAGAAGCCAGTGATTAGCAGGATCAAGGCGGATAACAGGACAGTATCTGACTATTTCATAAGCAAGAGCATAGACAGTCAGTCAGCATGTCTGAATTACGGCTGTGTTAATGCGTCTTGATTAGGGTGGGTAGGGGATGCATTAGCTCTTTCTTGGTCCCAGTGTGAGTTCTGTGGGGGTGTCAGAGCCGTGATGTGCCAACTGCACCCTGCCCTTTTCCTGTTACTCTCACCAATTCCTGGATCTGAGAGGAGTGACCATGCCACTCTGTGGTTTTGGGCTGTGGATGGCCCGTCTGAAGCTAAGACTTCTTTTGTGGGACATTGATGTTTATGCTAAAAAGTATTTGACAAAATAGAATTCTCAGTGAAGTGGATCATTTAAGTGCAGTGTGAGGATTGTGCAATAGGAATGTCCTTCATTTCTCCTGTAATTGGACCCACTTGATTTTGGGCTTATGTTGTTTGGCGTAATTGGAAGTCATGCTCTGTGAAGTAACCCATTAGAGCTTCACTATACTGAGAGATTTAACGGTCAGTCTCCAGACTGTATAGGCCTTCATACTAAAGAGCAGAGCTGTCAGATTTGATATTCTTTCATGGGCTGGATTTGTTTAACTGGGCAGCTTCAAACACCTGTATGATTTGCAAGGTAGCTGAAAATAGTCATGCTACACATGCTCTTCCTCAGGGATTGTGTTCGCTGCTTTCTACTCGTTACCCACGGTGTAATAGCTTCCCGTTGTACATACTGGACGGGCTTGTCTTTGTTTTGTGCATGCTTCGCATTCCTCCGAATCCCTGCGTCCCAAGTTGGAAAAAAAGTTGCTTCGCTCAGATATCTGCTTCTCCTCCCTATCCGCAGAAAGTTCCGCCGATCACGCCAGCCCCGTACCCCGTACTTTTCCTTCCGCCCCGCGAAACAACGGGATTTTCCAGGAAACGTCAGTTTGGGAGGGTGTGATTCCCTGCCGTTCGTCCTCGCTCTTACCAGTAAACAGCATGACTCACCGCTCAGCTATGCTCTTCGTTTCCTTTACATAATATCCCACCGAACGCGCCGCTGCAGCACTGTGGAGCACGGTGGGCTGGGTCCAGAGCAGGCAGGCCTCTTCACCTCCCTGTGAAAAACATAGCTGAGCCTCCGGAGCAGGGCGGAGCCAGTTCCTTCCACTTGGTCTCTCAGCAGGCCGAGCCTGCAGAGTTAACTAGGGGGTAGAGAGATAGCAAAACAAACAGCAAGGATAAACCAGTGGGCCATTTATCACAGGTACGTCAGCACAAGTGCTTCTGAAGCACTGTTTGACACTGCCTGAGGTCTAGTCTACCACCTTTCACTCAGGTCAAGATCAGGGTTTGAACTTCAGCACAGACCTCATTGCTGAAACACAGCAGATTCACACTCTGGGACTTTCTTTAAATCTCAAAGTTCAAGTAGTGCAGCCTCCAATTATATTGCTATCTGGGCCTAAAGACAGCCATACTACACTCGAGCCATGCAGCCTAATGATTGGTAAATATTATTACTGTTGGCCCGAGATTAAGTCATAAATGATTCCGCTGCTTTGTTTTATTGGCATCAAACGAAGCCCCGCCAGTGAGCATGACGCAAACGCTTGTAG
>JBBPDH010000136.1:7898997-7910355 GCA_037974565.1 Clupeocharax schoutedeni
TCATAAATGATTCCGCTGCTTTGTTTTATTGGCATCAAACGAAGCCCCGCCAGTGAGCATGACGCAAACGCTTGTAGCCTTTAAAATCGCGTCAAGTAATGGTTCAGTGTTTGGCAGTGAACTTTTTCAGAGACAAGATTTTTCCTGTGAAGCACACAAACTTTCACAGTAATGTTATTGACTGAAATCACCTCACACCCTTTGATACAGTGACTAACATCCTCATGATGCCACCTACATATTTACACATAGGGTGATGACCGGCTTTCCCTTGTGATCCCTGAAAACTTTCAGTTCTGTTTTCTCTGCTCATTCCAGATGCTGCATGTTTCACTAAGCGAACTAAGGTTTTGTAGAGTGGTGTTCTAGTTAGATGATGGCAGGTGTTCCCTGCTAGTATGGAACGAATGGGGCAGTGATCATGTACCTGCCTAAATCATGAAAAAGATTTTGACCCAACATATTTATTTAGCAGCGTTTCGGTGTTGTGACCATGGAGAGACAGTAATGTTTAAGTGCTTTTGGATCTGAAACTAGGGATTATGGTTCACTTTGACCTGGTTCACTGTTACTGCATGTTGCAATATATGGACAATTTTGTGATACTGCCGCTGTTCTCATAATGGATAGATGGTGAGCCAGAGAATCCTATCCTGGTGGCACAATCTCTGTTGTTTTTGAAAGAGCCGCTCAGGGGTAGAAAGTAACATTCGTCATATGTTGTGTAAGTATGTTGCAACGTATTTACATTAGTAGGATGGAATTCTTCCAAGCTTTTGATAAACATCTCTGCTTTAGGATGAGCTGTCAGTATTGCGGATTCCTGTAAAATGAAATTTATAATTTCATTCCTGATGAAACTGTGATCTCACTCTGACCGATGAATGAAATGATAACAGGCATGATGCTATTATCTTGGCTATAACTCACTGACTGACTCATATTTGTATGTCATCAGTGTTGCCTGAAGATTTAAAACATTTCTAAACAGAATTTGCCTGATAAACCAATGAATCAAGGCACACCGGATTATTTGGGAAGTTTGAGCTACTGAACACGACTGTTTGAGCATAGAGTAAAGATATGGGTTTGCAACTACAGTACTTTTGGAGACTACAGCAAAACACAAGGCTATGACTTGGAAGATCACACATTAAAAACAACGTTACGTTAGCGTTACTTTTGTTGTTGAAGGGATAGTAAACACTGCCAAAATTCTGAAGCCTTTAACCCTTGGTCCTAATCCAACTGGTCTCAGGTTACTAAAGTTTGAAACATAAGCTGTCAGCATGTATTAACTAGAAGAGCAGCTGATGTGAGTGCAGTTATTCTGTGTCGGTGGCTTTTAGACAGACCAGTTTACAGTCATGTCTAAAGTTCTGAATGTGTTGCATATACAGTCATTTCAGCCAAGTGATCATATCACTAGTGGGGAAGGTAAAGAAGAAAGGAAAGTCTGCCACGTGGAAGGAATTTCTCATGGTAGTGTCAGTGCAGTACTTTTATGGTATAAACTTTAATCCACTGTTGCCCTTTGTAAACTGGCACCTTTGCCAGTTGTTACAACAGTTTGCTCTACTTTTACTATTTGGTTTCAGTCTCTCTTTAAAGGGACTTTGTTTAAAAAAAGGTGGACCTCAAAAAATAGTTAAAATTGTTTATATGTATCATGCCCAAATTAGGGGCCTGATTTGACGAGCTCTCTAGCCTTTTCTGAAAGTGAAAAAGTAATGCGTGTAGGATATTAAGTATGCAGCTTTTCCAAATGGAAAGTGGGGGCCCCTTAAACCTTGCCCAGTATGTGTGTGTGTGTGTGTGTATAGTAAGGAATGTGGCTCTGTTATCCCCACTTCGTGCACTCTCCATGGCTTCTCTCCCAGGGCCCTTTCCCTGTGACATGTTTTTCTGTTTTCCTAGCCCAGCTCTTGATAGCCAGAATAAGAGCTCCAGTGTTTCTGCAGCCCATCTAATGTGCGTCGCCAAAGCCAGTGGCAAATCGGGTGGGGTGGTGTGGGGGTGAAAATGCACTCGTTGTTCTGCAGTTGAGATGATGAAAATGCGGCCTTGGGTTTGCTAGGGCTTTTCCTATTTCGCGGGTTTGAGCAGGAAAAGGGGGCCCCGCCATGGTCAGGTCACTTCATTTCCCACTGCATATGGGAAGGGGGGGTTATGGGTTGTGGGGGCGACCACACGCCATTGGAATTTGAAGGAAATTCACTCTGTATATATGCGAAGAGCTGAAAGGCTGGAGGCCCCACGTATAGTGTGTATGTGGGTCCCTCTTTTCCACTCCTTTCTATGGTCTTCCCTGTTAAGAAAAGCAGGGGCTCCTCCGTTGACGCAGCCCTTTTAAAAACTCCGAACCAACTTGCTGTCTAGGAATGCTCTTCTCATCATTGCTGGCCTTGCATCATTTATCACATACTTTTTGTTTCTGGCATTAACCCTTGGGGACTGCTCAGTGTTCTATTTTCAGAAAAAGGGAGAAGGGTGGGAATAGCACAAGGGACGTCGTCATCTTGTACACACATACCAGGGCTAATATTCAAACTGTTGCTATATAAGGTTCTGTCTTTTTTACTGACATTTTCAGTGTACTGTACACATTACAATTTGTTTTGTGCTTTGCTATTTTGATCTGAATAAGATGTGTAGCCTGGCTTATATGGGACCTTAGGCTGAGGTGCAGATGGTATGAATCAAGACGTCATGTGGTGTTATGTTTCAACTGTGCTGTTGATTTTCTATGCCGAACCTGAACGAGGATCCCCAGACTACGGTCTTTGATCTCGCCATGGCCAAACCATTTGGACCACCGTTTAATGCACAGCATGTCTGCCTTACTGAAAGCAGCCATGAGAGTGAGTAAGAGCTTAATATAATGGCTTAAAACGTTTGAGTGCCACAAGAACTTCTCTAATGTTATCTCTGAATCTGAACCATATCTCTGAAGTTGCTGTTTTGGAAATGGGACTGTTTTGCCCAACGGCAACAAAATACCAATCCATAGAAACGCATTCTGTTCGACATGGACGTGAATAAGTGCGGAGGAATGTAGAGAGAGCAGAATCACAGATAACATGCATTACTAGGAAGAGATGTGACACTGCCTAGAAGGTTGTTTTCCCTTGAATGAAAGATTAACATCCCTAAGGAATAATCACTCTTCTTTTGATAGTCATTGGTGAGAGGGTTGCTCCTGTTGAGCCGGACCTCGAGTCTTTTTTCCCTGTTAATGAGGTATCACTTATCACATTTCCACTTAAACTGCATTGTTGGCAGAATTTTACGGTCGGCACACAGAGCTAAATATAACCAGCAGAGTTAAATAAGGGCATGAAGCAAGCCAGGAAAGCCCAGTGTAACAGAATCCAGTCACGCTCCTAAAGCTGATAAAGTACATTGTCTAAAAACAAAAATATAACAGTGACTGTGTAAGGGAAACTATTTGCGGGTGACACAGCGCCTGCTGGAATGTTCTGCATATCTCCCACACAGAAAAGTACAGTATAGTCCTGGCTTAGCAGAAACATATCCCAACACATCCCAGAATAAGGAGCATGACCAGCGTCTTCTGCTATACATCATAACATCAGGCAATACTTATTATTTTAGAAAAAAAGAGTGTCATTAGTAAATTGTTGGTACACACAAATCAGATTTTAGGTAGTTCCAGAGTGACGCATGAAGGGCTGAGTGCACATTGTGGCCTTGCATAAATACTAGGGTTTCGTAAGTGTCCTTATCAGCGGTGCCCCTCTTTGGGAGTTGTCTGTTGGGTTTATTAAAGAGGTTGTCCTACCATGTGTGGTGACATTATGAATGAACCTTGTTTACCATCGGGCTGCTCATGTGACCAGCAATCACACCCATTAGCAGGGTGTCTCCATGGCAGCACTCTAGCACAGTGCATTCTGACACGAGGGGGGGTGGGGTCATCCTGAAGCTGAGAGGTTTAAATGTGCCTTTCTGTTGTTTTTTATTTAGCTTGTTCTATTTTTTTTTCTTGACAATGATGGTCATTTCAAACTGCAAGCTCTTCTGTACAGAAAGGCCTTTTTAAAGCTTGCTTGGGCAAAAAATAACCTGGCGCGGATAGCTGAGCAGAGAGATCAGACAAAGCCCCATGTTGAGGGCTGACCTGTTTCTATTATTGTACTCGCAATGGTCTAGTGAACTACATTGTGAGAACGCTCCCCCAGCAAGTAAACAGGGTTGCCCTTGTCAGGAGCTCAGTTTGTAAGCCATTGCTGACCCCTGGTGGCTAGCATGCAGAACTATTTGCTGACTCCAGTTTCCTGAAGACCTGTTCTCAGTCTTAGTTCCTGTTGCTCAGCACATTTGTGCCTCGCCTTCTCTGAAAGACTTGTTTTGTCTCATTAGGAGTTTACTGTAGCCTTCATGACTAGACACTGGTGTATTAAAGCATCATAGATGTGGAGAGCCAATCACCTGCTTTAGTCAGTCTAGTCCTTGAGGGACATTGAGTGGTGCAGTTTATTGTTTTCAGTCATTTAGAAGGCTTAATTCAACCCATCACTTAACTATCAATCTGCTTTTGTAACTCTGTCAGATGTTCTGGAGCATGGAACATATAAAACTGCAGTGACTCTAATTATTCCTTCTTTTTCCCACAGACATTTCTCAGAGCTTCTGACCAACTGCTTGCATGCAGGGTATGACGACTCACTTTAAACCAAGCAAAGCTTTAAAGGTAAGCTTTGTTCTGAGTGTTCATTCAGTATTGTGGGACATTTTCCCAGGCCCAGATTAAGCCTAAGCATGAAAAGTATTTTCATAAGCAGACAAAAAAAGTGTATATGCACACAAGCAAGAATGGCATTTCAGTTATTTACTCTGAAGCTAAGCTTAGGCCATATCTGCAAACCTGTCCCTGCAAGCGGTAGCGACTTTCTAGTGTTATACGCTCTGCTGGTATGTTGCAGGTAAAGAAGGAGACGGGTGAGAATGCTCCAGCGCTCAGCGATGACGAGCTGGTGGCTATGTCTGTGCGGGAGCTGAACCAGCACCTGCGTGGCCTTACCAAGGAGGATGTGGTGCGGCTAAAGCAGCGACGGCGCACACTGAAGAACCGTGGCTACGCTGCAAGCTGCCGCATCAAACGTGTCACGCAGAAGGAGGAGCTGGAGCGGCAAAAGACGGAGCTGCAGCAGGAGGTTGACAAGCTAGCCCGGGAGAATGCCAGCATGCGCTTGGAGCTGGAAGCACTGCGCGCCAAGTACGAAGCACTGCAGTGTTTTGCCAGAACTGTGGCCCGCGGGCCTCTCTCCCCCGGAAAGGTGGCCGCCACTACCAGCGTTATCACCATTGTCAAGTCAAACAACCACAGCCCTGGCTCCCCGCCATTCTCTGCGGCATCATAGAGGGACGGGAGGGATGCTGCCGGTCCATCTGGTCCAACATCGTTTTCTGATTCTCCAGCCTGGCCTGCATCTGCCCAACCCACAACTGAGAAGGACTCTTATTGATTGGACTTGAGGGGGTGGGTGGGGTGGGGTGGGGTAGGGTAGGGGAAGGGAGGCTGACTCTATGTGACCGTAGACTGCGTTGACTTCTCTTTCTCTCTCTCTTCTTTTCTCTGTCTCTCCATCTCACCGACACACACAAACTTTTCTACGTTGTCTGTGCACTGTGCTCTAAAAACCTCCGGCACCGGCAGGGCGCACTGGCCTCTTCCCCTCTCTCCGCCCACAGTGAGACTTAGCAGAGACAAGACTTGCTTAAAGTGAGACTAAGTACTTGATTTAACCTGCCATGGCAGTCTGTGATAGCTCTGATGCCTGTGGTATCTTACGTTTTACATCAGAGGGTAAACGTATATAATCAGCGTTGACTATAATATATTCTTGTTGATATACTTGTTTTTCTAAGTAGTTTGATCTATGACAAATCTGCCTGCAACCATTTAATGAGCAGAGATTCTTTTCAATGTTATTTCATAAATTGCCAGCCATATGTGGATAAAAATATGGTTTTGGTACTAAAACTAGGACCCATAATCATGCTCATTCAAAACTGGTGGGAAAAAATGGTCAAAAGTAGAAACTAGAGCAAGGAAGTTCTAGCAGTCTACAGCCATATGTTAAGTCGTAGAATAGTGTCTTACATTAAAAGGACAAGTCCTTTTCAAAATTCTCAAGACAACAAATGGATTGAACCAAAAGTTTAAACAGCCTCGTGGCTCTAATTCAGAAATGAACACACAATGTTTGAACAGCACTTATTTTACTGTTCGATGACAGTTTAATACTACAAAAGCACTTGCAAAGTAGAGTTATATAGAATATACAGGACTACGAAATAAAAAGGCACTTCTTGAATACACTGACTACTTGTTTAAGTCAACCGTAAGATTTATCATCTAAACGTCGCCCGCTAGCTAAAGGGTGTGTTTAGTTGTCAGTTGTCTTGAGAAAGATTTTTCGCTTTCCCAGTTTTGTTTTTTTCCTCACCAGCACCATAATGAATGGTAGGTAATCCATATTGGATATAGAGATTATGGGAGCAGCCTTGGCAAAGCAATGCAAGTCCATTATTACCTGTATATTACAGAACTTAAGCTGTGGCCTCATGAATGAAAAAAAATATCATCCAACTTCAATTTCGCACAGAAAATTCCATCCATTTAGAAAGCATTCCTACTGCTGGGTCATGAGAGGTGGCACTGCCGGTGTTGGTACCCCCTGATTAAGCGTTTATGAAATGGTAAATACTTTGAAATTTCGACACAGACTCTTGGGTAAAGACAGTCCTGTTATAATCCCGTTGAAAATAAACGGTGTATCTCTCTGAAGACGAGCTTGATCGAGATCATTTGTTCTGGCTCTTAGTGTCTTAGTGAAATGACTAGTTGTAAGTGAGAGAGTTGAAGTCAGGATTGTCTCTTACCCAAGTGGCTATGACTGTTCCTTCTCCTCCAGTTCTCTGCAGTGGAGGGGACTGGGGGAAGACTGTGCTGCTGTGTGGTTCGCTGGTGGCCTCGCCTCAGTGGGCTACTGCTGTGCTTTTAGCATACTTATGTTTTTTTGTATCTCCTCTGATGTTTTATATATGTCCTTTTTATGTCCAAATGCTCGTTTTCATTTGTTGTTTTTCTATTTCTGTGTGACTTAGATGGATCTTGTATAATAGATGGTTTAGGGCATGACTTGCGTATCTTGGGAGTAGTGTGACCTTTGTGATTAGTTTGTTTAAGTTCAGTTTTACACGATTGATTTCTTTAAGCTGTATAATCAACTCTGAACTTTGGACACAATAGCCATTCTGCTTTAAAAACCCTGCTTACAAACAGGCACTCGTCTAATCAGTCCGTCAGCTCCTCAGACCAGCAGTGTTCATGACGATCCAATGCTTTCGGCTCACTCAGATGCTTTTGCTAATTTTGTCACAATACAGATTGTAAAAGAGAATGCTAAATTTCAGTATTCACGGGGTTCAAAGACGTTGTGGTTGGATAAAAACTGAACAGACAGCATTTCAAACTATGTGTTCAAGAATGTTGGCTGGATTGACTTACAGCAGTTTTTGTTAAACTATAAATGTCATAGTTGCTCTGTTTGATATATATTGTAACCTCATGTATTTTTGTCCCAGTTTTAACTTTCTTGTAGACCTCAAAGGCATTCTGAAAAAAGTCCAAAAACTCCCAGCCTCATGCCCACTTTTTTTCAGTTCCTGTTATGTGGAAAACCCAAAAACTATTAATCACTTCCTCATTAAGTGTTTGTTTAATTTGATCATTTGCAATAGATTCAGATATTAAGAAAAAACTGACAAAACGGCTGTTTGTGCATTTTACTGACATCTGGTGGTGATCTTTCAAAATGCTGTGAACAAATGCTGGTGAATCCAAGCCACTGCCTCACCTTCTTTACATGAAAGAGGCATCGTTTCTTTTTAAGGATCTCAGCTACCACCAAAGTAATCGGCTACTTTATACTCTTCCCAGGATATGTTTATTTTCTTTTTCATTCCAGATTATTAAAGTCCACAGGCAAGGGCCTTTTGCAGCCATATTATTAATCCCTCATTTGTTCCAATTGGACCGCGTCACACTCAAAACTAGGGGACATGCGGCTCTAAATGGTGCCAGTGTTCTGTTGGCCAGTTCGGATGCTTCTTTTTAGCTGCATACAGTCTGTCTCAGAGTGTGACCTGGTGCCGAAGAAAGGACCCTCACCACCTGTGAATTCTGATGTCTCTGCACAACAATTGCCTTGTCTTTGGATAAAAGGTGTACAATTTCTGTACCATATTCCATCAACCGTTCCTTCTCATTTTTCGTCCTTGATGGTGAGCATAGCATCTCGACTAAGTGGGTACTTTTTGGTCATTATATTCTGCGTATGCTGTATGTGGCCTTTTAGGCTGAACAGGTTAAATTATTCTATATTTTACACAACTATATTTTTGAAAGTATATATTATATATGCGCTCAGACAGTCCTTAAAGCTATTTACCATGAACGCACATAGGAAATTTAACCATTGCTCTTGAACACACTTGCCTATAAACAGAAAGGAACTTCTTGATGAGGTATGCTGCTCCAAATGATTACATTGTAATTGTCAATATTAAGGTTGAATTAACAGGTAATGGAGGAAGAAGTCATATAAACTGTAGTTAAGTAGTGTCTATAAGGAGCTTGTGCTTGGCATCATTTATGTACTGTAGAAGAATCAGAGGTAGTGGTTTGTTTTAACGGGCAACTGCAGACAAAAGTTTAGTTCTGGTAAGTTTAAGGCGTAAAATCTAAACTGCTCTACATTCAAGAGTGATTGTAAATACAGACAAGGAAGGCAGCAAACCTAGGCTTAGATTAATCATATCATATGATTTGCATTATTAATCTGTTTGTATGTATTACAGTTGGACTTTGGTATTTATATTGATTTTTTTGTTTTTATTTTCAACCTTTAAATTATTTTATTTACATTTATTTACTTTTTTTTTTTCCAGTGAACTACCCTCATGTACAAATAAAATGATTCTCTATTTTCCACTTTGGCTGAAAATAAGGACATAAATTATTCCTGTTTAAAGTATGCACTGTCCATTTTGTACTATTAAATAAAGCTTCCTCATTTAAGCAGCTTCCAGTGCCTATAGCAGCAGATTTCAATGCAGTAGTGTAGAATTAGCATTCATTTTTCAAAAGCAAAAAAAGCAAGAAAATGACCTTTTGTGAATATCTATCATTTTATTTCATCTGAGAAGCTTTAATAGACAAGACAATTGTAGCAGTTAAAATCCACAATATCAACATCCATTGTTGACATTACTCAAATCTACCTGAACTCGTAATATAAAAGCACATAAGCTTTAAACCTAGATTTTACCCAACATTCGTAAGGCAGTTACCATTGGCACAAGAAGTAAAGTGGAAAGTCAAGTTGCATACATGAGCCCTGCTCCTAATACGATATGTATATTAAAACCCTCTTTAGTTCTGTATTGGAATAATTCAGACCAACACAAATAATAAGTTACATATTGAGAGTTTACACACACTGACGATACAAAGTCAGAAATACATTCTCCCAAAATTGTCCAAAATTTTTAAAAATGCATTAATAAAGTCTAGTGAAAGGCTTTACAAATTTACAATATACTTGAGTGGTCTCCTTTAATAAGCCATGCTGATGGTAATAAATGCTCTGCAAAAAGCATAAATATGACCTGTGTGATCATAACTTGACCTTCAAGTTGCAATGTCCTATTTAACAGGCTTGTGGCTAAAATTGATTTTTTTTTTTTTTACCTCAGTTTGCATGAATGTAACTTTAATTTAAAAGGTTACTCAGTGAAAAGTGAAGTTAGAGAGAGTAGCATACTTAATTATACCCCATACTTCCCCAACCACAACCTGTACAACCAACCATATTTGAATCATTTACAAATTATTTACAATTAACAACACGTGTAACTTTTAACAATAAGAGTGCTGAAATTCCCTGATTCTCATCCGATCTGCCATCCTTTGAGAGGATGACGAGAAAATGAATGAGCTTCCCAGTCGGTGCAAGTGGCGTGAAAAGCCCTGCATTTTGTCCGTGATGTGAAAGATATCAAGACTTTCAAAGGATCTAGGTAAACAGTTTGATGTGTGCGCTCCAAAGCTGGGGTGTTTGATAGACAGTTCCGTTCGTCAGGAGAACCCGCGGAGGACCCCAGAGCATATACTTCAAACGGGCACACGCAAGAGGCGCTCTCTGAAGTGTCAGTTCCAGCCAGTGCAAATTGTGTGAATGCCCCCCTCCCCATCCTTTACATTAATCCACCATGGTGTTGCACAGCCAGGAGTAGGGGGCTTCTGTAGCTGCGTGATCATCCTCCGGCTGCTAGAACAGAGCAGGGGCAAGGACGAGCAACGTGACTAAACAGTGCAAAGTGGCCTCTTTCCCGTGGTGCTAAAAGAAAAGTTACGAGCACTAATTCTGCTAATCCTTTCATATTACCTAATGAACTAATTTTCAGTGGAATCCAGTAGACGTCCATTATTAACATGCCTTCATTAGCAGAGGCTTATGGAGACCCAGATCAATTTAGGATTAAGTGGTCTAAAGTAGAGCACCCAGGACATGCAAGTCTAGTATATTCTCAGATTCTCTCCGTTTCTGATCCTATCCTGTATGAAAACTGCAACTGGATCTCCTTATACACTCCCGATAAACTCTAGAACTCATCGTCCGTGTCAATCAGTGTGATTTTGTCTGACTTCTTCTGGGTTTTGGTGATATTGGGGCCAAGCTTTCCATTCTGGCTGGGCTGCACTACCTCCTGGGTGGACTGCTGTGTGTATTGTTGGTAGGCTGGGGAGAAGTTGTGGATGGCATCCTGGACCATGTCTCCAGGGTTGATGGTCTCCTTCAGTCCACTGGAGATGCTGTGCATAGGGGCAACGTTATCTGTAGAGGTAAAAACGATATAATTCTTATGTCATGTAGAGATAAGGGTGTTAGTGAGATAAGTTTTTCCAAGAATGGAGGCTGATCTAAGATCAGCTTCTGTCTTTCATATTCTTATGAGTATGAGAACACATAATGGTTGGCGCTGATTGAGGAGAAGCACTTGCACCCTGGAATATTTAAAAAAAAAAAAGTCCTTTTCTATGAAAGGATGGAAACTTGAGAGGAAAGAAGAGGGAGACCCTCTAGGTGTGGTGAAAGGAAATACAGGAGAGCAGAACAATGCTTTTTCATGACTTCAGGACATACAGAATAATGGTAATCAGTTTTGGTCTTGGAGTACCCCTGGCCTGGATATCTTGGTATTTTCCCAAGCAACACTACACCCAGTTTGACTTAAGAAAGGAAGGCTGCTGATCAATTGACTAAG
>JBBPDH010000136.1:7921583-7936741 GCA_037974565.1 Clupeocharax schoutedeni
TTCTTTTAGGATCAGTTTTTCCTCCATGACTGCTTTCTCTCTGTGTGTGTTTAGAAGGGGCAGACCGTACACTATCCCGCTTCAAAGCTTTGATCCTATTGGTTGCGCGAAAATGCGTCACAGGGCTGCCGAGAGGCGCGTGGCAGAGTGCTTTTGCGCTCTTGCGCCACGCAAGCCATAGAAAACAATGGGTTTCAGAGCAAAGCAAAGCGCCTGCTGCGTTCGGTCTGAAAGCCCCATTACACTTCTCCATTTTTTCTTGGATCCAACACATCACTTCCTGCATAATATATCACACTGCTTGACAGATGTCATTTTAATAAAATCTTTATTTATATTCAACTATCAATGTTTTTATGCTGTGGCAGACTGGTTCAGGTCAGTTGGTGCTCAATAAAATGCGTGTAATTGGGGAAGGGGTTCAGAAACGTAAGTAATGCAAGCAGAAAAGCAAACTCTAAAAACTCCAGAGCTGTCAAGGAAAATGGGCTGCATCCTCAGAAGTTTGAATTTACAGCCTGCATATTATTTTTCGTGGGCAATGACAGTAATGCTGCTGATCCAAATCAGTATCCCAAGAGCAAAGCATTAAAGGAACACAATCTTAATTTTACCCTTTTAGCATGCATTAGGAGAACTGAAAACATCAATGAGGGCATCTTTCAGAGGGAAATCAAAAAAGACAACCGAATACTAAAAGCAACAAGAGCTGCTTTAATCTCTTCACAATTTACATACGTTTTCCCCACACAACCCTCTCCAGCAGTTCTCAAAAGGTGCTGTTTGCCATGCTGTGGATGAAATGGTGGTGGAGAAATTGCTTGGCTGCTGGCCTGAGACTGCACTACTGGGATGAAGATAATAATTATACGCAGAGGAACACTGTTAGACTGGTGTTCAGCGACTGAGAAATAGATCTCCATGAAACATTGTTTAACTGCTTCAAACCTTCTGCTTCTCGGAGGCATTAGAGTTTTGGTGGGAGGGAAAGAGAAGCTTCGAAGGCAATCAAAACATGTCCTCCAGGTGCACTCCAGGTCCTGTGTAGAAGAATTTCTTTTTCCGACCCCTTCTTCGATCTCTAGAGTCCCAGCAGTCCAATTACATAACATATCCTTGAGAAGCATATTCTATATTACAAGTTTTTCATGGGTCATGCAACAGGGAAAGTGCACACAGGATGTGTCAGCAAAAGCAGTGAAAGTTAATTTCAGCCGGCCGGTAACCCACTCCAGAATCAATAATCTAAAATAGAATTACTTCAGCTGGAAATAAAAGATCATGAGAAAATACACTTCCCTTGTATCAACGCTCTTGTCCATTTATTCAACTCCACTTACCATATAGGTGCCTTGTGTTGAGAATGATCCACCAACTAATTTATAACTGCTCACCTGAGGACCTATGGGAGGTTTGGGTAAGCCATTGAAGAATTGGAGATTTGGAAGAACTGAAAAGTAAACTAAAGTGCACCTATATGGTAAGTGGAGCTGATAGATGAGAGCTTGGGTGTAGATACAAGGTAAGTTTACCTAATAAGGTGACTTGTCTCTGTATTCATAGTGCGCATTATATTAAGTGATTAACTAGACATTCAAATCTCATTACAATGCCCAAAGTGCTCAAAGTAAATGTACAATGTGAACATCCAACTAATTAAATACAGGCTAAATCTGAGAGAGAATAAAACAATGCTATAATTATACGAAAGCATGTACTGAATGTAATTTTTAAAAAATGATCATACACTTGCCAACCCCTGTTTACACATGGCATACTACTGTAGTTTACAGCTGATAACAAATGGCAAGAAAAGACCTGATACACTTTGCTGGCACTGCAGTTTCTTTGCTAAAAAAATATTCCCAGTCTTTGAAAGGGTCTATAGCTCCCAACATAGGTTAGTCTATTTTATATTTTCTCTGAGGTCATTTCAACATGTGAAACTTTGTAATTCAGTTATCCTTAGACTGCAGTAATAATCTGTTTGCTTTTGTTTCATCTTTGGAGTCACACACAAACATTATTAGTTTTCCTACACAGCTGAAGCCATGGCTGTTCACTGAAAAAACATTTTTTAAAAAGGAGAAGCCATGGTGAGATACTAAGACGCAATCCAAAACATAACACATGTTTAACAATTTTAGCTTTAATAAACTTTACATTTTAAATTCTGGGACATTTTGTCAAGAAGGTCAGCAGATCCGATTTAGTCAAGCTTAAGGTTTGAACAAAATGTCTACTTTATTAGGTTACATTTCTCCTATTATGATTAATGGGACATATATTCAAATCCTAAGATTCATCTAATTGAATATTGCAATCTTTTAAATTAAAGTTTTCATATAAATCCAGTTAAACATTAATAAGATTAAAAAGTGACTCTCCATTACATCGGCAGCCGCAGCATTTACACTACCCTCTTATCTGCTTGGGCAAGGCACAAAACGCAATACTTTAGTCAACCCTGGTTCGTCAACGACAGCTATCAGTATTTTTAAAGCAATTAAGGCTACAATAAGGAAGTAACAATACCTGCCTGACACCAGGGATCTATTCATCTCTGTGATCCACTGTTGACCATGTGTTGAAGAAGCAATGTGAGAAATTGTGTGTTTTCATGACTGTTCAGACAGGAACGGGTCTCAAATTACACTTTATTATCCAACCTCGACATGGATAGTCCACCACCCTGTGGAAAGGATGGGGAGGGGGGCAGCATACAGCTCCACACAAAGCTCCTTTCCTCCACCTACGCTATTTGCTTTTTATTTTCCTGTGCTTTTCAGAGCGCCATGGCCATTAGCGCCTCCAGCTCCTCCTGCGCTCTTCAATCCTGAGATCTCTGCCTCACCTCTCTTGGCATGCAGTTTGCCTAGGCTTTCACAATAGTCCCAAGGCACAGCTTTGAGAGCAACTCCTATTTTGTTATGTGAGGCTTTGGTGAATCCAAGGCTCAGAAACTAGACTGAATGTCTGGCACTGGATTGTGTTTGCCCAGAACAGTGAGTAAAGTAAATGGAAATGAACATATATTGAACATAGATCAATATATTCTATATGTTTCTCTCTTATCTACATTTAAACACACAAAAAAACATTATTTATAAAAACATACATCCCTGTATCTGTGGTAAAAAATAACCATCAAATTAGATCAATGTACTTCTCATACAAATCTGGATTCATTTAAAAGCTTTTTAGTAATGATAAAATACATCGCCGTTTCTTTTACAGTGTTGGATGTAGCAGATTTGTGTGATGGGCAGTCCTCATAGGCTGCTTTTTGTATACATACTTAAGCTGACAGGCAGACGTTAATAATGTGTGATGTGAAATTTAAACAGCTAATCAACACATCAAAATTTTGGTGCAAGCATTATTGGCTCACTGGGGCTGAGGAGATTACTTGGACACTGAAATTTGGTTCTGAACAGCACAAAAATTTAAGTTACTTGCTGGAATTAAAGTAATTGTTTCTATATCATTAACATTTTGAAACATGGCCTTACATGTGGGGAAAGCATAACTCCCATCTAAAAAAAACTCACCTGGTGACAAGTGATGAGCAAGGCAGACCAAACAAATATCCCAGAGAGAGCCTGGGCAGCAGTTGTGTTTAGGAAGATCTGGTCTTCCTCTGGTGTCCCGTTCTTTGATATGATGACTGTTAAGTTAGACATGCGGCTTAAGTTTGACAGTAACGGTGAAGAACGAGTAGAATCCTGAACACTGCTGTCTGAAGTCATCATCAGTGTACTATTAGCAGACTCTTCCAATGACGCATTCATCTGTGAAAACAATTAAATTAGAAGAATATTTTGGTACATAGTTTTGTTACAATAAACTAAAGTATGGAACACCATGATAGAAAACACCCAGAAATGTAACGGTGGCCAGTTTTAAAATGTGGGCTTTCCTGTTGTCACTATGCAGTTATGGCTGCAGACAGACAATATAAATGTTAATAAAGAAATAGGTGAGAAACTGCTCACACTTTACATCCTGTCAGCAGACAGCTGCAAGCTGTAAGCATAAGCACCAAACCACAGACCTCGTCTCAGTTGTCTCAACCTATAACCTTTATAGTTTACTGTATTTACACTTTGGAAAATAAGATCTTTTGTTTATTTTACTGTTCACATTTGCAAATCTCATGTAATCCTGTGGTGAACTATGTTAAACAGAAGCAGAGATTTATACAGTTAGCCTATACTAAGTAACATATTGGATTTAAAAAATACAAAATGATTTTACACCTGCAGTTTCACTTAAAGTGCACATTATAGCCAAAAGTAGGTACATTACTGTTAATGGCACACCCTGTCAGTGCCAGAACAATATGGCATGCTAGATTTGGAATGGAATGTCCAATATCCTCAGAAATGTAAAGGTCTGGTGTCCACATACTTTTGATCATAGGTTAACTTTTTTTTTTTTACTTCAACTGACAATCATTCACATTTATTTTCCGGTTTTATTATTAGTGACAACTGAAAATAACTGCTGTTGAAGCATAAACACCTGAAGTATCACAAGAGAAGATGAATTACACACTTCATGAATTAGGCCTACTGCTCTTTCAGGAACTCCTAACAGGCTGGCTGGCCTGAGGTCTTACTAAAAGGGGTTACTTCTATATTAAAGTAATGTGGCCTCTTATGTGAACATGTGAACACACCACAGAGCACAGTGAGAACAATGTGAAATGATTCCTCTATCATTCACCTGTTCGCAAAGTAAAGCATGTATAAAAAAAGGAATGTATAGAACCATCAGTGTGTTTAAGCCTCTATTGCTTAGTGCTTTAAAATCAAGCACATATGCAAGCAGTCTCCTCAGACAAACACTGGCAGTATAGAGGTTGTACTGAGGAGCTCAGTGGCATTGCACAGTGAAAGGTTGTCAACTTTGTGACAAGACTGAACTGAACCCAGTTAGAGCTATGCTGGCCAACTGTTTATACTACTATTGTAAAATGAAAGTGTCTAAAAGCCCAAAGCCACAAAGCTGTAGGCCACCCAAACCTACAGAGCAGGTCCACTGAAGACAGTGGTCATATCAGTACTCAATATCAATATCAGTACTGAGGTCTGTGTCTTCATAGCCAAGGTGCTGCACAGCAGCCTAAGATTACTATAGGTAATGCCAGGCGTCACATGGAATTGCGTAAAGTACTTCTACTAGAGCAGTGGAAATTTGTTCTTTGCAGTAATGAACCAAACTATACTACCTGGCAGTGTGACAGACGAATCCAAGTTTGGCAGATGCCAGGAGAACAATACTGAGCGGCATGCTAAATCTGAAAAGGTATGTCAGGTGTCCACATAATTTTGACAATAACGAGCGTAGGGTAGGTTAACGTTGTTTTAAACCTCAGTTTTAGTAATTTATATTTCGCTATCATTTTTGTGCTAGTTTTTTGGTGACAACAATAACAAAACAATTGAGAATAATGCGTGGCTTTGCTATGTTGACAAGTTTAATTTAACCATGTCCATTTGAGAAGTTTTATTTAATCGTGTCAATTTAGAAAAAACATCTACATTTAATCCTAATCCGTTTCTCAAGATTTTTAATAAACCGAAACACATATATTTTCTCAAACGAACAGGTTTACAATAGGCCTGTGTCAAACCTAAGATAAGCCCTGTGTTACCATAACAAGTGAAGGGTGTCAGGGTGGGGTGTACTTTTTCCACTCGTGTTTATGCTGCGCAGAAGTAGATACTCGTCACTTTGTTTCGTTTACGGAGGACAAAGGTTTGTTGTCGAGAAGAAAAACCTTAATGTTTATAAGCAGAGGTAGAGAAAATGCGTTAGACACTTACCGTGGTTGACAACAAGGTCTGGCACCTGTCTCTGCCTCCCTGTTCCGCTCGGGTACACCCAGACTAGAAGACACCAGCTGTACTCGTTACGTACGAAATGTTCCACTTCTTACACTCAAACACACCGTGGGGCGAACCGTGCACACAATTGAACTCTGTAGTAAAGTGCGACGTACTTCGCCATCAGTTTGAACCTGCTATCTCGCCCCAGCACCGACAACTCGTAACTTCCTCGTTTTGCCCACAGGTAGGTCGAAGTCCGCAATGAGCTCAGTCCTCCTAAAACTACTCTTGAAACACACCGGTCTTGCCATTCACTTATATTTTTTTCGTTTTGGTTTTTAAGTGAATTCATAAATGAGTGTATATGTATATATTGGATTAAAATGTCTTGTCCTCCGTGCAGGTAGACGTTCCTAACGCACGCTCCCCACCCACGTGACTTACAGGCGTTTATCTTCAATCACGTGGCCTCGGTAGTCCCAATAACTTACAAGGGAAGCGCACCTGTTTGCTCCAAGAGTGCACAGGTGAGTAAAATCTTAAAGAAAAAACTGCAATTACTGGTCCCAAGAATACACATATATAGTTGAAAAATGTAAAACAGAAATGGCATAAAGCATCTGAGGAGGAATGTGGGTTAACCATAAGACAATAGAGCAGCTTTATTAAGCCATATAGACTGTACTGGAGGGATGGAGCAGTGTTCTACCATAAGATATGCCCTCAATTGCTCCTTTGGTGATGGTTGAGGACCCTGTCTTTACACTATGGTCTAAAATCTCTTATTCAGTGTTCAGTAGTGTAGAGATCTAGTGAGGGTGTCAGGCAGTAGTTGAGTTGTAAAAACAAATCGGGGGGGTGGTGGATTTTATCAGACATATTTACTTGGTACTTGGCCATGATGTTAAAATCACAACACCTCCACCTGCTATGCTGCTTACTGACATCAATTAAAAAACACTTGGGTCTTTATTCGCGAGTGCCCTCTTGCTCATGTAATTTTACTCAGCAGGCCTATGTGCAAAGCCCCAAAATGTTAAAATGGCAGTACTATTTCCATTGTTAAAACAGTAATAAATTCCACTTTCATTGATAAAATAGTACAAGGGGTCACCAGAAGACTGTCTTAGACTATGCTGGAGCATTATTCTACAATACAATTTTCATGACTAATGTTTTAGATACTTAATAGATACATTTCATCACAATTTTTAACCCTATTTATGTACATCTTTCTCACAAAATGTTACGAGGGATTCATTACACTGCGTGTTGTACTTGCATAACTATGCATGTGACAAAGAATCTTGAATCAGTTACTTCCATCATTGAACGTTCAGTTTCGCTGTCTTTCCAAGACACTTTCTTGCCAACCGTTTGCTTTAATGTGTCTGTGTAGGTTTAAAAAGAAATCACAGAAGCTCACCACCACTGTAAATAAACACACAGCTTTAATAAAACAATACCACTCATTTGTCTCAAGGGAAATCAAAACTTTGTACCAATAGGCATAACTGGAAAAATGACATGGGCTATTTCATATACACCATATTTACAAGAAAGATAACTGTTCTACAGTCTTGTGAATATTTCTGCGGCAGCCATCCCATTGTCACCACACTCGACAACTTTTGATCATATCTTTCAGGCTCTTAATATTTTCAACACTGCGGTCTTTAAGTGCAAGGCCCAGAAGAACGGGTCGATTTGCTGCTTCCTGGGAAACAAATGTTGCAATATTTTTTGCATAAACATGCGTGAGAGCCTGTAAGGAGAAAGATGGGAAATGTGAGACACAAACATGAATCTTCTTCCATTCTATTTGAAATTCAGCCATTTCAAGTTCTGCATTACATTTCCAGCAGCTATACCTCATCTTTTCCTAGGAGGACTTTAGTAGTAAACATAGGTGTGCTGAGATCACCGCATCTTGCATCCGGTGTTATAGAGACAAGTGTCCCAATCTTCCCAAACTGTGTAAGGACAACGAAGATGTAGTTGCTGAATTCAGTGCAAACAACTTGTGTTGGTATTCCATTGATTATATTCTCTGCCTGTCTTGTTCTGATGGGTGGTTGATGTGCCATGGCAAACCTCTTCACCTGAAAATATAGCCACATAGAAAAGAAAGTTAACCAGGTTTTGATGTTCTAGTATTTAACGTGTCTGTAAAGACTACAGCACTTCTGCATCTGAAAATATTTCCAGCCTCTGAAAATAATAATACAGATCAACGTGAGATACCTGTGGAGGCTGTGTTCTGAATACTGAACAGTTTATCAAAAGAATACATTACAATAATGTTCATTGATATATGTTCATTATTCAGCATCTGAAAATAATAAACAGAGAAGCAAATTTCACTCCGTGTACCCGGTGAACAGGCAGCTCTACAAAGTGTGAGGAAGTTTCCAGCTCGAAACCTCAGTGCCTAGTGTCTTGTTTTTACAAAGCAGCATCTCTAAAAGTCTGTTTATGCTGCTCAAAAATTCCGTAAAGGAGAAACTGCATTGTGAATATACCTTTCACCTTTTTAACCCAGGAAAAATTCTGAATGCAGATAGCAACATATTTCGTAATAATACAACTACACTAAACGTAAGTTGGTTTGTTCAACGTCGTCCTGTTGTGGTTTTACTGAATATATACATCCAGTATGTGTCACAAACAGAAATAGTCAGTCTTGTATATGTTTTCTATTCCTTTGCTTCGTGCTACATGTGCTAATGACATAGCACTATTAGCCTGAGTAGGACACACACTCCCTGGCGGAGAGGAGATGCAGAAACACGGGTTATAAAATAGGAAACACCGAGGACTACCCCCGAGTAGCATTAATACGAGAGAGAGAGACGATTTCAAACCGAATTCACACTAAAATAAGAAGGACACGCTATATAAGCGGTGTAAATGTACTTGCCGTTGCTTTACCTGAAGGTTTAGGCTCTTATAACAACGCAGCACGCACACGAGGCATAAATGATAGGTCGGAAGCACTGATCTAAATAGCATATGGGTGCCCCAATTCGTGGACCATGTGATTTGTAGATCAGCGAATCCACGACGCTTCCGTTTTTGCGCATGCGCACTGCTTGGTAGAGGGCTGCCTATTATATAGAATAAGAAAAAAAAATACTTTTATCAAGTTCGTTTATTTAGCACATTATCAAGATGTCATCCAGTGTGCTTTACAGAAATAGGATACAAAATAAAATAGAACAATGGAAGAAATAAAAGTACACAAAAATTGATAAATGTAAACGGAGAGCAAAGCAGAGGAGAATAGTGCAATTTTTAGCAGCATTTATAAGCTGTTTACAGCTGATGCAGATCAAAGATTTAATATTGTGATGTCTGCAACTGATTTAAAGTATGTACAACTTGACGAAGTTTTAAATAAAAAATATTCACTTTAATCAATTAATTATTAATGTTTGATTTATGCTTAGAATTGAGTAGGGATAGAAGTAGACAGGAGGCTATTTCATATCCATGATTTTTGGTTTGCGCACAGTCCACCTTGTAACAAATAAGAGTATGGACTGGTTACTACCAGGCACGTGTTGTGGACCTGTGGAGATCTTAGGTTGTGTTCTGAATACTGAACAGTATATCAGAAGTATACATTACATTTATTTCCTTTAATATGTGTTCATTTATAGTGTTGGTGGAGTACATACATAAGTATAACTATACATACTGCATGTTTACTGACTGCAGGCAATAAGAAGTAAAGTGACCATTTGTCATATATGAGCATACCCAGGTGCAGTGTGTGGGATGGTACCTCAAGGGTACCTCAGAGATGCCACTTGTAGCCTTGGGAGTTGAATCCATGACCTTCTGATCATAGAGGAAACTCTCTAACCACTAGTAAGCTGCTTGCAACCAACATGATTTTTTGCATTATGTCTGAGAAGACATACAACTTATAGCCAAACTACAGTGTGTGAGAAGATCCTTGTTATTTCAGGCTTCTGTACCCACTGATTTAACTACCTTGTTTACTCCAAACATTTTGTTATCCTTCTATTTAACTACATGTGAATACTTAAATCACATCCAAAGGAAACCTATCCAAATGTTAATGCACTCAATTATGCAATGATGGAGTGTTAACTGCTCTTCTTTGGGTTTAAGATAATGTAGTTAAAAAGAGTAGAGCTTGCTGTAGCTTGTCTCAGATGAGCACTCTGTTTAGTCTTTTCACGATCACATGTAATTTCAATTTTAAGTCAAACTGTCACAAGCTATGGATATACTGAACATGGACTCACTTTTAGCAAATGTTAAAAACCTGTGTATTTGGAAACCACACAGGTTTACCAAGCAGACAAAACCAAAGCTTACAGTACACAGTGTGCTATTTTGAACTCAGCCTGTGGCAATAAAATAACACCCTACATATACATATAATGTCCAGTCAGAGGCAAAAGCAATGTGCTGTACAGATGAGCAGAGGTGAGACTGAAGTGTAAACATCAGAGTGTGAGCTGCTCTGACTCAAGAACCACACTATTTTCCCCATCCAGACACTGCTTAGCAATCTAGCTGCTATTCACCCTGATAGCAATACATGGATGTATTTCCTCTGAAACATTTTGTAGGTCTGGGCACGTTTTAAGTCACCTTACACCACACCATTGCAGAGGGTGTTGTTTAAATTAGTCTGTGTGGGAAAACTCTGTTTCCTCTTTTCTCTAGTTTTGCTAGTTAAAAAATGACCATCTGAGGATTGTTTGGCTGAAAAATTGTATGTTACAGTTTTTTAATATGTCACTCATTCAGTTAAAGTTAACTGTTAAAAAGTCAAAGTAAGGAAACCTACCACATGTCCATCAGAAAACACTGACAATTTTAGGAAAGTTCCTTTTTGGACAAATTATTCTCCTTGCTTTTGTTTACAAATCCATGCAAGGCTGAAATCCGATCCGATATTCTGTATCGGTATTGGTCTGATCCTGACCTAAATTACAGGATTGGAAATCGGGAAGGAATAAAAAATGTAATCCGATCTGTAAAGAAAAATACCATATTGCAAATCACGTTATGATATAATGCATCATGTGATTAGAGTTTCTGTTGTGTGTGCGTCTTGCAAACATGTCAGCAGTTTAGAGTTACCTCAGACTCAAAGAAGAAAAAGCCAAGACTATCAAATGTATTGGGACACCTCGCCCGGGTGTCCTAATACTTTATACCCCGACTGAACGTGCTCGTGGCTTTTCTAGGTGGAGCAACCATCAATCTCCATGAAAATTTACAGTTAAATAGGGCTCTATGAGACTTTTCCAAAGACCCCTCATTTAATGCCGATCTGGCGTTATACCGTTCACCTCGCCCGGGTGTCCCATTACTTTTGTCTGAGGTGAACGGTATAACACCTGATCTCCCGGGGTGAATTATGGTGAACAAGGGGTCATTGGAAATGTCTCAAAAAGCCCCAAAAAGCCCCAAAATGCAATGGGTCAACCAGACCAAGCAGGACTCCCTGTGTAACCAAAAAAGAAAGACCCCACATTTAGGGTCTCCATTTGTAAAAGTGCAACATTTAGATTTAGTGTGCAACATTTAGTTTATTTTTAACACATTTAGTGGGAAATTGCACTAAATGATAAAAAATGACACCTTTGTATCATATCGGCAGATATCCAAATTTACAATATTGATATCAGTATCGGACATAAAAAAGTGGTATTTTGCTATTTAAGAAGCTAAAAACATCAGCAGTGTTCAGACATCAAGCTGGAAGCATGGCACAATTTGAAGTGGCCTGTACCCAGCTTCTCTGTAGCATTTCTCAGTGTTAGAACCTGCCTGTATAAACTAGCTCTATGCACCTCTATCTCTCTAGGCTCATTTAAATAAAATATAATTTTTCTCTAATTATGCATATTATTTGCCTATTTCCCATGATTTTCAGTATTACAAACTGCATAAACTAAAAGGTAGCTTTTTTCGACAAGGCCACACGTCCCCTGCCCAAGGCTTTTGATTAATCACCAATGCTATATGGTTAAAGGTTTGACAGCTTTCCTAGTGATATATTCCCAAGGCCTCTGTGAAGAGTTCAAAGATGAGTTGGCAAACTGGCATCTTTGCTCGAGAGCTTAATGGTTTCGACCAACAGGCTATGGGAGTGCCAATGGGCCTGGAAGGTTGAGCAGTTTCCGAGTTTTGAGTTTTGTTGTGCCATTTCCATTCTCAGCCAATAATGTCCATCCCATATATTTGGGACAAGGGGAAGGTTGCTACGTGTGTTGTGGAGGGGTCATTACAAGAAAAGCTCAGGCCCTTATGTTGCCAGGAACCCACAACTGGCTTATCCTAGGTTCCCAAACCCCTGGGTTGTTTCTCAGCATAGCTATGTTATTGGACAGACAGCAGGAAGAGTGCTTTAGGGTTTTCATTGACGCTCCAGTTGCCCCTGGCCTCATTAGATTGACTGCTGCCATGGACAGTCATTTTTCTTTTACCTGTTAAGTTGGTGAGTCAACAGACCCACCCCCTCTCACTGATAATCACCCAAACAGTGAGCCGTTTTTTGGTTGGAACTCCTGTCATTGATGATCTACACATTGACACATCTTAGCCTGTGGTAGCCTGGGATCCCCAGTGTCAGCCTTCATGCTTCATAGTGCCAGATCCTCTGGCCAAAACGCTTTTGTTCCCACCGGTAATCCTGATGTGATTTGGGTATGAGTATTGAGAACTACAGGTGAGCTTCAGTAAGCAAAAGCACAGCTCATCCTCTTCTCTGGCACCAGGCCCCCTCAGGGCCAATTTTTCTCTTTTTCAGGCCTGAACAGAAGGCCATGGAAGGATCCAAGAGGCACTGGTGCTGAGTTTCAGATGACCCCCCAATTTTCTAGCAGGCATGGTTCTTTTGTGGGGAAAAAGGGCCTCAGTCCCTGCATTAGTGTTCTCAATTAAATAACAGCGAAAGGGACACTTCTCAAATTCAAATCAAATCAAATTCAAATTTTATTTGTAATGTAGGATGTGAAGTGAAATGCTTATACGACTGCTGATAACCTATAATGTAAAAGGAATGAGTGCAGAAGAGAAATTGTGCAATTTGAAATAGAGAGAAACATGGTTAATTTACATTATATACAAATAATAGAATAAAATTGAATAAAAATAGAGTGACATTTTTTCTGTAACAATTAAATAATAGAAAATAGCAATAGAATATATAATATACAGACAGAAATTTGCAGTTATGGCAAGACAATGTGCAGATATAGATAAGATCACAGTCACAGTTGAAGTACACAATTCTGCGTGTGCAGAATGTGCAAACATGTGCAGTTCAAGTTCACAGTTCAGCTGTGTGCAAAATGTGTAAGTGTGCCATAGGAGCACATGGTGGGTAGTAGAGCTGTTTGTGGAAGCCAATCAAAGTGTGAAGTCCTATGTGGTGGTGTGATTAAGAGTCCGTATAGCCTGCGGGAAGAAGCTCCTCCTCAGTCTCTTGGTGTTGACCTTCAGGGAGCAGAAACGCTTACCTGACCACAACAGGGAGAACATCCCAACATCCCAACAATGGATCTCTCATGACTTCAACATTTGAGGCACTGCAACAGGTCTATATTTTTACTATTTACTATGCAACAATCAATACAATCTCATCCAAATCTGTGAAGGTGAACATTCATCACTCACTTTTGGCATTACAGATACTTCATTATGCTATTTGGGGGGATAAACACACTGGGCATCTTTTTCAATTATGTTCTGAGGGAGGCTTGGGACCATTGCAAATACAATGGTCACAGTGCTGTTTTGGAAGAGCATATTGCATTGAGGCAATCTTTACTCAACTTAGGGTACCGGCCGGTGACTTCCGGGGTTTCCACTGGTGGCTCAGTGGAGACTTAAGAAAGGTATTAGAGTGCAGAATGGCTGTATACATGTTTAGGGCTACTCTTACCTCAAGCTGTGGTTGTTTTAGCTTGACAAGTTGGAAAAAGGAGACATCAGACTGCTGCAACAGATCTTCAGAAAACCAGGCAGTAAATCTTTCAAAGTCTCTGTCCCTGCTAATGAGATAGATGTAGAGGTGAAAAACTGAGCCTCTGCCACTCTGCCAACAGAAAGAAGCTTTAAAGTCTTGTCGTGCATGGAGTTGGATACCTTCAGGGTTAGACAAAATCTGCTAGAAAAATCTATAACAAAAGAGAAATTCTGTTCGTGGTAAATTAAGTCTATCATCTTCTGGGCCTGCTACTCCATGTATTCTCTCAGGCAGGCTGATTTTGGAGAGGTCTCTGCCAGGAAAAATTAAGCATGGATGAGTATTTCAGTGAACAGCTTCTGCAAAGGTGGTCCCAGTGGCCTCCAAACCTCCAAGAGCTGTCCGGCTTCAAGGTGAACTGATGACTCAACCATTTGCAAGCAGGAATGGTTATGGGACTGTATGTTTTCTGGTCAGACAGTCTGACTGTTTCAGGCACATTGAAAATTATGCTTCATTTTTCAACTTTTTTCATCAGAATTTGTGGTACATGGATAAGTCAACTGCGCCAGAAAAAGCCAGATGCCCAAAGCTCACCACAGTGCAAACCTAATTTAGTAATCAGTTAATTGGACTGTGGATGCTTCTATCCCAAGAAATGCTTGATTGTGATGGGTTTAAGTGGAAGCCCAATGTAGCATATTAGCTCAATGTCTTGCTAACAAATTTTGCCTTCTACAGGAAGCAAATGAAGAAAATTATCCAGACAAGATCAGACTCACAAGAGTGAGGATTTTGAAAGGTTTAACGAATTAATCGGTATTATAGTATTATAGTATATATTATGTATTATCTGTTTTATGATTTGAAGCATTGGAGGAACATGAAGCAGTTTAGCATTTTCCACCATGCTTGTTGCTACTGTGTGACCTTTTTCTTTTTAGAAGGTGCATTTTACTTCATAGATAAATATTTCTTCTCAAGTTGTCTTCCATGACCCAGTTAAGAATCCCACCTTGTGTAAGAATGCTGAACAGATTGACTTGTTTGAAAGTTCAGTCCATTACTGGGGCTTTAGTCACAAAGATTGCAAAACTGCTTCTGTTTGAACAGTCACAAAATTAGCATTTGCGTTTAGATTTCAAAGGAAGTCATCAGTAAACAATACAGAAAACTATGGTCCAAACAGTTATACATTTTCCACCCCAAACTTGTTTATTTTGTATGCTATTTTCTTCTTAAGCCTCATGTCTTTAATACAGCTTTACTAACTGTTGTTTATTGTCCACTCTATCTATCTATCTATCTATCTATCTATCTATCTATCTATCTATCTATCTATCTATCTATCTATCTATCTATCT
>JBBPDH010000136.1:7942568-7954503 GCA_037974565.1 Clupeocharax schoutedeni
ACACACACACACACACACACACACACACACACACACACACACACACACACACACACGCACACACGCACACACACACTACATACACACATGCTTTCCCCTAGTGACCACTAGAGTGCTGTGCAGCATTGCAGATAGTACCCTCATATACCTGCTCACTGAGCCTAACATGCTGCCAAATAAGAAATGCTGCTTTTTACAGAGACCTTCGCAACAGAATTCTCAAGAAGCAGGTGCTTATTGTTATACTGTGCATGAAAACTTTCCAGTTGATGACTTGCTATGAATATTTCTGGTTATTTCTGTGGAAAAGCTGGAAAAATGCAGCACAGTTTTTCCAATGTGTTCAACTGAGCCAATACATAGAAGCATTAACAGGTGCTAATTGAAATGTAATTGTTGTTGGAAACTCATAGGCATACCAAATAAAATATACATCTATAGCAAGCAACAAGGCTTTATTTGTTATTTAGGATAAGTAAGGTAAGGCTACATAATTGACTTAGGATGTAGTTCATTCTTGTCAAATCAATGGGTGGGATTAATATAAGCATCATCAGTGTCACAATCTGGAAAAAAAAACACAAGATAATAGTCATGGTTATGAAAAATCATGTTTACCTGCTAACTCTCTGAAATACATTGTCACGGCGCCTGGACCTGCTCACTGTATAACAAAATGTAGTACTGAAATGCTCAAAGATCATGGCGAATCCATTTCCATTTGTACTGTCTGATGGTCAGTGATGCTAGTCAATCGTGCTAGTCTGACATTTCTAATGCAATGCAAAGCAAAGAAATGCAATGAGTGGTTCAGTGATTTAGCTGGTGCTCTAGTATTCTGATGGAGAACAGGGCAAATGGAGGTGGCTGTAAGCCCACTGAGGGGAGTACATGATGAAGAGCCTCTGCAGCGTGAGAGAGAAAGAGAGAGAGAGAGAGAGCACGACAGCCTGCTCCTACAATTCTCTCTGCATGCTACAGGCTGACCTTGCAAAATCCAGCTCCAGGAAGTCCGGGGCTTGGCTCTCCCACTATGGGATAAACATGTTGGCCATAGAATCCATGCCAAAAATGTTGTCCCCCCCTCCACCCCTTAAACGACCCGTAAAACTGCACATGCAGCATTTTGTGTCCCGCGGCTGAATGCTCTGCATCAAAGGGACCAGTGCAGGAGTCGGAGGGAATTAACGATTAGCATTAACTGACAACATCTCTACTAAAGCCTCTTTTTTGTTATTGTGTGCACAGCTTCAGGGCACCAAAAGGGCTTTAAAGCATGTTTATACACATGCTCCCTTTAACTTGAGTCTTACTTTTTTTTTTTTTTTGATGGGTTTTTCCTCAGGGATGATTCCTCTTCAGAAATAAACAGCCGGATTGATTTGCCATGCCATTCAATACTTGTACGGCAGATCGTGACAGCTCGGCTGATTAGTTTGTTGGTCAGTGCATGTATGAGAGGGAAGCAGTGGAACCGCATAATCAAAGCCCGCTCCCCCTGCGCGCTCTCTGTCAGCAGACCCCCTCATTACTGGCAAACAGCACCACCGGTGGTGTCACTATTCCCTCATCTTCTTGGCCTGCTCGCTTTGAGTGCTTCCCAGCAAAGAAAGACTGAAGAATCCATGCGGCGAGGAGCGCTTGCTTATTGCGCGGGCTAGCAGGCGCCTTCCATTTGGCTGCATAGGAACATTTCCTGCTTCCATCCTGCCTCTCCACGGTTTCTGTCCTACCCTGTCTCTAATTGCATGGTTACACAAGGTTATTATTAGGTCTCCTCTTTGTTTATATTGTCACTGTCTTTGTTTAGCTGTTGTTTTTTTTCCCCTTTCACTTCAATGCTCTGTGGTTGGTTGCCCTATGAGCTACATGTAACACCATCACTGCAGGGCCATAGGTCTCCTTGACAGTAATAGTAGGGGCAGTTCCCTCCAGGCCTGCAGTGAGAATTTATTAAGATAATTAAACCATGTTACTTCAGAGATGAAAATTGCCAAATGCACACTCCCAGTTATGATTCCTTAAATTAAAGGGAGCTGATTAACTTGTGACAGCAGCTGTCACTATGTCTGAACGATCAAATGCGCAGGCCTGCTGCTTTATATTCAAATTATTCTTTCAATGCTTTTGTTTTTGCTCTGGAATATCATTAAACATTCAGCAGGATTCACACACGAGCCCAAAAGTAACCTGTCATGGCTCTATTCTATTATTGATTGATTATACAGTGAATTAATCAGGACCTTTAATTATTTACATGCTGAATGGACAGATTCATCATCAGAGAGATGATGATGTGGCGGAGAGATGGTAAGGAAGTGCAGCAGTTCCATTATTATTATTGTGTCCTCAGCCACAATAATTAAAAAGAGCACCTAAGACAACGAATGGCATGTTCATCTTTATTGATACAGATATGGGATCTATGCATTTGCGGTTATTGAACTAAGGAAGGATTGTGTTCCGCTTATAGATGGATGCCTTAGCTTATTGCCCTAGCCACAGCCACGCATCATTTAATGGCCCCCAGATGAATGAGTTTATCAATAATATTGATAATGCGTGACGAGAGCAAAAGTATTTGGGACTTCTAGGTGAGCCCCTGTAAATGAAATCTTAATAATCTGTTCTGCAATACAACTTAACAAGCATGTACATCCATTACATTCCTGCCATCTATATTAGCTTAGCTCTGTGAATGGAGCAGTAATTTACCACAGTGATGAACTACGATGATTAGAGCTAGATCTTTAGTTTGGGTCATAAATATCGCTTGAAAAATGAAAAACTGAGACAAACACACTTCTTATGCTAAAGCCTGCTGGCCTCCTATGGGACTTTATTGCGATAGTGCTAAGCTCATGCCAATGCACAAAAGCTTCTTGGACATTTTAGATTAAACCAAGACATCTGAAGCTTTTAAAGGGCATTCCGTGTTATATCTGAGGCTTGTAAAGCATATTAACATGCACCCATGAGCTCCTTCATTTGGTTCACCTACCTTGTCCATTTTATCAGCTCCATTTACTATATAGGTGCACTTTGAAGTTTACAGATTGGAACCCATCTGTTCACCCACATCATTTGTTAGCCCCCTTTACCCACTTCATCATTAGTCACCATCCTCACATGTACGACCAACAGGTATTTTTTGGGTGGTGAATCATTCTTGGCACAATGGTGACAATGATGTAGTAGTGGAATGTTAGCATGTGTGTTTGTATGTGTGTGTGTGTGTGTGTGTGTGTGTGTGTGTGTGTGCTTGTGTGCTACATAGAGTGTTCCATCAGTGTATATTTTACCTTGTATTTAGCATTTCCTGAGTGACTGCTTTACATCCTAAATATTCTGGTGGTTAAGACTTCAGTGCCTGAAGAGCTGGCTTAACTGTATGTAGTTGCCACAGAGGAATAACATTTGACTGAACATTGTTTGTCAAGAATTTAGAAATATTGTTTCCAGCCAAAATGTATTAATGAACTAATACATTTTGGCTGGATTTTTGAACTAAGAAACGTATTAATTAAAATATATTAATGAACTAAGAAACAAAAATGATAGTCGTGTATTTTGTGAGAGTCGTGTACTCTAAACCTGCCCTTATGTTGAACTTCAACATAACCTAACCATAATCCCAAAACTAAGACTAGTGTTAACACTGCTGATCAGATTCTGTGTTTGTTAAGAATGATCACATCTGTAGATAATATGCAGGTGACTATAAGAATAAATGGTGACTATTTTAAAAATTATTTACTTTTCAATGAACGACCAGGGGACTTCTGATGCACCTTCAAGGAATTAGTTGAGCAAATGCTTTATAAAGAATTGCTGGACTAACAGACACTGTTCCCTAGATATCGACATATGCTCATTTTGAGAACTCCATCTATATATTTCCTTATTTATTATTTAAGTTTGTCTCATACATGTTTTCTTGGATGTGTCAGTTAAATCAGAAGAATTTTTCTTTGACTTGACTTTGTACTTACAGATTCTCATTCGTACTTATGGTATGACTCATCACATCCTCAGAACTGCAAAAACTCTGTTTCTCATTCACGGCTGCTAAGACTCCAGCACAACAGCTTCCACTCGAAAAGCACGTAGATGTGTCAATGTTTTTCTGTCTGTGGATTTCCCAGCCTGTGCTTGCAATTAAACCAGTTTATCAGGAAAAGAAGGTACTGATTAATAAACATTTCTCAGACAACAATTGCCTTGAATGGACTTCAGTGAAAGAAAGTAACTGTACAATGAATTAATGCTTTTCATAAAACACAAGACAATGTATTTTACAGTTGCATAATTACATAATTAATCATTCAGATATACTGCATTGACCCTGTGAGTTAAAATAGTGAGGTCTGTTGGTAAATTTCAGCATTAAGTATGAAAGTCTTCCCATAACATGCTACTGACTCAATACCAATAGAACAATGTAAAACTTACGACTGTTAGTTGACCAAACATATTAACACGGAATGGAATATGTAATTGCCACATTTCCAATATCACCACACTTTTAACCCCCACACATTTTGTGAGACCCTCTGGCAAATGCATATGAAGGAAGGAGAGAAGCACATTATTTTATAGGCTTGAAACGTTTCATACAGGAAGTGTGCACAGAATGCCTCAGTTAGTACAATTGGCTTAGTATTTTGTATCCAGAGAGAGTCCCTCTGGTGCTTACATATCTTCAACAAATAAAAAAAATGGTTAAAGCAGTTCTGAATGTTCCTGAGGCTACTTCTGTTTAATATTCATAGCAGAAATATACTGGTTAAAAGATAAGTGGTCTGACAAGGTCTGTAGGACCATTGGACTAGAAATATGCTGATATGTGCTAATTTACATGTACATTCACATTTATGGCATTTGGCGGGTGCTCTTATGCAGAGTAACATACATGATTGCTTTGTAGTCTATTAAGAAAATATATGCCTTACACTAGTTGTTTCTGTGATAGAAATAAATGTAGGAAAAGCCCGGCCTCACAAGTTTTTCTGAAGCCATCATGATATACAATGTTATCAAAATACATGCTGCGATCATGCTTCAGGGCTTTTTTCGTGCTAGGACAACGCTTTACTTTTTCATGCTAGAACAATCCTTCACTACTCTATGTATTTTAATGTGTAGTGCGTGACATTGCCAGTATCAGCAGTAACTGGTGACTGAGGGACAGTAAGAGAGATATAATGAGTCCGGCCAGGAATGTTAAACTCCAGTCTCTCAGGGGGTTGGTGTTATTTTTAATGTTCCATGCTCAAAAATGCATTGTAGGTGACAGAAAACAATTTTTCCCCCAATTTTTATTTTACTACATTATTTTAATACAACCCTTTACATTGTCTGAATCCTGAATGAACAAACAGAAATTATTCAAAGTGGCTTGGAATAAAATTAACGTATGACAATATTTTGGAAAAAAAAAAAAAAAAAAAAAAAAAAAAATATATATATATATATATATATATATATGTATATATTTTAAGGATGGCAGTATATTGTACCACATTATGTTGTAAAATCTTTTTCATTCAAAACAGGCCCACAAAAGAACCTAACTCAGGTACAGTTTGTTTTGTATTATGCATGGTTTGAGCAGGTTTAGTAGTAGTGTTTGAGCACTGCTACTCTTGGATGTTCAAATTTCACTGTGGCATCGGACTTATATCCAAAGTTATGAACTGCTTAAGCTACAACTTTTCCCTCAGCTCAGCTCCATGTTAGTGGGTATTGCATTTAGTTATATTTAATTTCCAAATGTTCATTTTCTTCAGGAGACGAGCTTTATCTATGTCCCAAGGAGTGTTAGAAGACAGTGTGAAGCTAGTAAAACTCAGGATGAAGCTAGTGTATCGCACTGTTCAGCATTCTCAAGGTGGCTACATTTTTAATGACATTGGGTTTTTAATTGAACATGCTGAGGCATTGAGCAAGCCCCAGAGAAGTCAGTGGTTGAGGGGAATCCAAATACAGAGTGCTGCATAATAGTTTTTATTCTCTCTATTCACTTAAAAATATTAAAATAGATCCCCTAATTCCACTGAAGTTGTGATAGACTTTCCTTTGGCTTTCATTAGCCAGCTAAAATATGAAATAGAAAAATCCTGAAAGTGAGACTGAATATTTCATACTGTTGGCTTTTTATTTTTCATGCGATATAAGAGATCAAAACAGACGTGAAGAGAGCATACATATTTTACTGGGCCTAGAGCTCAGTTCTCCAAAATCAGATGCTGCTATTAAGGGCAATTCCGCATCTGATTACATTCCATGAAGAATGCATTTTGTCATGAATGCAATCCATTTCGAGATTTTTAATGCCAGGGAGCCTGTCAAAGCCAACACATGTGCAGGGCCTGTCAATGAATAAAACAACACTGCTGACTTCTCTCTGGATGGACACTTTTAATTTTCTTCCCCAAACGAGCTTCTGTGCTCTCTTCAATTTTTCAGCAGTCCTTCAAAATTTGCTCCTTAGCAAGAGCATCTCCAGAGAACAACTGCTGTACCCACTGGGAAAGTGGCTGGAGGGGCTGTTTCAGAAGACGCCTGTGGAAAAAAGGGGCTTCTATTAATTACCAATGTGGTCTTAGAGCAGGGACATGACAGCAGGTAAATGAGATTCAGAAGGAACAGCTGCAGCTCCTCATCTCTTGCGTCTGCTATTCTTAGAAGATAAAGCGCGGGCTGGATGGCCGGCTCACCGAATGGGCCAGAGAAATTAACAGTTTTGGAATGTGCGTGCTTGATTAATGGACTTTTTCACAGTGTGAATCGGCTTTATCTCTGATCATGTGCGTCACAGAGGGCTTGGACAAAAAGACAGAAAGAGAAAGGACAGAAAGACTTAAAATGGATTCCAGGGAACATCTGAATTTCCAAAATGTGGTTGTTCCATTTGATCAACTTAACACCTGAGAGCTTATTTGAAGATGTTCAGGTTTGCATTTCTTAGGCAGTGGTTCCATCAATTATTCATCAACTTACTTCAGTCTTTACTGAGTAAAGGTTCCAGAGTTGCATTTGTTACATATGAGAAGCCTGAGAATAAAAACATTAAGAAATATGTTTGAAAGTATAAAGACAAAAATGAGATTTTTGGCCTTCCATGTAACATGACTGGCCAGTGCAGGCCTATGTGTTTGGTTTAAGGAATTTAGGGTTTTAGCACTTGGACTGTTTCAGCATTTCTTGCAGGCACAGACTGCTGAGTTATGCATATTACATTTTACATCCACGGTATTTAGCCGACACTTTTATACAGAGCAAATTCCATTCCCTACCTACAGGGGACAGTCTCCCTGGAACAACTTGGGCTTAGGGGTCTTACTTAGGGACCCAGTGGTGGTGTGCTGAAGTCAAGATTGGAACCCATGACCTCAAGGTACAGAGGCAAGTATCTCACCCACTGTTTTTATATTTTTCTGCATCACCTGGACACTGCAACACAACAACCTTAATGATAAATGAATGAATAAACATGATCTAAAATGCATTTTTATTCATTCAAAAAATTTTAAATGCTTTACATTAACTTACACATTAAACAACATTTCTACCCTCCTCTGTACAGGGGGTAATTCACCTTTAAATGTGCCAGTGTCTGATTCATTTAAAAAGCAGCAACATGTACATTTAGTAGAGTTCAGCTCATCAAAAATGAACAAGATAGGAAAGGAACGCCCACTTTGTTTGTGTTCACATAATTTCTTCAAACATGTTATGGCCATTCAGATATTCAAAGGGACAGCATATTGCTTTTCAGTATTCGCTTATTAAACAGTCCTCCATCCATCATTTTCAACTGATGAATTCAGTAAAATAGCTTGTTTTGTTTTAGGGGGTGTAATGGGTTCCATATTTTGCTGCACCAGGGTGATGTTTTTGTGGGCGTACTGTGCCGAATTTGGACATCAATCTCCCCGTTCCCCCCGCTGATGATTGGGTGGTGCAGGTTGGTGCCGAACACAGGTGAACTGACAGGATCCTGGATTCTGCCGTGGCATTATTTACTGTGCCGGGAGACACACACATACATTACACACATCTGGGAAAAGGTCATAGAGAAAGATGGAGAGCTGCAGCAAATTGCCTCTCCATCACATTATTGGGCTTTCATGTAACCAAGTCACTCATAGCTGTTCACCAAAGGCCCAAACCCTGACAGAGTATTCATCAGACTATCTTTATTAATCTCAGTAGATGATGGATCTAATTGCTGGTAGATGTGTTGAATCAGACTTCATATGGTGCCCGCTGCTGCTGAAGTCATTGAGTGCCTTAATTTTACAGTGCCAATAGCTTACTGTGAATGTGCAACTTCTTAATAAAGCTCTTAAAAAACAGGTTAATCTTGAAGGACTAGGCTAGCATTGGGATGCTAGACCATAACCCCAACAGGGACTTTAATGACACTGCATTCAAAAACATAGACTTTAGTATGGAGTTGGTCTCCCCTTTGGAGCCATGGGTATTTGTGCCCATTCATACTGTAGTGTTTATGAGGTCAGACACTAGGCCTGGCTATCTCCATTCCATTTTCTAGTAGTTTTCATCTCAAACGTACCCCGCCCTTCTTCTTCCTGCTCAGTCAGAAAGCTACTATATAAATCCAATATACTACTTTCCTCTTTCTTTAGGTACTGAACTGCCTTAGTAATACATTTTTTGTAACTTCTACTGCAACATTATCATTTAAGCAGAGATGAGATTTTAACTGTCCCTTATAGAAAT
Organism: Clupeocharax schoutedeni; assembly: GCA_037974565.1. Taxonomy (NCBI): domain Eukaryota; kingdom Metazoa; phylum Chordata; class Actinopteri; order Characiformes; family Alestidae; genus Clupeocharax; species Clupeocharax schoutedeni. The sequence continues at coordinate 7,951,317 of JBBPDH010000136.1, forward strand.
GATGAGCTGGACTGTATTTTAGCAGTGCTGGACTGGCCATCGGGCAAACCGGGCATACTGGGCCAAAAATAATTTTGGGCTGGCGCGGCATCCCATTAGCACACCCCCGGCCAATAGAAAATTTGGGCCAGCCAGGTAATTTTGGGCGGCCGCGAGCTATGGCAGAAATGCAATCCAATAAGGACTGTTGTTTGGTAATTAAAGTTTTTATTAATTTGCCTCATTGGGGGGTCCAAATTCATACAAGTTTGTCCTTGTTCTTCTCCATGCTAGAGTCTTGAGTCTAAACTTGAGTCCTGATTTTTTCTCTTTGATATCTTCTCTTTAAGCTTTGCTGTTCTGAACTTTCTTTACCTCCACGTTTGTTATTTGCTGCGGCAAAAGTAAACGTGTTCTTAGCTTGAAACCTATAACCTACTGCTTGGGATGTTACTCTGCTCTGTGAACGCTGTAGCATGGATTCAAGAGATCATTTTTATATTTCATGGAAGCTGTCCTTTACTGTTTGCCCTGCCCAGCAGAGCCAGCGCTGAAGCTACGTGTGGCATTAATCAGGCACAAGAATTCACCACCAAAAAAGACTCAAAGAACTTCAGTTCTGTCATATTCTTTACCTGTCAGGCTCACAGGCTGGCCCTGTTCTTCCACTAGCGGAAGCCATCAGCATTAATCTTCTGGCCTAAGTAAACAACCTCACATGGTCGAAAAACATATTTATCTTTCTTGAGACCCTCCAGCCTTTGAGAGTCTAAGCACTTCATCCACATTATTTGAATGTTCTTCTTCATTTTGATGGTGAGCTGACCATCCTGAAACAGAAGATGTGTGTATGAAAATAGGTCCCTGTGTGTGTTTATGATGGCATGATTGATAGGGTGTCGGCCTGTAGGTAACTATGACTGAGTTCAACAATTTTGTAGACCTTGCTCACTGAATGAGTGGCTCAGAAGTTTTGTTCTTTCTATGGAACGGGAGCAAATGTAAATTTATGCCAGTCTGTTAATTATGATCCTAGCGTTATGAAGCATTTGTTCACTTTACATTGCATAAAAAACATGAACCATGCCCAGAGTACATTTCCACAATTTGTTAATTGTTTAAACATTATTTTAGTTTTAGTTAATACTTAACTTGTATGGCTTTAATCTGATATTTACTTTAATCTGTAAATATTTAATCTGATACTACTACTTCACTTCACTTTGTTTAAGGGGACATACACAACTAGCCACACCAGCCTGTAGGCATGATGGAGAACAGATGCCAGATTCTGGTCCAGGCTGGGTATAGGTATAAGCTAAATGTATTTAATTAGAAGTAATCGTTGTTGACAGCGTATCCCAGAATAATTGTTCTAAAATAATACTTTACTATAGTAACTTATTGCAATTACTTATGTGTTTGCCACTTAATGCGATTGTCCACTAACTTGCCATGGGATAACTCTGGCATTTTCAATGTTGACCTAGAAGACTTTGTCTTTTGTTACTGTGACCTTGCCTGTTATCATACTTGCATTAAAAACAAAAGAAAACAAACCAAACCCCAAACCAAAACACTGTAGGTGCCTGGTGCCTAATCTATCTATGAATCACTGCGTCTGAATACTAGGATGTTTGCTCCTGGGGCATGTTTTCTTGTATCCGCTATATTAAGCCCTGTGTCAACCTTTTTATGGATATGAAGCTCCACTATAATTGTTGACTTTGTGACTTAGAAGTCATGTTAAACATTTGGCACACCTGCTTATCTGCCTCTACCACATGCGCAGTCATGTCTATTAATTTGTTGTCCCACCTTCCTATGTTACAGTAATACCACTCAACATTTTTGACCTCCCACTTTTCTGCACTGCATTTACCTACAATATAGCAATTCACACTGAGTGTGTGTGTGTGTGTGTGTGTGTGTGTGTGTGTGTGTGTGTATTTTGTTGATACAGCAGGGTCTTGCTCTTTCAGTTCACTCAAACTGAATGTCTATTGAATTTTTAGCATCCATTTGCATGCCTGTCATGATGAAGATTCTGATAGCAAAAACTATTCCACAGAGCAGTCAGCCCCTCAACTGGCCATCGGAATCTTAATATTTCAAAAGCTATTTCCAGAGAAACACGATTTAGTAGTGAAAGATCAGCTGACCTGTTGACCTGTTGCATCCATATAGATGCATAATAGGCAACTATTATAGAATAGGTACTACTCTAAGTGTCAGAAAAATGTCACATGGGTTAAAGATTGCTGTATAATGCTGTGCTGTTCTTTTTTCAGTGTGATAGATCTGAACTGCTTGTAGGGAGCTGTATGGTAAACTGGACTAAACTGGACACAACAGTAAGTAGTTGTTCTCAGATACTGAAAATGTCACTTGTTTCTAATATATAATTTATAATAAATAAGAAGGCTTGCCATTCTGGTCTTAAAAGAATCTGTTCATCAAAATATTATAACTATTAAATTAATTTACATTTCTTTAACTTTTGTGGATGAGGTCTTCACGTACCTCAACTACTAACGAGATGTGTGCAGGATTTAGATTTTTTTTATTCTGCATCAGCTTCCCAAGACACTGTCTCTGTTCTTGTCTCCGATGAGCTGTAAGTGGAGCACGTAAATAATCTTTAATAATTTTCATTCACTTAAGATGCATCACATTAAGCTCAAAAATGGTTCAGCTCATTCCCATCTGAATTTAAAGAAGTGCAAGTCTTCTAATGCCTCTTAAGAAGTGCAACTCCTCCCATTGTGCTGTGCAGGGAGGCACAGAAGCAGACTTCCATTCTTTCCTTTTCTTTAATATAAACAGAACACAAAGGGGGGAGCAAAACTCAAATAAAGAACGATATACCAACAGAAGCCAAACATACACGTCTCAGGTACACCATGATGGAGAGCCGACTAACAATGGAACACAAAGCAGGCTACTTATCCTTTGGACTAAAATACAAAACACCTGATGAAGATAATAACTCATCCCTGGCCAGGAGGGCACACACCCCCAGTCAACATAAAAGTCCTTCACCAACAGTGGCCTCTGGCGGTCATTTACATTTACATTTATGGCATTTATCAGACGCTTATATCCAAAGAGACTTCCATTCCGTACCTACTGGGGGCAGTCTCTCCCTGGAGCAACTTGGGGTTAAGGGTCTTGCTCAGGGACCCAGTGGTGGTGCTGAAGGTAGGAT
>JBBPDH010000136.1:7973867-7990568 GCA_037974565.1 Clupeocharax schoutedeni
TCTTTTAATGAACCCAGGGCTGGACTGGCCATCGGGCACACCAGGCATTGGCCGCAGATTCCCGTCAGCACACATGCGTGCTCTTTAAATGCGCCGGCACATGCAAACACTAGACTAGAATTAGATCATATACCATGTAAACAGTTGACTTCAGTTAGAATCAGCTCAATCAGAATGACAAAAAAAGAATGTAAACCTAGCCAAACCGATTACAATTTAGGGGATGTAATCGGTGTCATACAAGCAATTTTGCGAAAAAAAAAAATCAGAAACCAGAATCAGACAATTGTATATGTATAACGCCTTACCTCAAAAAAGTGGCTTCCAAACAGTGTTCCCCTGGGATGTATTATATGTGCCATATAATACACATACAAAATAACATTTTAACATTTTTACACATTTCATTCCAATAGTCCACCACCTATTTCATTCTGTTAGTATCTATAACATCAAGCCTAAACCTGTGCATTTGCTCTTTATTTATTTTTATTTGTATGAAAGGTGGTGTTTAAGAGGAAGGCCCCTCCTGCATATAGCTTGGTCAAGATAAAAATAATGCATTAGATTATCTCTCCTGTTGTGTGTGTCAGGGAAGTATCTTTTGCCAAAATTTGTTAAGCCTTATATGATCCTTGCTAGCAGTGTATCTACATTTTTCACCTTCATAGATGGGGTTTATGTTTGCCTCTTGTGTTTAGCACGGTTTGGTTGTGTGTTTTTAGCTTCATGTTAAATGGTACGTGGATAATGTTAGGCCTACTGGTTTGGTTTATTCCTTGTTCATTTTACAACTACCGACTCTTTCACACACATCATTTCCTTTGTGATTACAGATGAAAAAGATTCAGTCCTCTTCCTCATCCCTGTGCTCTTTCCAGCATTACAGAGAAAATCATACCTATAATGAAGGAAGCATTCCTAACATTACCTGTGTTTTATTCCGTATCATGTCTGGGGTGTTGTATCATCACATCATAACCTTATTTGCTATACGGGGAATTGATTCTACAAAGCAATTGTCCTGTGCTTCATGGCAATATTCATATGTGTGTGTAAAGAGCAAGAGGGGTTACGCAGGAGGAGGTTTAATGTCTGAGGGGACATTATAAACAGCTTGGAAATCACCACCTTAAACCATCCAACCAACCAAATTCCCTTTTGAGAGCCAGTGCGGTAACATTTGTTATTTGCCACTTGCTGACCGAAATCTCAGTCCCATTTAATCGGCAAATGAAACAGTCCTTGGGTGCAAAAGTGAACCCCCCCCCACACACACACATGTCATCTTGACTCCTTAATTTGCATCAAGAAATGGTCTTGATTGTAAAATCACAACATTTAATTTTCATTCAGTCAATATTCATTCAGTCTTTCATTCACAATAGTAAACAATCAAACATGGTCATGTGTTACATTGTGCTCAGGCAGAATACCCCCCTTTATAACAGTAGGTTTGGTGCTCATGAATTATCACTAATTAGCCTCAAGAAACAAATGCATTAATTGCACCTTCAAACAAACACTCCATTCATTACATGTCCGTAAATATTGACAAGCGGGACGTCATGCAAAATCCGTTATGTGGGACTCTCTCAGGAGTGCAGAAACAAGGATAACGAAGCTCAGGGCCAGCAGAGGAGTCTGCTGTCATGGTTGAGGAGGCAGTTGATGCATCTCTGTGGCATTTGGGCATTTTGATCACAGTCACCGGGTCTGGATAGGGATAGCTCACGCCATGCCGTGTTGCTCTGTCACCCTTTAATTGGGATTGATGCCAAACCGAACTGAATAGGATGTTATAGAATCGTCCACAAACTAGATATGACAAGATTTACTGAGGGGCAATCTTACGTTTCCTCACAAGATTTCTTTTCCATGGATGATTGGCTCTTTGGAATTGGCCACAGAAGGCAAGCAAATAGTGAGGAGGTGTTAATGCATGGCATGTTAATCTGACCCTGAAAAAGGAGCCAATAAGATGATATTAGTTTGCTGATCTGCTATTAGAGGGAAAGCTCTTGGTTTCTTTTGCTGAATGTGCAAGATGTTTGCATCTAAAAATAAATGTGCCACTGTGTACTGTGTACACCTACTTAGCGTATGTCAATAAAAATGCTAAAAGAACTGTGATACCATATTTATGCCATATTGCCTACCACAACGTGAAGCATTAGACGATTGAAGGAATAATTGTAGGATTGTAGGAATGAAAAATATTGGCTCATGTCAAAGCCATCAACTCACTCAAACAATAAAAAACACATCTTCAGGTGGGATGTAATATGACACGTCACTCATGTCACATAATTTCACAAAGAATACATTAAATCAGAGACCCCTAGCTATAAATCACTTTAGAGATCATTCTAGTGAATGGTTCTCTGGGTTTTGGCCTGAAGTTTAAAGACCCTCCATAATGTGATGTAAGTGACTTGTGTCATATTACATCCCACCTGAGGATTTTTTTTTTTTTGGAGCAAGTTGATGGGTTTTGCTAGGTCTCGGCCAGTGGCCGGTAGAGGCCACTGTTTTGTTTTTGTTTTGGGGGGCTTTTATTTTGAATTTTGTGCATGTTTGTCATGTGTCTCGGTTTCAGGCGTCTTGTGTTTAGTTTGAGTGATTATACGTTGTGATTGGTTTCTGTCTGTGTCTGTCATGTATTTAAGTTCTGTTCATCGCCTCGTTTAGTGTCACATCTATGTTTTCCTTGTATCGGCTCTCAAGCCAGGTTTTGATTTATGTTTCTAAATAAAGAAAACACAGTCATGGAAGCCTGCCCACCCTGGTGTGATCATTGGGGTAAAGCCCGTGACAAGTTTACACCAATATGTCAAACAAGGAACCATTTAGAAACTTAAATCTATGCACTATTTGGACAGGATGAGATTTAGTGAGGACTGATTACTCAATGTATGCATTTCCCTCACACCTGCCACATTCAATATTTTTTTTGGCAATATAATATAGCTACTCACAAGCAGAAAACATCTTCAAACATTTTATTAGTCACACTTTATATTGATGGTCCCTAATAGATTATCGACATATATTGTAACTGTAACTTTTAATAATACTCCAATGAAACTATTGCATTAGATTAGATTAGGTTAATAATTCGATTTAGGTTTTGGGTGAAAGAAAAGGATTTGTGTGTGATTTAAGATTACATTTAAAATAACCTTTTATGATGGTTGCGTTATATTTAATATGTAGTTAGTTGAATGTTAGTTAAAACTTACAGAAAACAGCAGATCATTCACTTTGTTTAAATGCTTTATTTACTCTTACAATCAGTGTACCTACCTAAAATGTTTGCTTTAAGTTCATATTACCACACAAAATCTAATGTTCATTTTCTCTCATTTTGCATTGTGATTGTGTTTATAATCTGTTAAACACTCAAGAAAGAACAAGAAAGAACAAGCTTGATTTGGGAGACAGAGAATGCGAGAAGGAATAGCTCCATACAAGCCTTTTTCAGCATTATGGAATATTTACCAGTTAAGACATGAATAACACAGGGTTACATTTACAATTTGTGTTATAGTAGGTTAAAGGTGCTTGAACAATTTCTAAAATTGGAGTGCATGCTGCAATCGCTGTAAATGAATTACATAACCCCATCTTCCCATGTATAACTAATCCTAATCGACTAGGGAGTTACAGAGAATCATGTGCATTGATAGTAAATTTTAAGTGTATCATTAAGTTTATATGGAGGTCTCAACCAACCTTGACTTTTTGGTGCGCACAGCCAACTGTGTCCTTCGTGATCTGTGGACAACATCAAGTGTGAATCACATCCACTAGCAAGCGCTGCTCCGAAATCCCTGAAACTGAAACCAAATTAAATTTATAGCAGGTTACAGTGGTCACTAAACCAGCTTAGTTCTTCACTTGACGGTCAATGAACATAATCGCAGGCAAAAAGAACACTGCAATTTTTTTATGATAGTTGCTTGCTCAAGAATTGAAAAGAGGTCCCCTAATCTCAAAGCAGCATGTGGTTCAAAGTGGGGATTTACTACTTACAGGTGGAAATTAAATTAACTGAAGTGGAAGCCTGAATCAAAGCAGGCAAAATGTCTGTTCTTACATGTCTTCAGTTAACCAATTTGCGCTCTTCCCTCTCTGATGTTTTGTGTATGTGTTCAGGGTGGGGTTGGTAGAGAAAGACATACACAGAGAGAAAGGATACTGAAGTTGTTTATGTTAATGTGGTGCTCTGAACGTTTTCATTTATGTAATGTCACTTTGGCATCCTTGTACTCACTGAATAGGTAGCATCATAGGAACAGCAAAAAAGTTCCTAAAATGTATGTTAAATTAGTGAGGTTTCATTCTAAGCCAATTTATACCATTTCTATTGGTTTGTTTGCCATTAAGTAACACTTGTCATATATTCAAAATGAGTCAAAACCAATAAATATTCAAACATTCATCCAGAACATGTCTGTTCGTAAGAGCAGATCATGTCAACATCATTAAGAATTCATGCAGAGTATGTTACTAAAGTCACCTAGTCCTTATATTAACCTATGCATCTTATCAGGAGATCTAAACTTAGCCAGGAAAACAGATGCATGAGATATGAACCCTACCATAAAGTCATCTGCAGACTTCTGCCTGCCTCGACTCCTGGTATGTTCATCAAGGGCAGATATGATTATTTGAGACCCCTGAGGACATCCTGAGATTTTATTCAGTCTGCATTTTTCATGTTTTTGTTCTGCCTATTGGCACAGTGTAAGTGCAAATAGGGTACATCTTGGGATGTGTAGGATATTGATGTGTTTATCTGCCTCATCAACCGGGTTGATGTGCTACGGCATAACGGATTTCAGACTCAATAAACATGAGGATTATCTATAAGGCTATGGCTCTCAGCAAGATTTCTCTACCCAAGTGATCGCCTGGGACAGTACTGGAAGTGAAGAGGCTCAGAAGTAAGAACTTTAAAATTGGCCTTTATAAACCTATGAAAGGTGGACTTTTTTGCACAATGTTTTGAACTGATATGACATTTCATTAAGACAAGCCAATAAATGCCAAACAATGCCTGAAATTTAAAGTACTGCTCTAAGTCCTCCCATAGTCTGCCACAGCAACCCAACTTAAATGCTATCCAGACAAGCTTATCGTGTCCATAAATTTAAATGACAAAATCAGTATTTTTCTCATAAAATTATCATTTGAAATGCCTTCCTATTCACAGGCAAACTAACCTTCCTGACCTTCCCCCCAGAGTATAAATGTCCATGGAATTTTAAAGCAGCAGTAATTAGATCTTTTTGTGAAGAGGTTAGGAGGTCCCAATCTTCATTCGGCCACTAGAGCAGCCAACAATGAATGCAGACTGCGATCATCAAAAGCAACATAACTTCATGGCATCACGTGATCTATTATGTGTGATAGCAATCGGGCCAGTGTTTGCACATCTCACCACAAATTAACACTGCCAGCGCGCCGGCACATAAATACAGTTATCCATCTTTGTGTGACATGATTTTTTCCCCCCCTTTCAGGAATAAATGGAAAATGTTTTACGCTTGATAACACTGTTCTTATACAATGCTGATGAAATCAAGAGAGAAATGGTCCTCTGACACTCAAATGACAACAATAAAATCCAGAAGTTAATTTCAAATAAGTTTCCAATCTTTGCGCTTGCCACAAAATGTTATCTTTGTCTGAAAACAACAAGATGTGCCAACAAGCCCTGTTCCATTTTAAAGCACTACAACTTGGCTTTTTATCTGAACAGACTGCTTAGTGTTCTCTCTCAGAAAGAAAGAAAAACAAGAAGGAAAAAAAAGAAAGCATTTCTGTTTTATGCAATGTTGCCAAACACGGATAATCTCAGTCTTATTCCAAGGAGGGATCAGGACTTTACAAGGACGGGAAAAATCGCTTAATTTTAGTGCTGTGTTTGCCGTGCTTTATTCACAAGTTTATGCACTAAAGGAGCACCGTGGCTATTAAACTGCCAACCCATTTTTGCATCTTATCCATATACAGATTTTTTTGTTTGTTTTTGTTCTATGGATTTGCATATTCAGTGGTAGGCTAATGCACAGAGAATTGTCATTTTAGCAGCGTAACAGGGGGCTCCGAAGCTCCAAATGGATGTGGCTGATTATTTAGGTATCCTCAGAGGAACAGCGTCTGTCATGAAGGAACTTTGCAGCGGGAGAGGAAGAGCATGTTCCAGGATGCTGGTTGTGTCGCCTCTCATTAAGGCAGAGCTGTGTGAACGCTGCGCCTCTCTGCCCAGGCTACTCATCAGGGCTAATGAGGAGGAAGGAGTGGGGCTTTTCCTGAATATGGAACGAGAGGATATGTCTGAACCAAGGATGCATCAAGAGCCATTCTGTAATTGTGGGTACATGTCATATCTGTTGAATATGTGCTGAACTAAGTGATGAATTGAATTAACTTGGCTGTAATGTGCACATCTTTTCCACATGGATAAAACATTTCAACACAAATTTGTCTCCAATTTACTTTTTTTTTTGATAGAAATTGTTTGGGAACATTTTTTTGTGTTCAAATTGAAATTGAATGCATAGTAATATTATATATTAAACATTCATCAATATATTTTGAATATTCATCAAATGTGTGACATGCTATTTTGGACTACTGTTTGTTTATTGATGTATGCCTCTAGCTTAGCCCATGATACTTACATAATATTTTTTATTTGATAGTGTGTGGGCAAATATTAAAATCATGCAATCCAAAAGAGGCAAAGCAAAAACTGAAGACAGGAGTATCATGGGCAAGGCTAGAGGCATACATTAATAAACAAACAGTTGTCACAAATCCAGACAAACAATGAAAATAACTGTAAATTGCTTGGCACACCATAGTTCCTACTTCCTAAATTAGTCATCCTTATATGATGATTGAGACAGGAAGTAGTACTTTACTTAATCTTGGAACCCTTAGTTCCCCTAGAGGTGAGGTGGGTGAACAACAGCGCTAGATGTTAGTACCCCTTTGGCATGACTCCCGGAGTCCTAACCATACATAGAGGCCAGCCCCGCAGCTGAGGTGTGAGTCTGCCAGGGTGGTCTTGATGAAAGGCCGTGATCAGAGTGGGGTCCAGAATATCACAACCTGACATTGTCCCTCTGGACTAAAACCTTCCCAGTGCACCAAATACTGGAGTACATCTTGGTGCCTCTGAGAGTTAGTAGACTGGTGTCCAAGGCGACGATGTTGGTCAACTTGATGTTTCTGAGCTGCCACCAGTCTTAACTCGAGTACTGCGTCTGGTCGTCCTACACCCTTTTGTCTAATGATATAAAGAGTTGTGGACAAACTCTGCCCACATCTGCTCTTTGGTATTGTTTTTGGCTGTAGTAAGAACATAGCATACAATTTTTTCTGTTCAGTCATTCAGTCTGTCAATGATATTCAGAAGACATTTAGAGTACATCCGAGTGCCTTTATCCGAAACAATCTTATGTGGAAGTCCAAAAAGCTTTAACACACTGTGAAATGTTTTCCATTTTCATTTTTCTTATCAGGGTGTTAGCTGATAAGAAAGGGATATCTGTAGCAAAGTCCATTGCAATATGTGACCATGGCCTTTTCAGGGTTTGTAAGGGATGTAGCAAGCCATAGGGTCAACCGTTTGGGGGTTTGGAGCATCAGAACCTTTTCTTTGTCTGTGTCCAGCTGTCTGTGTCCAGCTTGGGCCACTGCCACTAAATAATTTCTGTCATTCATTTAACCAATGCCCAACAGCTCTTAAAGAATGCATCCACATGAGTTTGCTTCTTTCATTTATTCCTTTATTTCCCAGTGTACCATTGCCATGATACATTCTGTGTTCTGAATAGGAAGATGCGTTTCACCACCCTCATCACGTATCTGGATGCATAAACCAGTGACAGCCATGCCATTTTTTGACCCTGGTCAATAGGAACGAGTAAAATTAAACCAGGCAAAAAAATAACGCACATCTTGCATGCCTTGGGTTCAATCATTTTGTTTCTTTAAAACACTCCAGGTTTTTATGGTCTGTAAGTTTTAAGAATGGGTATTTTCTAGCCAAAGCCTCCACTCACTTAATATATATTTAATGTTCAAAAGCTCTTTATCTCCCACATGGTAGTTTCTTTTCACAGCAGGATATTTATTGGATAAGAAAGCATTGGGGTGTACCTTGCCAGACTCCATCAGATATTATGACAACACTGCACTGAGCCCTTTCTGTGGATGCATATACTTCGAAAATAAAAAGGATTTAAGATTTGGGATAGATAAGCAAGGGAGTTAAAGTGAAGAATCCTTTTAGCTTAGTAAAATAATTGTTGTCTCTATTGTCCAATGCAACTTGGCATGTCCCTGAGAAGAGTCGGAATGGATGCTGCTCCAGAACTGAAATGGCAAATCCTCCAGCAATAAGATTCATAAATCATCGCACCTCTTTAAGTGACTGCGGAGTGGGCCAATCTAATATTGCTTGAACATTTGGAGGTTCCATGCTGATTCCTTGTTATCTAATATTGTATTCAAGGAAACTGACTGCTTTCTGTTCAAAAAAAATATTTTTTTGCCTTGATGAATAGTTTGTGCTTCACCAAAGAGAAAGGGTAATGTTGCCATTGGGATTAAGGAAATATAAATAATCTATATAGACCATTCAACTTCCTAAAAATTTAACTAAGATCTCGTTGATGAGGAATTTAGGCATTACCAGGTACTCATAATGCCCCCTAGTGTTGACGAAACTTTTTTCCATCCATCCTATTAACGGATACTGATTTATTTTTACACACTGTGGATGTCAAGCTAATTGAGAATCGTACTACCTTGGATCTTATCCAGAAGCTAAGGTAAGAAAGGTAAGGGTCTTTTTTAGCGCTATATTATTAAATATACTATTTTCTTGGTTGAAAAAAAAGCTTGATGCCGCTGAAGATGAGGAATGGCAGATGTATCTGAGTGGTATAATCATCTAGAGGTTGCTGTTCTGGAAGCGAGAGAGAATAGACACACCCCTTGGGTAAAGGTGCTCCCGGTAGCAAGTCAATGGTGCAATTACTGGCTCTGTGAGGGGGAAGGAGTTGAAAAGCTTCTTGCTGATCATTGTATTCTGGGTGAATGTCTATGCCTTGGTTTGGTTTAGGGCTTTCCAGGGAAGTTTCATGAACAGAAATACAAAGGCAAAGATCAAAACATTATTTTACTCATTTCTAAATATCTAATTTGGCCCAGTTAGCATGGGGGTTGTGTAATAGTAACGTAGAGTGACCTAATGTCAGTGGGATCTTATGGCAGCAGTTCTATGTTTTCTTCATAAAAAGGTCTAATGCATAATTTTAGTGGCAAAGTTACTTGGTTGACTACCCCATCTCTTACCAACCAGAGAGTAGTTTTTGATAGTATTCCTAACATTTTCATGACTATTTCATTAATATAGTTGCCTGCTGAGCCAAACCCATGCCCATTGCCAGGAGGAGTATATATTAAGCTCCAGAAAAAAATAAGAGACCACTACAAAAATGTTCAGTTTCTCAGATTTTATCTTTCATATGTGTACGTTTTTAAGAACTGCTGACAATAAAAATAAGAATCTTTAAAGCATAATTTCTCTTATCAAAATAAGAGAAACTGATGGAAATTCACAAATCCAAGAAATAGCTGGAGGTTTTGAAACAAATCTAGAGCCAAACGGCCTCCTTACCATGTATATAGTTTCTGCCTTCATAATGTCATTACTTCATGACTTAACATCAATTAATCAAGCAAGATTCATTTTGAGTGGTTCGTTCATTCTAACATTTTGACAGAATGTAAATGGCAGATTTTTTTTTATTCTAACAGTGTTTAATTCTAACAGTGAGACAGACGAAAATTGAGGCATGGTCAATGGAGATCTGAATTTAGAACTTAAGGACTAAGTTAACATGTTATAAGCAAGCTTTTTTTTTTAAAAAAATGTATAGCTTAATATAGGGTTTAACAATTTTTTAGGGCAGACATCACATCTATTCTACAAATATGCTTCTGCCTTTCTAGTTCTATTTGAGGAGATCTTCTCACTGTAGTGATTCAGTATTCCTGTGTGTTTAAGGAATATGTCTTAAGCTATAGAGGTGCAGTGAAGGGCAGCCTTAAGTGAGAGTAACCTCCCATCTCTTGATTAGGACATATGGCTGACTCCAGCGAGAAGGGGAGGAGATGAATAGAGCCCTGTATGTGCGGAGCACAACTCTTGCTGAGTGGCAAAAAGACGATGCACCGTTAGAGCTTGTACAGCAGCCAGCAGCAAATCTCTAATAAGGTAAATTATCTGCCTAATTGGCAGCACACCATCTGTTTCGAGCAAAAATAATGAGTATGATTGTACAGCCTGTTCAACGAAGGATATTTCTAGGACGATGTTATATTTGCTTATTCGTGCTAATGTGTGTTCACGTCATATTTGTACTAGAATTGTTGTCAGACGTGCCCAATTACATTCCAAGGAACACAGAAAGGTGATTCTATTTGGACAATTTAGATATGTGGTGCCACAGCTCAAATCTGAGTCCTTGCTTTGTGTATAGAATTTGCATATTCTCCTTGTGGTGGCATGGGTTTCCTCCGGGGTCTCCGGTTTCTCCCACAGTCCAAAGACATACGCATCAGGTGGATTGGGGATTCTAAATTGAACGTTGGTACACAGAAAACCTTTAGCAATTGAATAGGATGCTTGGTGTCAATTGAGTAGGAGGCTTGAATGGCGTCACATGCCCCATGCTAAGTGCCAGCTAGAGGGGTATAAAGCTCCTCAGCAATGGGCTGTGGAGCAGGCTCCATTCAATACCTATGGGAAGAGTCCAGATCTAATTCAGCGGCATCCTTACTTGACTTCACTAAAGCTGCTGTGGTTAAATCCAAGCATATTCTCCAATTGTTTAGTGAAAAGTTCCCAGAAGACTAGGAAGGACAAAAAAATCCAAATGAATACCCTTCTGTATTTTATTATATGCGTGCGACAATTGCAAAATTCATAATAATACAAATAATAATAAAAACAATTATAATACATTGATGGCAAATATGTTTATATATATTATACACATGCATTGCTGCCAGTGTTGCTCATTAACATTGCATGGAACTTAGAGATGATTACGGGGTGATGTTTCTGAAGATGTCTTCCCGAAGTGGACAGTACTTTGCTGACTGACTGATTAATTCCTCAACTCTTCATCAGTCCTGCTTGTCCCTCCCTTACCTCCCATGTCTTAATGGCTGGTTGCACAGTTTGATTGTATGCAGATGAGGGAACCTGATGAAGTCATTATGTGCACACACATAACTGCAGGCTTTCTGTGCTGCCACTCGACTTCCACTTATTAATGATGTGCGGGGGAGAGGAGTACTTACCTAACATACGCAGAGCTAGCAGGCCTAATAAACAGCTTTCAAAGGAAAAATGTTGGAAGATGGACGGGCACTAAGATTCTCGCTTACTTGGTTATTTCAATTTATCCAGCTTTTTGTCAGGAATATATTAATTGCAGATGTCTGCTGCTAATCAAAAGTGTGGAAATCAAGGCTTGTGCTGAACTTACACTTATTATGCAATGATAATATTATGAACTAAACTTAAATAAAGAGAATCTGCCTAGTTCCATAGCAATATAACCAGAGCATGCATTTGAATTTTGATGATGTCCTTTATGCATATTAATCAGTGTTGTGAACACAATAAAAAATCATGGCTCCCTTGGCCTCTTGTATATAGAGTTCACATTGGCAGATAAAGTAAGGTGCGGGTTTTCTTTATGTTAACTCAACTATGTTTATTGTACTACAGGGCAGTGCACATTATTTCAGATGCGATGAAACAATGACAAGTTTGAAGTTTTATGTGAATCTGGGGAGACCTTCATCACTGCAAACCCTGCATCTGCTGCAGCACCAGAGGCAAATAAGCCCAGCCATGAAGCAGCATGGCTGGTGTACGAACGAGCTTTCCACGATAATGAATTCCAGGTCCATGCTAATGAATGCTTATGCTTTATGGCATTATGTACAGTTTTTAGGCATAATACATCTTTAAAACAGATAGTTCCTGTGCCTCTGCAGTCCTGCCATATGGCCTTTAATCACAGAAAATAGCTGGTGCTGTGATCAGGGTGTAAAAATAATGAAAAACAGATTCCCTATTCCCTAACAGTGGTTTCATTCATTCAAATTGAATTTATTCTAATTCCAGCCACTGGTACCTTCACACACACACACACACACACACACACACACACACACACACACACACACATACATTTATATGTATATGCCTGTTCACACATGATAACATATCTGTCATGCTCATTCTAACATGAAAAGAATCCAGGCTGACCAGTGAGGCTGCAATAATTTTGGTTATTTCCAGACTCACTAGATGAGGTGAGACGCATATTCATATTCATTTGCCTTTAAGAGTGCCAATACCAGAATCACGAATAGTTGGCAAAGGTTTTCACTAATTTTGCTGACTTCCCACCAGGACTCCAAACTGGTCTGCGGAACTAAAACAAAAACCGAATCGAACAGCATTTGCCAAGGAACAAAAACATAACCTCTGACCTAATTATATATAACTGATCCAGCACAGAAATGGTAATTTGAACGTCTCTTCCAAATGAATACAATTCAATACATTAGTTTTCATTCGACGGCAGAATTTGAATAAAGTCATTTTGTATCCCTTACTTCCAAACTCCATTCCATCACATTCGTTCATTCACTATATTTCGTTTTTTTTTGCATCTTTACTAATCAGCACATTTTACACAAGCTGTCTGGCATCTCAGGAGCTCTCACTGACATAAGGTTGTTGTTAGGGTCTCCAGCTTGTTTGACCACCATCATTATTGAAGCAAAGTCAAATGTGCTCACTGTTAAACCTCATTGCTTTGAATAACCAGGCCTGTTTGCTGTTGGTTGTTATGGCAGCATGGGTAGCTTAACACAAGAAACAATGGCTGGTATATAATTACAGGAGCTATTTATAGTTGTTTTGATGTGACTTACTGATTCAAAAATATGCATGAGCATGTACTTGTCACAAAAATGAAGATGTTAAAACACTGCTTCTGCTCAGAGTGAACTTTTTTTTTTCAATTTGGTGCCCTGATGCTCACTTAACATTTTATTAGGTGTAGAACAATCCTTAGACTGCAAAAAAGAACCGACCCCTTTACTATATGAAGGAACAATGGCTGCTTGCCCTTGAACTCATGCAATATTCAGTGGGAGGATGAACACATGTCCTCCTGGCAGGCTTTATTGGGGAGAGCGTGCGGATCGAACCGCAACTAGGGGCCTTAGCCATAATACATGCTCCTCTTTCAAATTCAGGGCAAGAGGTCAGTGTTGTTTTGCTCTGACCTCCTAACTACGGAAAGGACTAAACAGATGCTGAAGGCCCTCTGGCTTTGGGTATTATCAGAGAAAAAATATTCTGTGATATGTCTGTCATGTGGGTACTGACTGAACCCTTGCAAAAATTCTGTATCACCCCCGGTCAAAACTCAGACACAGCAAAGAAGCAGGAGGAGACCTGTACATGTTCCCTTCCCTCTCAAGTGAACCTGTGCCAATTACAGGAAGTGTAGCGGACAAGGGGAAAATTCCACCAGGAAAAAAAAAATCACAGGAAAACACAGAATTGATAAATACTTAACAGCGTCTCACTCCTGGCTGATAGTGCCTGGCAAACATTAACCTTTGCATGTGTGGTGATAGCTGAATGCTATGATAAGAAATCAGAAATAGGCTAGCTCTTCTGTTAGGGACCAGTCTCTTCAGATAGCAGTCCCAACACTGAGGGGATATCCATTTCTGCTGATTGTGACTGAAGTGGTGCATGGTTACAATTACTGCGCAACTCAAGTGAAAACAACAATATGATGCCCGCTACATTTCTTGTAGCACTTTGCTGTCCAAGAGAACAGGAAGACATTTGAGGATGAAGATACTGAAATTTCAAGCAGTGACCGATCACACTAAACGGGCAGCTTGACGGCCTGGCGGTGAAGGCCTTGGCCCTGCTATCAGAAGGTTGTACACATGTTGAAAGCTGTACACATGTTGCCAGTACAGAAAGTGCTATCAGTGCGACAGCAGTGTTGACCACAAAATGACAAGGACAAATGTGACATGCTAATGAAGATTTTGAAAGCATGTAAATAAAACCATGTATTTTGGAATGTAGTTCTGGCAGTTGGGACATAAGTGCTAACTGTTACTTTTAATAAGAGTGATAGGTCCAAGGTTCTTCCATTTTTTAATTTTTTAAATTTTATTATTATTATTATTGTTTTCTTTTTTTTTCCTTCTTTTATTCACTGTGTCTTCCTTTCCTCCCCCACACTGTATTTTCTGTACCCCTGTCTGATTTGGCTTAATTTAATCTAAATAACTAAATAAATAAATAATTCAGATTACAAGAGGGGCATACACTTTCTAGCTGGCAAAGCAAAGGTGTCTGGCACACCAAGGCACCCAACTTCATGATCTGTTTGCTAAGATGCCAGACACGACAGGTAAAAAAAATAAATAAATAAATAATAAGAGTGAAAGATCGCCTCTATTATGCTGTCCATTAATAAAATAAAATGGGGTGGAGTTAGCTCAGTGGGTAGGATACTTGCCTCCAGACCATGTGGTCATGGGTTCGAATACAACCTCCAGCACCACCACTGGGTCCCTGAGCAAGACCCTTAACCCCAGGCTGCTCCAGGGAGAGACTGCCCCCTGTAGGTAGGGAATGGAAGTCTCTTTGGATAAAAGCGTCTGATAAATGCCGTAAATGCAAAATAAAAATACACCACCAAAAATTACATATTTAATTGTTAAGGATATTTTTAACAGTCGGGGCTGGCAGTGGCTGTTTAAATAACTAAATAACTGACTAAATTCTGAATGGGTTATTGATTTTTTTAATCAAATCAAGGCAGAATGAGTAATAATAGTAACATAAAAAACCCTCATGTTAAACTTCTCTGGGTCATGTAACAGAATGGGTCAGACAATGATTTCATTCTAAGAATATATACACACAGCACAGACTTTTTGTAATGATAGGCTTTTGAAAGGTTTAGCCACATAGAAGATGATGATGCCATAGAAGAACCACTTTTGCTTCCATAAAGAACAATATACAAAGAGAGGAGAAAGACCTTATAGACTCTTATAGCACATTCGCATGATATAACGGTTCTTTGCAGAGTGAAGAGACCTTCCAAGGACATTTATATGATGAAGCTTTCACCCTTACATTACCTTAACAAAAAGTATTATCTAAATAACCGGTTATTGAAACATTCCTTAGGAACTATAAGTGGTTCTTCTAGGTCAAGCTTCAAAGATTCCTTTCAGGGGCTTTTATTTTTAATAGTGCACCTAAAAGACCCCTCCCCCAGTCTGCCGTTTTTAGTGTTCTTTTGCTATGATTGTCTCTTTGGACCCAGGGGGTTACGATCGGAGTTGTTTGTTTTTGACCGTTTTATGCAAGACACTATGTTTGGATGCCTTTCATTTAAGAAATGTAAAAAAAACCCAAAACTTGACCACACCTTTTCTCTCATCCTTTTCTATTAATACCTATTTGCCCAGGGGAAAATGACACAAGCCTAAAAGGAATCAGCTGAAGCCGCCATCAAACAGGGATGAGAAGTGATTGAGTAGCATGTTAGTGGGGGCATAAAACACAGTTGTACTCGATGTGCCCTTTCTGCTAAAGCTGTCGTTCGCCTTTTCAGTTCAGTGCCTCCATACGCTGCATTCTTCACACATGAGAGCAGCAGTGCTACAGACTGGGCAGGAGCTGCTCTCTTGAGGAGCCATCCCACACTGCCTCCGTCTCTCTGGTTTTGTGTTGACACATATGGGGGCCTTCATGTCCCTCTTCAGCTCCAAATACCATTTTTTTGGCTCATCAGTGTGTGCAGGACACAAAAAGGTAGAGATTGAAGCAGAAGTGTGAAGCTTTAGATGCTGTGGATGATGAAAGCTACATTTTACAGTAGATGCCAGAGACCACAGCACAGCAGGAGTCCATAGGTACAGTCACGCATGAGAGAAAGCCTCGATCATGCAGCGAGACAATGTGCAGACGTATTGTTTCACTTTACATGTAGTTTAAGAAACAAATCCTGCAGGAATCAAATCAGAAAGAGGAAGGTGAGGGTAGAAAGGAAGAACAGTATATTCTTTAAAATATAGGGGACAACAGGGTTCAAAACTGCAAAAGCAATTTTGGTTCCTTGAAGAACTTTTCAGTGGATGGTTCCAGGGTTAGCTGGTGTAACTGGGCTAGAATGGCTAAGCCTGCCAAAATCACATTTAACCTTTGGTATCCATTGCTCTACTTGCTGTTGATGACTAGAAGCCGCTCACTTTGGATTCTTGTAGATTCACAAATGACAGGAACAACAGGTCAAAAGGAAAAAACATGGCTTAGATGGGACAGATTCACTTCTAACCCTAGCTGCAGATTTACACAGCCTATCTGGGGGTGGAGGTAGCTCAGTGGGTAGGATCCTACCTTCAGTATACTACCACTAGGTCCCTGAGCAAGACCCTTAATCCCAAGTTGCTCCAGGGAGACTGCCCCTCTAGTCAGAGAATGGAATTCACTTTGGATAAAAGCGTCTGATAAATGCCATACATGTAAATGTAAAT
>JBBPDH010000136.1:8008757-8018773 GCA_037974565.1 Clupeocharax schoutedeni
TCAGAATATTAAAATGCACTTGGATACTTGTTTTATGAGAGAAGATATTTAATTGTATAATATTTCAGCTCTCTTACTTTTAGGCTATTCATGAGTGGGGCCAAGTAAATTATATATTATATTGTGCATTTTTTGAATGCTAAATAAACATGTTCATAGTTTTGTAACAGATTCTTTTAATCATTTAATAATATATATAAAATATACATTAGTGCTGGGCCGTGCTGCATTAGCACGAGACTCTTATCTTATCTTTTTTTTTGATCTATTCACAAAGTTGGGTTGGGAGCTGGGTCTATATTACGTAAGCTATGATGACTTTCACCTTGATATTTTAGGGTGGATTTACTCTCTGTGTCTGTCTCTCTCTCTCTCTCTCTCTCTCTCTCTCTGATTCGTGACTTTTCCGGATCGCGCCTGTTTTCAACCTGTCTCGCTCTCTCTGTCGCTCTCTCTCGCGCGCACGCTTTCTCTGTGCCTCTCTCTTTCTCTCTCGTTCGTGACTTTTCCAGAGCGCATGGATCATCTCTCTCTCTCACTGTCTCTGTCTCTGTCTTATTTTGTGTAATGGTCAGGTGTCTTATATGGACAAAAGTAATAGGAGCGCTGTACGTGTCGGCTGGCTTTTGTGGGGGTCAGATGTCCCATTACTTTTGTCCATATTAAATACCTCAGTGCTGGTGTTTAGGGCCCCCCATAATCCCTCAACCCCACCCCCCACCACATCATGGAGACACCGAGACAGGTAAAAACATGTGCAAACGAGGAAGACACGCTGACAGAGACACTCTGTGTTTTCTGAGCCTGTTTCTGTCCTTTGTTTTCGTGGCTCTCATAATGAGTGTGTGTCCGTGAAAAGTTTGGAGTGAATGAGACAAAGGGTGGGTCGGGAACGCTGAACATTCTAGCATGCTGAAACAAGGCGTGGGCCATGAATTTGAGGGGGCGGGGCACGCAGTGACAGCATTGCTGAGATCACACCTGATCTGACTGAATTTTTAATGGTGCAGAAGCAAGGCTCTGGACGGGCAGGAACCCTCTCACGGACCGGCACCAGTCCGCGGCCCATAGTTTGAGAAATGCTGGTGTAGACCCAGCTCCCTCTGTTCGGGAGAGAGAGAGAGAGAGAGAGAGAGAGAGAGAGAGAGAGAGAGAGAGTGAAAATCACAAGACTATCTCTTAACTTCTAAGGGTTAAATTTACCATTTGAGCTACGGACTCAGTGAAGCAACTGTAATGAATGAACTCTTCAGCTGTGGCATGGACTCCCCTCTGTCTCCTGGAGGTAAGTAGCATGCCAGCAGACAGGTGAGCGGATTGTTGACTGTATAAACAAGGACTCTGGCAGGGTGTCAGGTGCTCCCATGGTTTAACAGGCCTTTAGCCAGACTGGCAAATGAATGGCTCCCCAAAGCACCTCCCTCCAGGCATTCAAATGCATTCTGCCCTTGCACACACCTGATCAGAGTCCAAGCTTTTAGCCCTTGCCCACTTCTCTTGTCCCTTTTCGGACCATCAGATCTGCCATTGTGAGGGACACAATGGTGCCGAACCCTGACCAAATATCAGGAATGATTCCGAGCACACCATCAGGATGCAACGCCATAATAAGCTTCTTGAGTGAAAAGAAGCTAGCCTGCAGATCCCCGATGAGGCTGATAGTGGGATCAAAACCACTAGTGGACTGGCTATTATGGTGCAAAAATGAACCTCATGTTCCTTTCCATGGGCACCAGGCCTGTCTTCCATTAAATCTTGAAAAAATGAATATGCACATGACTGAACAAAACTACCAGAACAATGGTGTTAGTGGGGAAAGTGAAGGTTCATAAAATATGATACTATACCCTTAAAAATAAAAGCACCAAAATAATTATTTGGAGCAACTATATTTCAATGGATGAACCATATGTTTTAAATGAGTGAGAGTGAAGAAAAACATTCTAAATCTGTAGCATTATTCCACCTTTTTTATGGCACACTTAGTTTCATGAATATAGCATAACATTTTGCACTGCTTTTACCTTCTAGACTCATAGATGGGGCGGGGCAAGTGGTTGGTACACAACCAAAGCTGGTCTGATGCTCAGGCACTTAGCCAATTTTAATTATGTATGCCCAGCATCTGCTGTCAAAATAACCTGCCCAGTGCTTGGCCCTCGTTAGGGTATCAGTCTGAGCAGATAGCTGTTCCATCCTGCCTGGAACGACCCAACCCACCCCACCCCACCGACATAGAACCCGAAGCGGGCAGCTGCAGCTGAAAGAAAGGCGTGTCAAGCCTTTTTCAGGCAGCCTTGGCATGGGCGGGCAAAAAGGGTGTTCACAGAGTAGCCTTGGGGATGTTGGGCCATGTCGCTCTTTTGTAGAGCTTTAGTGGAGATGCTGTGTTTATCCCAGCGGCTAGGCATGTTGCACCTGCACCCTCGTCTGAGGCTGTCATCTTGCTTCCTCACTGAGCTGTGGCTCTCCCAGCTCATTCACTGAAATAAAGCAGTGAAAATAATTTACTCTCAATAATAGGGAGAACATCACCCATCCACACCTCCCACCCCACACACTCAATTTACGGATACGGATGTCTTAAAGCTATGGACCTGATACATGAACAGTGAAAGTGTTGTGCATTCTAGATTAAGGTAAATGTTTCTATCTTCTCTATAAATACTATTTGTACCATCTATCGTCTCTCATTTTAGAATAGGCCCTTTTAAGTCTTGAAACGTTAGTCCAACAATTAACCTTTCCATTCCTTCCTCTAGTTGGCAGCCACTGTCTAAAGCATGTTTAAACTAGCAACAGTTGTTACGAAAGAACATGGTGCAAGGATGGGCTGAAATAGAGCAGTTCCAAAAAAGAGAAGCAATCAGAGGTTATTAAAATGAAAGTGAGAATATTAACATGTACTGTACATAAATATCCACACCATTCATTTGTCTATTAAGTAGCCAACCAGAGACAGCGATTCTACATATTCAAATTGATGCAAATGAGCCTCCTACGTAATGAACTGCTGCCTCTCAGACTGTGGAGCTGGTCCAGCGTTGCTCACAAACTAACATGTGTTTATGTAAATTATTGAAGCTCTTATACCTCCAAAGACCACTTTGGAAAGTTTGCGCTGCCCGTGTCAGCTGAATAAAAAAAAGAAAAGAAAAGAAAACGCGTCTGTTTAGAGTGCAAACTCTTTGTCTGTTCTATCATTTGCTGGAGGCTGAGTTCCTCCTTTTTTTTCCTCGCATCTGCATCTGTGGGATCCCAGAGACGATGTTAGTAAAAGCCTTAACCCTTTCAGACTTGCCCTCGTCTGCAAAGCTGCCAAATACTGCTCCTGTCATGGAATAGCTCCTAAATGTCTGTGGAGTGTTTGCTGCCTTCGCCCTCAGCACTTACATAAGCTGTCCTGAGGCGACCCATTTTCATATAAATCCAAACAAGGAAGTAAAACATTGGCCTGTGACAATCAATGTATTCTGACATGCTTATTCACAAGGAAACGACTGCATTTTTCAGTAACATACAGGGAGCACTTAGACACACACACACATACCTCACTCTCCCTTCTTTCCTCGCACTCTGTCTCTCTTTCGCTCACACACACAACCCCCCCCACACACACACGTGCGCGCACACACACACAACCATGCACACACACATAACACACACACCCGCACTCTCTCTCTCTCTCTCTCTCTCTCTCTCATTCCAGAATTTTGGGGCGATACCCTGTTTTTCAGACCATGAAACCAATCCAATGAATTTTCCATTCCTGGAATGTAATTTTAGGTCCCAAGGCTTAAGTACCACAATCCTCTAAACCTGGATTTGCATAATCCAATTTCGACCATAATACCATAGGAATAATATTATTATTATTATTAATAATAATAATAATAATAATAATAATAATAATAACAACAGTTATCATCATGCTTTCACATTAAAGGATGCATGTAGTTATTTTGAGTCGTGATGGCCCTCGCCCTGTGGAGAAAGCAACAAGATGGGGGGTCCCTGTCCGTGACATGAGAAGCACCATAAATACTGCGGAACGTTATCAAAAACAAAGCCACCTGTTGTGCAGGATAAATTCTAAGTTACCCAACGGCACCTGATGGAATCTTCTCCTCCTGACATGAGCCTGTCAGCAGGAAGCACGCTGTAGGCGTCTAACCCACAGCCCAGATGTTAAGATGGATCTTCTGCTCTCAGAGGTGGCAGATGCTCCATTATATCAACTGTCACTTGACGTGCCCTCTTCAGAATTATAACAAGCCCTGTGCCCCTACCACCTCTACCGCTTTCTCCTCCTCCTCTTCCTCACCACCTAATAGGCTTAGACAAATAATAAATGAAGGATTTAAATAAACCGCAATCAGCGCTTCACCTCATGGCTTGCTTTTGCCTTTCTCCCCAAACCTCCTTTATGGACATTAGAGCTAATTTCTTCTAGCTATCGACAACTGCTTAAAATATTTAACCCAGGCTTAGACAGCTTAGGGCAAATATTGTCAAATCCCATTTTCTCTTATGGCTCAGAGACACTGAATGGGGGGCAAATGGACAATTTACAGTGTTTGGGCTAATATTCACTTGAGAGTGGAAGAGGCTTTGCTTATAATTTTGCAATACATTTTCTCATTAATAGAGCGATGGTACATAACACAGAGCCCCCTACCCCCCAAAGCAACACTGACAGAAAATAACACACTTCATGTACCTTAGAAATGCAGCATGCACCTTTAATTTATGTCTGGTGTCTCACTACTAAATAACCTCATTTACCTGTATTAGAGAATGTCATAGCATGCTGCATTGGGAGCGGTTGAAAAATAGAAAATCAATGAGAATACTTTTTTAATTTGCCAAATTCTGGTGTTTTTGAAGTGAACCCATATTTCAGGAAAGGCCGAAAACTAGAATGACACACGGCTTAATCGAACAAACCCAAAAACATCCTCTAAAGCTAAAGTGGCAGAGGAATGAAGAAGTGTTCATTTAACACTCCCCTGCCAGTGGTTAAAATCAGGATGACCATAATATATTGTGGTGATAGTGAGCTATTCTAAATAATAAAGGGTCTAAAAGGTGACTAGGCCAGTGAAAGAGATAAACCAACTTTTGCTTATTCAAATAAAGAGTGGCTCATTAACGAAATACTCAGTCTTACGGTAGACACCGCACATTTCAATGTTTATACATCTGTAACACATTTTCAGCCAGTCGCTACACTGATTTTTATTTGGCTAATTCTGAACTGTGAAAAGTTTTACATATCAAATTTACAGTAGGCTTAAAATCAAGGACACAATTAAATAGGAATTATATGAATGTCATTTAGGTTTTAAGCATTTGTGTTTGTGTTTTCCCAAGAGCAGATCTGCATTTAACGTACTATGATGCATTTACTAAAACAATGGGGGCTGCCCACTGATGCTCTTGCAAGTGTGTTTTGGGTGAGTGCAAGGAAAAGGAATGATAATCAATTGATAAGCTTGTAACAAATAAAGAGATGGTTAAAAAATACTAGTGTATTCCCAGGCCCTTCCAATGAAGTGGTCTTTATGGATAAAATGTGGTCCAAAAAGCCCTTCTGTCACCTTTATTTGTTAAAGTGTACATCACTTTCCCACTGTAATGAGGGACTTAACAGTGCCTGTCCATTTAAACTTTGTGGATAAGTGTAGTTCCCAGCATGCATCCTGCTATCTTCCAGAACTGAGCACAGCCTGTGGCTAATGCAGCAGAGCCCCCATGTCCAGCTCCGGACCACTGATCACTTCGCCTGCCTACCCCCAGTGAGCCAGGGCTGCACAGGCTCCACAGCAATGACACCTCACTGTCAGACACATTGATACTGCTGCTGGCTGCTGGCTCTCGGCCCCCTAGTTGTTGTCATAGGGGGGAGGGGGCGGTCATAAATCAGCCCTGGAGGAGGACAGAGGAGTTTCGGGTGTGAGGAAAGCAAAGGAATGGCTGCCAACACCACCCCTCCTCCAGCAGCCCCTACGCAGTTTACCAAGCTGCAACTCCAGGTTGCAGGCAGAGGACGGGTTTCTGTCTCTGCACTCTCAACAATTTCCTAATGACTTTTGGACACTCATTCATAGGAAACGCACTCATGTATGTTAATGTTCATGAGGAAGATCATTATATTTTAAAGTTATTTCTTAATTACAAAAACAGTCCCAGTGAAAGGTTAGGGAAGTAGATGTACACTTAAGGGACAAAGAAAAGGTTTTCAGTATTTTATCTGATGATCAGTTCTATTTAGTAAGCAAATCTAGAAACGGGCAAAGAAAGACTGAAAGAGTTACACAAGTAACTTTTGGAATGTTCCTCAATTAGCAGGTTAACTGGTACCATGTGTGGGTTTGAAGACTGTGTATAAAAGGAACATTCACCAAAGGCGCAAGGTTGTGGCTCACCACTTTGTGCTAAACTTCATGAGAGAATTATATATCAGTTTTAAAACAATGTTTATCAGTGCAAGATAGCAAAGGTGGTTAAAGGGAACTGTATGTTTATGAAGGCACCACTA
Organism: Clupeocharax schoutedeni; assembly: GCA_037974565.1. Classification (NCBI taxonomy): domain Eukaryota; kingdom Metazoa; phylum Chordata; class Actinopteri; order Characiformes; family Alestidae; genus Clupeocharax; species Clupeocharax schoutedeni. Next base: position 8,015,299 of record JBBPDH010000136.1, read on the forward strand.
ATGCAGAAGCTTCTATTGAAATTTTAGAAACATATGCTCCTGTCACGATGACGGCTTTTCCCAGGAACTCCATTTATATTTCACCAGGACAATGCCAGACTTCATTCTGCCCACCTTACAAAAACATAGAGTGTGTGTGTGCTTGACTGGTCTGTCTGCAGCCCAGATCTGTCTCCTATTGAAAATGTCTGGAACATCATGAAGAGGAGAACCAGAAAACTGACCAGGGCTGTTGAGCACCTCAAGTAAACCAGCCTCTGTTCCAACTTTCTAGAGCATGCTGCAGGCATCAACTACTAAATGTGTTAATGTTTACCAAATAGAATTAAATTTATGAGTAAAAATCCTGAACATCTCATTTTTGGCTTTTTACCTGTTAAATGAAGATGTGAAAGTCTCATTACTTTGTTTGCATTGATGTATGTATGTAATAATACATGCATCAATACATTCAAGGACTTTCCAACCTTTATTTAACAGGTAAAAGGACAAAAAAGAGATATATACTGCCACAAATTTGCTTCCATTAACAAGCATGTTTGATACAGAGACTTATGAATGTGAGGAGCCTTTAAAAGGTTTAATGGTTCCTCACTTAAGAATCATTATGTAATATGAATTTCCTTTACCGATTTAAGTGTTCTTCCAAGAAGCTTTATATTGTCTGGAAGTTGATTTAACTTTGCAAAAGTCTTTTATGTTCATACATTGACAAAACGTTCTCTGGTAAACAAAACTTGTTCTTTTATAGCAAAACATATTCATTATGGTGTTATTTTTTGAAAGCAAGAGTGATGCAGAGTGATTTCAAAGTCATAATACAGATAATCCATATGCAACCGACTTGTGGTTTTGTTGCTGGGAGCTGAAGGGCTTGTAGTTGGATTGTCGGGACAAATTAGTTTTTTGGAAACCTCTGGAAATTGGCGAATCTCTCACACGCAACAAAAACAACATCTCTAGACTGACGCGTGGCCAGCGGCAAATTTGGATGCCAGACTCTCCACAAAAACATGACGGAGCCTTCATGCACCGGTGGCTCGCCAATATTGCTGCGCTTCTTCCTGTCTAATTCTTAGAGCTTGTCAAAGGACCCGCTGTGCGTCCTGAAAGTTACTAAAGGCCACTAAGTAAATTATTGTTTTTTCTTGTCCTGTCTGAACCTGCTGTGTGTACAGAGGAATGTTTTTGATCAGGGACAGAGTGCACACGTGTCACGCGGTAACAGAGGGATTTGCAATTACCCTCTAGCCCTGTGTGTTGAACCCACGCCATTTATAGCCTCGCGGTGACAAACAATCTTATTATGAGATTTAACTTCGCCCCAAGTGGACTTCTGGATCAGTGTGCTTTCGCAGAGTTAGTCCTCCAGCGCGCGCAGCCTCAATACAGTAGGAAAACCAACCCACAGACGATATATCAAATATAATAATATATAATATAGACTATATACGGTTTAACGTTGTATCCGCGCTGTTACGACAGACAAAAGTGCGCCGTAGAGGAAAACCTTGCCTCGTGCCCGACTCGGAATACATAAAGGCGAGGACTGGCTGAGAGCGCTTTCAATAAGAGCTCTCCGCCTCGAATTAATCACTCACTGCTTAATGGATCTGCGAGGCTCGCGCTTGACGCAGTGAGAACCCGCAGCTCTTTGTATTCTGAGGCCGAGCGAAAAAGAGAGAGCGAGAGAAAGAGATAGAGAGAGGGACTGAGAAAGAGGATTTGGAACCCACTGTCTTCTACGCCACCTTGAAAACGTCTTGGGGTACATGGTGACATAGGGGCCCGGTGGCACTCAGGGGGCTCCACTTCGTGAGGACGGTAAGTGTGAAATGTTGTGGAATGCAGCTGGGGAGTGTTAGGCTTGCTGCACACGTCGCAACGAAACGCGTGGTACTTGGCTTTCAGTAAGGTTGCGGGAGGAATGTGTGTGAGTATGTGTGTGTGTCTGTATGAATGAGAGAGAGAGAGAGAGAGCGAAAAAGAGAACACAATTTAAAGCTTGCGTAAGTTATCCCGGTTCTGGAGGCTCTAGGGGTGGGTTGTGGTGAAACTGGTGCTTGGTCGTGTTGAGATTCAGAACATTTTTATGGCTGATGTATTTTTTGTGTCGACACACGAGCGGACAAAACTAAGCAGGGCGTTGTGGGCGCGCTTTTAGTCCCAGATCGAGTAGCGTCGTACACTTTTACTCTAAAGCAATGCATTCGCCCAAGCGCCACTTGTAGAAAAGCGCTGTGCTGTGGGTAGGGGTCGTCACAGCCTTGCTTCTCTATAGACGCTTGATAACTGAGGTGTGTGTGTGTGTGTGTGTGTGTGCGCGCGCGCGTGCGTGTGTTTAGGCGCTTTATTCACTTCGTGCTCGGTTTTTTCTGTAAGAGCAGCGAGTGAAGCGAGAGACGGGTTTCAGCACCCCGGACAGCAGCCGGCTCCCAGTACTGCTAGAGTTCTCCTTCAGCACCACTAAACTGTAGATCGCCTCGCTTTTTCGACCTTTCTCCGGGATTTTCGGAGAGCTGCGTGAGTACTGCACGTCTCCTTTTTATGCATGGCGAATAATCATGTAGAGTGGAATCATGTGCTATAAGTGGTGCTCAAGTTCCTCAGTTAGCGTCCTCTCCTCACTCCTGATCACCAGTTTTGGTGTGATTCACTGCTAGGCGGGTCGGTGCCTCTCGAAGTGGGGATCGCGTGTGTTTACATAGGTAAGAGAGGCACATGCATCAGCAAAATGCGTTCGGTATGACAGAACTACGTGCGATTTTGTCTTTTCTGTCTTCTGTATCGCCTGAATCTGAAGAGTTTGATGAGGCGCTGCGCATATGTAACTCAGAGCGTCACAATTCTGAGAATTCCATGTCAATCACGCAAAATAACACTAAAATTTAAACCAGCACTGTGTGGCTAAACTGCGACTTGCTTTAGCTCTCAGAGTTTATCCAGCTGCGTGTCTTTATCAAATATTTTTAGATTTGTTAAAACCCAGTCTATCCTTACGTAAACTTTAGTATCAGGGAATTGAAATCAGACGCGGTGGACTAGCTTCTACAATATAAGCCATATTAATGGGATTAGGGAAAGTGAACGTGGTCGGTAGGATGGTGAAAAAAGAGGAAAGGCCAAACTTTCTAATCTTATCTCTCTATGACTTAGTGAAAGGTTCTCAGAGAGAACATGCAGTCAAAAGTTGTGGTGCATGAGATTTTTCCTTATCCGAGGGTCAGAAAGACCCCTTGTGCCAAAAGGACTCTGCCTTTATTGGGTGTTAGAGGAGGGACATAGACTTCATAAGGATGTCATAGCACAAGATGCACACTTTTGTGTTATTATCTGAATAATCTGGATTGATAGAACGATGGAATGAGCAGTAACAAAAACCACGCCCACCGCACACTCATGCACTCACACACACACACACACACACACACACACACACACACACACACACACACACACACACACACACACACAC
>JBBPDH010000136.1:8018853-8044290 GCA_037974565.1 Clupeocharax schoutedeni
ACACACACACACACACACACACACACACACACACACACACACACACATATGGGCAATATGGGTGCCGTGAAGGAGCATTTTGGAAACCTCAGTACTTCTTCATAATGCACTCTGGTAAACTAGTTAACTGTTGCAGTGTTGCTGATTAATTCTCTGATATTTTTTCTTTACATCCTTATGTAATAATCAATATGCGAGTGGAACCCCGATGTGTTGCAGATTGCTCACTTTATGAACTGTCAAAATAAACCTGCAATTTCTCCATTGTTCACAGCTCTATATGATGAACTGCTCCTTGCCCGCTCACATTGGGATTTAGACGGTGGCCACTAGATACGTAAGGGTTGTCACACAGTCCATAAGGAGAGTTACGCTGTTTTTGAAACGCTACCATCATTTGTTAGCTGCTTGCGCAAATCCAGCTGCCTTTTAGTGCGTGCCTCTTTCTGTCTCTTATCTTGATTATGCAGCTTGAAGATTGAGTCAGCTGTTTTGTATGCAAGTTGACTGAGCCCGGCTCTTTGTGGAGGAAAGTGCAATCGTGCTGCGTATACTGAGAGAGAAAGAGAGAGAGGGCGAGAGAGAGAGAGAGAAAGAAAGAGAGAGTGTGAGAGAGAGAGAGAGTTCTAGTCTCACAAAATGGGTGAAAGGAGAATATATAAAAGTATTCTGATTTGCATTGCTTGTTGGACAGAATAGATTGTAAATAAGCAGTAGAATGCTCATATCAACATTTACACCCTTAATAGAATATGAAAAAGACAAAAAACTGCCATTTTCAATGCCTTTTGTATCTGCTTAATGCATAAATCCTTGATACGTAAGTACAATCCATCAACAAAGTAAGGTAAACTCTGAAGGCTCCAATAGACTGCTTGGTTTAGATAGAGATGCCCACGTTGTTGAGTGCAAGACACCCAGATCATCCCATAACTGTAAGAGAAAGAAAGATATGGTAAACAGCAGATGTCTAATGTCCTTATAATTTTAACGAAGCATATTTCTTTACACATTTTTCTTGACATTTTTAAAAGAACCATTGACTGAAAGGCAGAGGTGCCGGAAGCATTTTAAATGTTTGTGTTTGTGTGGGGGGGGCACATCGGTCTATATCACATGGAGTTAGTCGGGAGGAGGTGTATTGGTGTGAGTGTGCAAAGTCTCGGCCGTTACCCATTGGGGGGGCTGGGCAGGTGGGTTGATCTTAGCTTTTGTCCCAGCAACATTTTTTGTGAGAAGTAGGAGGAATATGTACCCTCCTGGTATAATGGTTCTGGCGTTCATCCTGAAAGGTTCTTTAGGGTGCCTCAAAAACTGTTTCACCAATGACTTCTTTTTGGTATCTTTTTATTTATAATTGTCCAAAATACAATGGAAAATTCTATATTTAACAAAGAGCCCTATACTCACCATGTTTTGCCTGAACAAAGCTATTGCACTGCATTTTCTAGTGTTCATTGATAAATCAGCAGCCATGTGTTTCTACTCAGGTTATTTCCAATCAACATAATGTGCTATACATTTGGTCAAAGGAATCATTTAAAACAGCTATGTGTAAAATCAGGAGGCTACTCTAAATTAATTTAATTATCTAGGTTTGACTGGGTTTCAATAGAGAAAGCCAGGGTCCAATGTATTGATGTTATGCAATATTGTGGCATGACTAGAGGCAGATGAAGATATAATAGAATTTTTTTAGTGCAGACAAATACACTGACATGAATTGAGATTGGTACGCCTGTCTGGTTGGTGGGTGCGGGAGGGGGCTATAGGGGGGCGTTGGCTGTCCATAGTGCTGAAAAGCCTTGAAACTGCTATTGTGTTGAAGTGGCATATGGGCTTTGATTCATCTGGCTCCTTGGGGACAGAAAGCATGTGCTTTTGATAGATGTGTCTTGTTTACAGAGAACCTCAAGCGACTGATTTGCATTGTCTTAATGTCCTGATGATTGCAACATGCTGCCTTAATCACTGCATAAATCCCATTTCAGCTTACAAGGGTCTTTACTAAAACCGAGCTCAAAATACTTTGAAAATGGACCCTCAAGTCTAGGCTTTGATGTTTCCAAAGCACAGTTCTTTTTAGGGAATGTGCGCTGTCCAGAGAATATACGTCTACTCCTCAGATGGGGGCACCATTATAATTCATCCTACTGTGAATGCCATGCCTCAGGACTGTGTGTAAATGTGCAGATGAGCCACTGACAGTCACCAGGATGCACTTGGAAAGAAAGGAGTAAATAAGGCTCTGGTGTGCATTTTGGTGCGCTCTGCATTTAAAAAGGTGTTGGCACTTCTAGATAAGGCTGAAATTACAAAGTTGATGTCCTTAAAGCCTCTGCCCTTCAGTTCTGTTTTATTTCAATTTAGCAAAGCAAAGATTACACAATTGCTGAGATGGTATCTTGTCAAAAGCACACCGATTGCATTAGCAGTGTTCCCCTTCAACCAACAGCTCATGTGATGCATTGAAGTGTGTGGATTGAGATTACTGTGTTGTGGCCTGCCCCGGCCTGCCTGAAAAGTGTTTACCCCCCTTAATATGGAAAGTTTGGTACGATATCTGATTACTCTGTCAATGCAAGGTCCAAGTCGAGGTTCTTGAATGTACTTTTCTAATTCAGATATTTTATTGGGTATCAAGTGAAAGAATTAGTTACTCATCCATACATTTTAAAATGACTGGAGATTGGCCAGCAGCTGCTGGCAGTTCTTTGATGAATAAAGACCCCATTAAACAGGTATCGCACACGTGACAGAGCTAATGTTAAACCCCTCCTTCCCCGCAGCCATCACCTGTGTAAAGTAATTAGGGGCTCGTTGACTGGGTTACAGAATAGCATGGCTTTGTACCTGCGGGCCTGAGGCCTGGCTTGATGAATACAGCGTGTATGAGAACCCATTAAAGTTGGTGACACATAACGGGTTTGTCAATGCTCACTTCAGAGCCTCTTTCATTGATTTGGTTTTTGAGTGAATGCATGAGCAGAAGGGCCAACTCCCCCAAAGCAAAATGACACTGTCTATCTCTCTCTCTCCCTCACACACACACTACTTTAGTTTTAAATTTAGTGAAATGTGAAGTACTTTTTAAATGTCTTGTGAACAGCTTTGACATTAAAGTTAAATTTTTTCTTAGAACCATTCAGGATCACACATTCATAAGAGTGTAGTGCAGTTTCAACATATTTTATTAATTTAAAGAATAAAATGTTCTGGACAACCATCATTATATCGAGGAAAATGTTAGAATGTGTTAAAAATGCAGATAAAGTGTAACTGCCTATTAATACCAGGTGCTTGGATTTGAGTTTCAATTATATATAAAAAAAAACAGTAGCCTGCTTTTTCAAAACAAAAGTGGCATTTTTTTTAAGTCTAGATGACTAGCAGCTGCTTGTTTGAGTGCCCATAATAATAGGAGCAGGGATGTGCTGGACTTTCTGGCACAATGCCTTTCTATAAAGGGAGTGATGTTTGGGAGGTAATGAGATTTGTGCTCTCTGCTCACATTAAAACTTGTTTTTAACTGTTGTGCCCATGATTAACATCTTCAAACTAAAGTACTCAGCTGAGGCTGTGTTTAATATTAGCTTGCAATAAAATAGCATGCTGGGGAAAATAGAATAGATTGACTAACGCCAGAGAGACCATTCCAAGCTTTTATCTACTGCATTCTAAAAATATATCTGGTTTATCATGTACTATACATTATTTGATATCACTGTTAGGACTTTTTTTATATTTATAAATTGAAAACATGGGCTCACCTCTCTGTTAAAATTGGACCACTAGAAATGGTTTAAAAATTGTATGAAAATTAGTTTTACTTTAATTTCCATTGTTTCCTACTCTTAAAAATTGGTGTTTATAAAACTAATATAATGTCTTCACTCAACAAATAAAGAAAATATGTATATTCAGTAAAAAGCCATTGCCACAAGAAAAGTGATCACTTTCTTTTTTAGAATAACTTTTATTCTAAATTGTGTCACAATGCTTGACACCTCATTTAGTATTTTGTCCAACCCCCTTTCGCCAAGAGAACAGCACAGAATCTTCTTTTGTCTTCTTAAGCTTAACGCATTGTTTTAAATTTGGGTTAGGTCCGGGGGCTGTGGTTTTGTGTCAAAAGTTTGATTTTGTGTTCATTTAAGCATTTTAAATTGCAATTAAATGTGTCCTTTGGTTCACTATCCTGCTGGAAGTTCCAACTAAACATTTACATTGTGGGGCCCTCCGAGTACTTTGCACACTGAAGCTTTAGCTTCTTGGCAGAGGCAGCCAGAGTTTGATTGAAAATCTCCTGGCAGTTTCTGGAATCCATTATGCCATGTATGCAAACAATACTGAGAGGGCCTTTGGAGGCGAAATAGCTGCACAGTATCACAGATCCATATGTAATGCTTGGTGTAGGGACTGTTATCTGATCTTTATTTCTATGACAAACTCACCTTGAGTGTTTGAAGCTCAACTTTTGTTTTGTTCTACTACAGCATAATCTGACTACAGCACTCTGTCCCAGTTAAAGGAAAACTTTTTGTTTGTAGTAAAATATAGCAAAGGCTTCATTCTTTCTTACATTCTAAAGAATTTGTTGGCAAGTGATGTCTTTTGGTGGATTTGGAGACATGGTTACCCTGAAACTGTGGTCTTTGGAGATTCTTTTGCTTCTTTGACCATTGTATCCATTTCATTATTTGTGCAAGTTAACACGCAATGGAATGGTCTTAAATCTTCATGGTTGACTAATCGACTTGTCATTTGTTTACCCCATCAAAAGAGGCAATCAGGGACGACAGCTTCAAAGTTTCTAAACACTTAGGCCAACATAAAATAGTTAAATATGCACTGGATACATCATTTACATTACCTTAATAAGAATGTCTTTCTTTACATCATTTTTACATTAATCTTTCTCATCTCAGCTTTTAAAATATTTTTATCATGTTAAACATTATTTCTTCTTTGTATTTATTTCATATAATCAAACTAGTCCCCGTTTGTCCTAGACTTCTAGCTGTGTACCTCTCAATAAACTATATTCCCAGTCCTAGTGACATCACATTTTGACATCATCAAATCTGATACGCGCACACACAAACACACACAAATTCACCCCCATCCCATACACACACACAGATACACACCATATATGCATGCAGCTCAACGAAACATGCATGTTCAAATCACTATAATTAGTCCCAGTGGGAAATTCAGAACGTTAGGAGTGAGGATGCAATTCCAAAAGAGTTCTAGTCTGCAGTCCAGATGAATTTCATGAATGTATTTATACTAATACCACCAGGGCAGGCAATATTTTTTTAAAATTATAATAACTCATATATTCAGATGTTGTTTTGTTTTCAAGCTCAAACATTAAGCTCAGCATTCATCTTTTAATAAGATTACACTCAAGTAATGGAAATATTTCATCCTCTATTAGGAGCCTGGTGATTCCAAAAAGTTCAATAATTATAATTTAAAACTAGCATTAATTATTTTAGTTCAGCATTTGTGAAAATTTTCAGCTGAAAACACAAGACCTTGTATGATGTCACTAGTCAACCTACTCTTTTGACTTAGTCTCCCAACGTTGTCTTTTAAGGCCTCTCAGCCAGTTCACAGCTTTGTCCTGTTCCAGCTCCGGAACTTAGCCAGGCAATCAAGTGCTGGAATGGAACAAAACCGTGGATTGGCTGGGGGTGGGCTGGACGTCTGTGCAGTGAGATGCCACGGTCGATCATGAGGTTTATAATGCATCAGGGTTACGGATGAAGAGGGCGCCTTTTCACCCCAAATAGGGCTCAAACTGGGAGAGTAAGTATTCAGATGCTAATCCTTTTTAACCGTGATCAATACTTTATCCCACCCTGCATGTCAAGTGACCGACCACAGTCCCTCTGCCGTCTCCAATGGAATAGTAATGCCATGCTCTCAGAGTGTGCTCTCTAATAATACGGAAAATGCTATCAAATAACTTTGTGCCATTCATGACTTCATTGCTTTACCAGTGAATTTAATGCATTGCAGCTCAGCCCAGTCTTAGAACAAAGAGAGAAAGAAAGAATGAAAGAGAGTAATATCTTATACTGTGCCAAACATTTAATGGAAGATCATTTAAAGAACCATTATTTTGTAAATGAGATGTGGATGAACAATTTTGTTGAAATGCAAAGAACATCTACATAAAGTAAAGAATCAATATGGATAAGAGGATTTTCCTAGAACTTTATGACCAAGAAAATCCTTTAGGAACCTTTTTTTTTATTTAGTAAAGTGCACTATATAGACAAAAGTATTGGGACATACCTGTTTTTCAGGGTTTGGGCTAGGTCCCCTTACTTCCAGCGAAGAGGTCAATATTATCTTATGCATACCAAGACATTTTATACAACATCTTGCTCCCAACTTTGTGGACACAGGGACACAGTTTGGGAAGGTCTTTTCTTCTCCAGCATGACTGTGCCCCAGTTCACAAAACAATGTATATACATGGTTGGGTGAGTTTGGTGTGGAAGAACTTGACTGGCCATGACCTCAACCCAATCCCGACCTTGCTAATCAGGCCTTCTTATCCAACATCAGTGTCTGACTTCATAAACGCAGAATGAATGGGCACAAATTCTCACAGAAATACCAAAATGTTGTGGAATGCCTTCCATGAAGAGTGGCTCCATATTAAAGTGTGTTGCTATAATTGTCAGGTGTCCCAGTACTTTTGTCCATAAATGTACACGCTTGAAAACAAAATAAGAAAAAGTGTGTAAAGGACAAAAAAGTTGGGAATAGCTTATGGTTACTCCTAATGAGAAAACAAGAATTAAAACTTCTTCAAAATATATGGATCGCTTTCTTGCCATTCCCTGCTAGAAGAGTGTCTGGTTTTTAAACTCAGCCTGAAAATTTAGACCACGCTGGCCACTGGAGCCAATGTGCTGGGAGGCTGGGTAAGGAGAAACATGCTGAACTGAAGTGTGAGAAACAGGTGCAGTTTGATGGAGGCAGCCAAACAGCCATCTGCCGTAGAATGCTTCTAGCCCCTGGAAAGAAGCTGTCTCATACTTGCAGATCTGATTAATGTCTTTGTCTGCTCACCAAAAGATGGATCTGACAGATGCAAGTTAGGGAGATTCTGCAGCAATGACGCAAATCATACAGTTTCACAGGGGGAAAAAATTGAGTCAAAGAAAAAGAAACATTGGCTGTGCTTTATGGTGCATATGCCAAACAAACCTGAGGAACAGGAACAGGTCTTTGTCTTACACTCAAAAATTAGTTTTTTGGCTAGGATGTATGGTTCTAGTATAAACAATACAACCATATACTATAGGAAGGTTCTTTAAACTTTCTCTAAACTTTTAAAGGTTTTTCACACTTTAATTTTTTGGATACAAGAATCTTTAATTAACAAGAAGTGGCTCTTTTATGTCTCCTTTTGACATTTTTTTTGTTCAGGAGGGTAGCTGGGCCTTCAATATTATCAATATTCTTCAGACAGCCTATTGCAGTACACAATGCAGAAGGGAACCCTTAGGGTGTTCTAAGCCTTCTAATGATTAAAAAAAGTAGAATCATGCTTGCAGTTGCTTATTAAAAAACTACAGAGTAAGCCCATTTTCTCTGTGGTATTCAGGCAGGTATAGATAGATGTGCTCTCTCATTAGTTAGCACTCCAGATGCTAGGTTTACTAGGTCAGATTAACCACAAACCCAGTTAAAACGAGTGGTAACAATTTTGTAAAAAAACCCCCAGATTTTTAATTTAAAACAGCCACAAAACTGTAAGTGTAATGCCATTAGTCCAGCACTTATATCCTACTAAAATATATCTTTTTAAATTAAAAAACTAGTTTGTTTTTTAACTAAACTGGACATATAAATGCCCAGATTTTAATTTAAGATATAAATTTTAATTTTAATTTAGAATTTACTTATTGTTTTTAATGTTTGCACAGTCAGTAAGAAACGGTTCAGGATACATTTCACTGTGTGTTGTACTTGTATGACTGCATGTGACAAATAAAGAATGTTGAATCTTGAATCTTGAAGATGTATGTCTAATAGTTTTCTGCTGACGACAAATCACGACTGAGTCTGCTTCTGAGTTTTTTGTCTGCCGACATCTCAGCCAGGTAATCTTGTAATATAGCAAAGAAACAGAATGCTCCCTCTTTTGATAGATTTATCTCGTCTACAACACCAGGTATAAAAAGAAATGTTTTGCTCCGACAGGACCACAGTGTAAAGATTAGGTGAGCTCACTGGCTCTCGCATTCAATTACTCAAGAGACAGGAATGTCTCCTAAAACAAGGACATTAATAGCATCTGTCAAATCTTTCATGGCACTTCGAGCTACCCCACACTTAATCACATATTTTTGTCAATATCACATAGATCATTATAAAAACTCATGGGATTATTTTTTTGAGATTCTCTTCAAACAGGGATGTGGTATCATGCAGCAAAACAGTGATTTTTACATGATCAGTTACATGAATTTCTTTATCTCTTAGAAATAAACACTGTTTTATGTAACTGTGCCTCTACAACTGATAAATGTCAGTTTTCTCTTCTGGCTGTCTTGTATTGCAGCTTAGTTCCCAGATATGGCGTTGGCGAGTGAATAATAAAATAATTTTTTAAAAATAAAATTTATTATTTGAAATAATAAAAAATGTTTACATTTTGTGTCACGTTTTTCATGATATGAGCCCTTTAACACTACCAGTTCTGTTTACCGATAATAACAGGAAATGAATTCAATATTCTTAGCAGCTGGGAGTCAAACAGCAATGGCAAAAGAGGAGCGTGGATAATTGAGTGTTCTACTCTACTGGTGTAAGTACTTGTGCAAGCTGGGTTATTCCTCATAACAGAGAAATATTAAATCTGTGCCTGGGCCACAGTGGGGCACTTAAAATAGCAGGCAGCAGTTGTGCCTCACAGGTTACGTCACTGATACCTGTTTCATGAGGAGAGCTTTTAGGGTTAACTGCAACATCTGCTGAGACCACAGGGGTCCAGCATCTGTCAGCCGTTTGATGTTCTTACATACAGCACGTATAGAAGGGTGGCTCTTTTGGTTGTGACTGAAGGTAGAAGCGATCTAAAATCATTTTTGCAGTTTTTGACAGCACTACTGAAGAGATATTTAAACTAGTAAAACATCACCACCATTAATATTGTCTAAAAATTTTATGATAAATAGAAAAGATATTTGTAATGCAATCCCTTTGCACAGGAACCTTTTTTTCTTCTCCTTTAGTTATTATTTTGAGAAGCAAGGCTGTACTATGACACTATGACATTAAGACCGAATCGTAATAAATGGCACACAAAATCATTATTTTTCATGCCTTGAGTCAACGGATGGACAGTATCAAGAGACCACAGCTCCTATGGACGTTATCTCTGTTCCGGGCTGCTAATGTGCAACATTGATCCCTGTTTCCGGGGTACCATTAAGAACCCAAAGCGTTCTTAAAGTTCAGCAGATAATTAAGCAAAATGTCTTTTAAATTCTATTGACTACAGATTGCCCCAGCTGCCAAGATGGGGTTTAATGCATTTTAAGATTTTAAAGGCCTCTAAGCATTTCTGTCACGATGGGGCATACATTTTCATTTTGGCAGGAAGAGGCATTGTACTTACCTAAGTGAATGCATCAGACCATAATTAAAGACTTGGGATTGTTTTAAATAATTCATCTAGTGTCTGTTTAAGATAAGTCCTACGATAAAAAGCATTAGATGTATTAGCAGTCCAGGGGAAATCAACTGATACTCAGTGGTAGAATGCAGAGACAGCAGTGTTACCATAGAAACTGCCTCCAAACTTGAAAAAAATGTACTAGCTTTATCTATTTATCAAAAATGTGCCAATATTCACACAGTTTGTTGGCCACTGTGTATGCTAGCAGCCTAATTAGAAGACTTCCAAGCATGCATATTGGGTTGTTTCTCCATTACAGCATGGATGAAACTTATCAGCATAGCATTTGTACAACTTTCAGGCAACAGGGTGTTCTGTGCCCTACCTGGTACTTATATGTAGCCTATGCGCATAAATCTTCATTGAAAAACCAAAGCACTTTTACGTTAATACAAAAATTGTATTGCAGTCCCATTTGCAAAGAAATGAAAAAGAATACATTAGGAAGAAGGCTGTAACATGCATATATGGCCTACATACTCCCATGACATCTATTGTGTGTATAATTATAAAAGCACACAAGGCTCACGAGGGTTAAAGAGAAGAAAGCCAAGGAGGATGAAAAAATCTTGAAGTAAGGAAGGAAAAACAAGGATCAAATAACTGCTGCTGATTTAAAGTGTTCATTTGAGACTGCAAATTGAAAATGCTACATTTGCTGTGTGAATTGCTTGTGATTGCCAGAGTGAAAAAAAGAGCCTAGAAATAGCAGATAGCCTGCCTTTTTTATGAGACACTTTTTGCAGCTGACCAGAAAGAAAGGCAAAATAGAACTCCCTATGTGATATCCCCCATTAATGTGGAGAAAATGTAACATGCATGCTATGTATTCCTGTGTATTGATGGATAAAATATTGTTTTCATGTCTCTTGTTGCTCTGTCAAAACCCAGCTGTGCCAGTTGCAGGATTGGGGCTTTGAAGTTTGGATAACTGGACAAATATAGAACAGAAATTAATGCACTGATTCACGGACATTATAGAAGCACTGGCCTGTGTCGTCTTCTAGATCGACTTCAATTTCTTGTAAAGAATTGGAAGATAACATATGAAGCAGTATTAATTTCATTCCTTCTAGTGTGTTTTGTACAAATATATATTTTTAGGAAAGAGTTTGTCTATGGTCACAGTCATGTAGAGCAGTGCCTAGTCATTTCCAGGGAATGGGCTGCTCCTTTCATGATCGATTGCAGTGTAATGAAGGTGGACATGGCGTTGGGGCTTGCAGGGGCAACAACTTCACAGCACTGCACTGACTGAATTAAATCAATTTAACTCACTATATTTGTGTGCCCTTAGCAATAGGCCTATCTTGCTCTGTGCCAAGTTTGGAGATAGCTTTTCACAGAGCGCATCACAATACAGATTACATTCCCGCCCTCCTTCACTCGCTTTCCCTACTCTGCTGCTTTTTATTCTCAAAAAAAGCAGGTACATTTTGGATCTTTATCTGTGCCAAGTGTAATTGCACAAAAGACTGAAATCCGGTGGAAAAAAAAAACACTTTATGGTTTCTGGAGAAACTGAAATGTGTGGGTGTCTTCTAGCAGCCTTGCTCATGTGGCATGGGAAGTACTCTTGGTACCAGATGCATTTATGGATTTCTAGTGACAAGAATTTTTTTTACTTTGGACCTTTCTAGGTGTGATCCTTGTTCCATGATACTTTACTAAGTCACACATTAAAGAGAATGGGGAACCATTAAGAAATGGTACAAATCTCACTTTTGCTGACCGCATTCTTTCCCTCGGGAAGGAGGGCTAATTCCATGGTAGCTGCTATATGAATAAGACAATATTAGCTCAGTTGGAATTCAAGGCTGGATGGAAAGTGATTTGCAGGCTGATGTATTTTAATGATTATTAGGCAGGCCTGACAGCTGGTAGGAACAGAGGTGCTTCCCCAGCTGAGGCACATCAGCCTCGTCTCTCCACCTGTTGTCTCTCCCTCTGCTGCTCGTTACACAGGGCTGCCTTTCAGGGTCAATCAGAGTGGCCTGCTGATCACCCACTGCGAGACCACAGAGCATGAGAGAAGAGAAAGACTGAAAGGGTAAAAAGACAGAGAGGGAGATAAAGAGAACAAGAGTAAGCTGGGGAAAGCGCTCGCTCACTGTAGGGTGGCAGATTGCAAAAGCTCTAAAATGTTATCCAGCAGACAAATATGGATATCCATGTAAACCCTGTGTGTCAATTACAGCATCTCACCTTAATGCTGGACCACCGAGCCTGAGAGCACTTGTCTCTTAGAGATTATTTTCACTCCTCTCCTGTCTGTGGGGAAAAGCGGGCTGTTTGATCAGACTCGTCTCCGGCTGCTCACCTTCACGGCTTTACTGTACTCCACCAAAGCTTCTGTAGGGTTTAACCCGTCATCCAGTGGACTTAAACATGAGGGGAGAGGGCCACTCTAATGATGTGGGGCTTCATGAGGTTATAGGCTGAAGTGAAACTGACAGCCTAGTCCCGGCAGAGCTTGTGCCATTAATTTGTTGGGAGCTCCCCGTCTTTTCCAGAGAAGCGTTTTATGTTTTTTTGTCATTTAAAATAAATCAAAAGACTTCAGGATGCTGTCACTCTCTGTAGCTCACTTGACAGGTTCTCACATCTGACGGATGCTCAAATATCAGGGCATTATTGGTCGCACTCATTGCTATGTTGATGGTCCACTGTAGATGCTTTGTAGAGTCTATTCAACTGAACATCTATTAAATTCACCTCAGCTCATCCCCAACCCTAATTGGGACGGTCAAGTGAAATCCTGCTGGGCCGTTAGCATTTAGCATGATACTGTGACCTAACAAAATAATGAAACATTAATAAAAAATGTTGTGGCCAGACCTCCTTTCCTCTCATACATACAATTCGAGTGGTAGTCCCAGTTTGCCAGTTAATGATAGAGTGGATTATTGATATTAATGGCTGAACAATGCTAGCAATTTCATACTCCTGTATAACTGCTGGATAACTCACTTTGACAAATGAATAAAATTAGTCAGAGAATAAGAACACCAGATCAAATAATAGTTATCTGACTCTCATTTGAGCATAATGATTAACCAGGGTTAGCTCTTAGCATGCATACACACTTGTGACATAGGACTACTCAAAAACATCATGTAATTCCTGGAGTCTCACTTAAGCTCTGAGCTAACTAAATCTAACTCTGAATTTTCACAACATAGTTTGTTAAAGAATCTGAGCATTTGTAGATAAGAGGACCATTAAAGCGAATGTTTTCTGAGCATAAATACTTTAGGTAGCAATCAGTTAATAGCATGGTAGCTGATTGTTCTAGGGGTCCTAGCTAATGCATCCCTGGACTACATGATCAATAAGACTGCAGGTGTAAAATTAAATCAGCCTCAAGTGGGTGATTGGCAGTGATTTCACAAAAGCTACTGCAGCTATTGCATGAACTTCATCACTTCGTCTGATAGACCCCTGGGTATTTGAGGAATTACTGAAAGAAATAGCCCTAAAGACACAGAGGTATTTATTGATTTCTGAGGTTTTCAAAATATATCCCAGGAGGTGAAGAGGCCAGAAGAACAAGAATGACTAGCCCTCAGATGACTGGGATGGAGCACACGGTGATATGAATGACTCTCCCGCAAATGGAGCCGTTAATCAAATGCTTTTTTGAACATGTTCCTGTTTGATATTTTGAAGAATCACTGAGAATGCTTGATCTGTTCCAAGGCCTCTGTGCTGGGTTTAAAGAGCAGGGAAAGTAATGTAAGCATATTGTAGCACTTATACATCCATAGAGCCAAGTGCCAAAAATAGGTGTTTGGGATTTGGACCTGCATTCTGTAGTCCAAAGTCATCTTTCCTTGAATTTTGGATCAAGGATTAAATGTTAAAGTGTCCAGCTCATTTTGTCCTGACTCATATGCCCAGAAGACTCATTTTGCTAGCTTTTGTGAAACATTCCCCTTTTAGAAAATGTTCTAGTCAAAGATGGTAACCAAGTTCTCGACATAAAATATTTCTAAATGAGCTCCCTATCTGATTTTATAAATACAACACAGTTTACCAGATTAGTTAGTGACGTTGCATTAATCAATCAGCTCGTTATGAGAATGACTCTTCTTGCTTGGCTTTTGCTGTGAGAGTAAAGTGCAATGGATAAATACAGTGGAGAATGTGGGTCTTTAAAACAGCTGCGTGAAAAGATGAGGCTGGACACATTAACCACACCATAAAAAGGCAGAAAATCCAATTAATTCTCTTTGATATTCCAATAAGATCTGGGACTGATTAAAAACTCTAATCCCTTCTGACCACCATATAAATCTGCATTACCCGAATTCTCAACAGCAGGACCTGACATAACCATGTAAGATAGGGAGACTTATTTTTGAGCACCTCCTTTTAGCCTAAATAAGTGTATCCAATGCTGTCTTGTTGGGTTTCCATGGTTAAGTTCTCAGTTCTGTTGGTTTATGTGCTTTTAATTAGAGAAGTTTGGTCTTTCATCTATCATTCCTCACTGCTTCAGGAAGCTTCAGCATCATGAGCATATGCTGAAAACCCATTTCCACAAAAACGCAGCGTCTTTCCACAAAACATCCAGCAATAAAACTCTTAATGTCAAATGATTGCATTTGATAACTCCAGGTGCCTTTTACATTGAATTAAGGTTTTGTTACAAACAGAAGAAATCTTGAATCAAATCTTGGTTACTTTACTGTACAGTCATTCTTTCGGACATATGAGATTTTGTGACAATAACAGCAAAGTTTTATTGAGGCATACATGTCCTCATAGCCAGTCAAGAAAGGAGTATGCATCCTCTGTCTGAGATGGTAAAGGCATGAACCATTTCGTCAGCAGAGCACACTCTTGGTTAAATATGTAAGAAGCTCTGCTCCGAGAAATTCCCCAGAGTACGCAGACCTCTGATTCCTTATGCAGCCCCCTTCTTTCATTCATCACCCCCCACCTCATTTTCTCTCTCTCTCGCTCATTTCCTCTCTCCCCTGGGTGATGCAGTCAGCTCAGAACCCAGCTTAGTGCTCATGGGTCATGCCACCTGTGTTTACAGGAAGCCGATGGACACAAATTAGAAGTCATGTAATGTGACACATGAAAGTTTTATCACACCTCTTGCTGTGTGAAGCGCTCAAACTCTCTCTCTCTCTTTCTCTCTCTCTCTCTCTCTCTCTCTTACACACACACACACACACACACACACACACGCCCTCTCTCTCTGTCTCTCTGTATCCCATCAGACTGTCATCATTTCAGCGTTATAATAATAAATTCATCTAAAGAAGATTATTCTTTCTGTTATCATGCTGACACTTGTTTCTCTTTTAATCAGTAATATTCCTAAGGAAAGCTAAAGAGAAATTGTATTTCTCTTGCTCTGGATATAGATTCCGTGATTTAGCCAGAAAGGCTTATAAAACTTTGCCTTGTCAATCACAACCCGTGGCACTTCTACAAAGAACATCAAAGTGGTAGAGTAATACATCAATATCTCAATGACGATACGGTCCTTTAGATCGGAAATGATGATCAATATGGTCAAGCTTTTGAAAGAAACACTTCAAGTATTGTTTCGTACATAAAACCATGGCATTGATGGGGGGATAAACAGCTTTAATGTTATGCAGAAGATAATGCCAGGGATAAACAGCTTCAGAAAAGATATGGCAGACTCATCAACCTGTTACTGCGCTATTTGTTGTTGAGATGCTATTGTGGTCACACTACACGGCCCACGGTCTGTGTTTGTGTGTGTGTGTGTGTGTGTGGAGACCATGTCTTGGCAGCAGTTCTGCCTGTGTTGAAGAGCTCTGGCCATGGTCCCTCATGCTGCGGCGCTTGTGTCTGAACTGGGCTGCATCTGCTTCTCTATGTGTTTTTCTCCCATCCTTTGTTCCCCTCAGGTTAAGAGCAGGATCAGAGCATTATTTTCTTTTCTCTTGTTGATTGGTCACAGGTAACCTTAACTGCTGTCCATAATGCACATTGAAGCGCTACATACTTTGCTTCATAGAACAGACTAGTTCCTTTTATTTAGCCGATGTAGACCATGAAAGGAAACCACACAAGAGATCTGTATAAAAGCAATCTGTTTGTCTCCTCACTGAAGTGAAACTTGAAAGAACAGAAATATGAAATTGAGGCACATGAATAGGACCAGGTTTCATAGCTACAAATGCTGCATACTATTCTCTGTTTGTGTGTGTGCATGTGTTTGTGTGGCTGGGGGTTGAGACCTGTTTTTTTTGCGCGTGGAAAACAATGCCATTGTGACCCCTGATTAGCAGCCGCCATGAGAATTAGTTTTGCCGAAGGGGCTGCAGACCAGCGGGGTTGTACTCTCCTGCGGGCCATGCCGACAGACATCAATATGGTGCCATTACTCATATCATGTAGCTTTATTGAGCTTTGAGGGAATCGCGAGCTGTGGCATGAATTTTTTAAATGGAACTCAGATTTAGAAAGTGCAATTTTGTTGAATTTGTAGACACATTTATTTACCTATTTTTGCCAAGAAGATTTAAACTTAGCAGAAAGCTTTTTGAAATCTGTTTAAGAATTTATAATATTGAATTGCCTTAGAGTGGGTGCTCCCTAGCTATGCTCGCTATGTGCGTGTTTATGGCATTTTCTGACCTGCCTCCGCTTCTCTTTGACTAAGAAAGCTTGAATACCTTTGCGTAAGGGAAGAGGTTGTGAGGATTATGTTTTTATTATTTTACCTATTTTCTTACTGGGGAACATTCTGGTATGCACATTGAGATGGCTGACCAAGACACTGAGAGGGTGAGAGTGGAATTACATAACAGGGTGTCTCAGGGGAGAGTGGAGGGAAAAAACGCAGTAGGCGTGAAAGCCTGGGCTAGACGGGGGCCTAGTGTTTCGCGGAACGCCCGGCATGCTCTACCTCTACCATCAGCCAGCCACTCGCCTCACTGCTGATGGCCCTAATTGTACATGGGTGACTCAGCCAATAACATTACAGGCTGCCGACTCCCAATACCCAGAGCCAAAACCAGTCTTATTTCACAGAAGGAACTTGGTTATGATCTTCCTTTGAACCTTCTGTATTCTCATGAGTCATTCATAGACCTCTCGCTGACACGCTGAGGTAATGCACTGGATGTTGCTTGGGGATTCTTTGGCAGTGATTGCTGGCTGGGGTGGATTGATTTAAGTGTAAATAGAGGCATTTAAACGGGGTTCGGCTCATCACTACATATTAGTAGCAATCTCGGTATTGGCTCTTGTGGGTCATTATCCGTTACATAATACCTGTTGTTATTGTCTGCTCCTAGTGCCTTTGATTAAATTGCTGCAGGCGTAGTTTAACAGAATGTGTGTGTGTGTGTGTGTGTGTGTGTGTGTGTGTGTGTAGGTGTGTGTGTGTGTGTGTGTTTCTGTGTATGTATGTGCTTGTGTCATGGACTCCATGATGAAGTTTTGGGCTGCAGGCGGTAAGCTCTCTCCAGTTCTTGCCTGAATTACCTGTCCACATTGATTAGATAGTCTGTCTGAATGGGATCTCAGATTTTCTTTCTTACAGAATTAAGATAAGCTCTCATCCGGTTGTGTTCTACCTCCCTGTTGACCTTCCTGGTTTGTGTATAATGAATGAAATGGAGCTTGTGGCAGGGACCTGTGGCATTCCTGTGCAATTCCTGACCAATGTCACCCTCAAACCAACTGCTGTGCCCTTCCTAAACCTAACCCTACTTCTTCATCCCTCAACTTACTTTCATTTCGCTTTGCTGCCCCCCCCTCTCTCGTCTTGCAGCCTAAAAAAGAATAAAAGAATAAAAGAATTCAGCTAAAAATGCATCCACCTTTTCTTCTTTGTATTTCTTTGAGAAAAAAAGAGTCTCTCTAATTGACTAAGGAAATTGGTCCGTGAAAAAAAAAGGTCAGACAGAACTGAAAATGGTCAATTAGCATTGAAGTGCATAATCTAATTTGCCACTAAGTCAAAAGAAGTAATCCATCTTTACAGTTTGCTCAGATTCTAGGCCTAAGTACCAGCATTAAATGCATTGTTACAGACTGACACATCCTCTGCCCATTATGTATGTTTTTCTGTAGCTTCCTTAATCAGGGTAATCCATATTTGAACAAGCTCCTATTGGAGTGCCACATTTGCATTGTGATACAAAGCGAGCTCGCTTCAGCCTAGATGGAGAGTCTGCACATATGAGCGCGGCCACTCAGGGCAGGCTGCAGGAAGCACCATGCCATTTTAATTCACAGCCAGGCAGGAGACGGGCAGACAGAAGTGCTATTGTCCTTCCCCTTCCTCTCTCCCCCGCTAATCAGCGGCCTGCAGTGGTCACTCACGCCGCCATTATTCGCTGCCTGGCAGAGACTTGTTCCCAGGGGCTCAGACTCCCTTTATCGGGCCGCTTTCAAGAGCGCCGCACTGTAAAAATTAAAGTGGCCTCATCGAGTGATTTCGTTACCTCTCTTATCGTTTCCTAATCCCAGCGTAATCCTGCCGTCGGCACCGTGGCCAATCCCATAGGCTCAGAAATTCTCGGATGGACTGTGCCGACCGCACTGCCTGACACCCAGTCATTCCTCTCCGCACTCACCCCTTACCCACACACTTTCCACTGCCCCAGGACACACATCTCACTTTTGAGGGCACATAGGTTCTCTAGTTCCTGTGAGGGCCAGTCAGTGAGTCTCAGCTCAGTGAGAAAGCAACACCGAGAAAAAATACACATGAGTTTCCAGAGAAAAGCATCATCTTAATTGGAATCATTTGGCGGCGACGACCTTCATTAGCATCATTTGTGTACTGTGATGCAGACTACTTCTTTCATTGGCCTTTCATTGCCTCCATTGCTTTCCTTGGCAAAAGTGTTTGGCGAATGAATTCCAGCAGTTGCCTGGTCAATAGAGGCAATATAGAACCGTCCTCAGAATACAAATTAAATTAATGGATGAAATGTTTTTCAAATAACAGAAAACACATTTTATTTACTTGTGAACACAAAATGACGAGTTCCAATATGAAACAGTGCTGCTTAAAATTCAATATAGCCTTCTATTCAATCTCTTTCATTTTCCAGCATTCTCTTTCAAAATATATTGTTCTGCACATTCAGTGACAAAGCACAGGTCTATAGTTAATGTAAATTGTATTGAGTAAACTGCATTGCCTGCTGGAAAACAAAAGGAAGCGACCCCATTTAGATTCTTATATCTTATTTCTTACTCTTTTTGTTGCTGTAAATGATTTTTTGCTGGTTGAGTTACAGAGGGTCCTGGAGTTATGACATAGATCCGTTTCTTCAAGAGTGATGCAATCTGAGTTTTGCTGTTAAGTAAATAAAAAGGAAAACTCTCTCACTCATACCCTGCTTTACTGCATATTCTACTAGCACACACAACCAAACTATTTAACCCACATAGTACACCCACATAGAGTGGGAGTGGGAGTGGCAGTGAGCTTCAAAAACTCGAAACTTTGTATGTCGAGTCTTGTAACCCAAGGACTTTTGCCTTGCTACGATTAAGCTGGGTATCTTGCTATACCAGATGGCTAAAGTGAAAGGAAATTTTCAGTATTCAGAAAAAGTAGAGTGAATGGCTTTGTTTTTGAATATTAATATTGAATATTGATGTCACATGTGGTATTCCTTAGTATCATGTAATAGACTTCTACATGCCAGCAATTCAGTGTTTTCAGCAAAGCAAAAATATACTTGCAGTGCATTTTTCAGTTATAATAATTTACCTCACTCCTCAGTTTTGAGTCACCAGCTGCCCCTGAATTGCAAGCACATGTCCAATTGCAGGTGTGTACATGAACACGATGGCAGGTGCCAGACACCTTCCCTGGCTCTTTTGTAGACTCCTGTGTGCCTGCATGTCCCTTTATCTCGTCTTTGCATGTGCATACATTTAGGTCAGGGGGAGGTTCAAAACATATGGCTCTTTTCATGTTTGCCTGCTTCTAATCCCCATAATCCATTATTTGTCATGCTCAGAGTGCAGTGTAAGTATTTGAAGTTTAGAAGGAAAAGAGGATCAGGGCAGGACTGAGAACAGGACTAGGGCTCTCTACAGCTGACATTATTGGATCGGAGGGGTTGAGAGTATTGCTGTGGGGCTTCTATTGATCGGCCATTCTGTCCATGCCTGGCATGTGTTCAGCCAGACCTGACGCTTCATCAGATATGGCTGTCTACGTCAGGCGTTGAGTCTGATATTATGAGACGGTCAGGTGCATTAGCCCAGTTTTAACGCTAAATGTCACTTCTTAGCTGCCTTTCATGAAGGGGGGTTGGGGCATTAGATTGTAAAGTATCTTTCAGAGGTGAACAGGCAGGAAATTAGTCAAGTTCCTGCATCAAACCTTTTAAATTAGATATTGATTTCGGCATTTAAAATACATAGCAAGAAAGACTCTGTGTATGCTATAAATAATGATCCAAGGGCACGTCCTGGTCCTGCTTCAGGTTTGATAGATTTACATGCAGAGAGGAGAAACGACCGAATATAAGAGTCTGGGTATGTAGAGTTCCAAATGTCCGAAGGCTGTGTGTTGTCTGGCACGCGCTGACTCCTGTCCCCTCTGGCGGTGTCGGCAGCAGTTGGTTGAAGTGTCTGAGGTACAGTTGTCACAACAGAAAATTCAGCCTAGAGTACCTGTTCCAGGACAGTGGTTTCAAACCAAACAGAACAAATAACACCATAACTCAGTGGCCTCCCAGCCTGCACACCTTTAATTCAGCTGCAAGAAGACAGACTCCCTTCATTTTAGGACTTGACACAAGCTTTCTCTCATCACGCGAGTTTCAGTCAATCATAATCTGATGGACATTGCAACCCTGGGTGCTCTGTCTCTCCCTTTCTCTCGAAGTCTACTGCACTGACACATGTCAGGGAGCACTAATGAGCGATTCAATGTAAAAGGCTAATTTGTTGTCTTACATTTCGACTGCTTAATGGATTCAAGAGACAAGTCTCCTGGAGCCTACTTGCCAAACACAGTCATGCTTAAGCCTCCTTCTCTCCAGGAAACACAGGGTCACTTTGTCTTACCCTTTTCTACACTCAACCTACAGCATGTAGATGCATGCTGAACATCTGTTCACAGAAATGTCTGTCAATACTCAATAGGATCGATGGAGGTGTGCCAGAAGTGTGCTAAATGGAAGCGGGAGTCGTTGACTTTGTGGAGTTTCTGTGACTTTGTTTCTGTGCGAAAAGGAAAAGGCTGAGGCGGCAAATTCTTACTTCATTCAAAGTGTGATGTCGCCCCAGGACTTATCAGTTGAAAAGAGAGATGTCCTTTGTTGTTCCTGAAAGACTCCCCTGCGCTACAGCATCACTCACAAACAGGAGAGGAAACTGCACTAAAGGCTAGTTGTTTCTCCTCGATGGAGGCCAACACAGGAGTGGAAATCACAAGTATTAACCTGCACAGCAGGTAACAGGCATCGACTTATTCTTATTTTTTCTTCAAGAAAATGGGTTTTGTACACAGTTTGTAATATGTTTTAAATAACAGCATAGCGAGGGCAAGTTATGTTTGAGAGGAGATTTGGAGGTCCTGTTATGTGGTGACTGTATATATGATATGGCCAGTGTGCTGAAATTACTGTAAAGATAGAAATGATCTATGTGAAATATAGGCATAATCTTCTTTGTTTGGACCCAACCAATTCAAGTGGTCAAAGGCTTGGCAGTTATTTGATGTGTGACAAGTTAAACAGAGTGTGTCAAAACAACTTTGAAGAGCTGCAACTACCCAAAGCTTAAATGGCTCATCCATGCTCAGTTCACTTAATGCTGGTGTCAGTCTAAGCTGGTAAGATGTGGAAAAAGGGCAAAGTGGGGGGAAACATCAGTTCTGCGTTCCGAAAGGTCAGAAGAAGTCATTAGAGAAACATCTGATTCCAGACATCCAAATAGAGAAATATCTTCAAAGGGATAATTCATGCTTCATTAGTAGGGTGGGTAAATTTCAGGCTTACTTACTGATTGCAGGCATGGGGGAAATAATTAAATAAAATATACTAAACCAGCATTCATTAGGCAAGCCAGCCATTTGTGTGTGTGAGAGAGAGAAAGAGAGAGAGAGAGAGAGAGAGAGAGTGAGAGAGAGAGAGCATCCTGCTGGCTCCTGTAGGAATAGCACGCTTGTGGATTCATTGTTCTAATGAAGTTGGCACAGGCCATTCGGTGTCAGTCTAGTGACAAATCACTGTCAAGCTTCCACTAAGTGAAGCATTTTCATGGCAAACAGTAAAAAGCAAAGCACATTAATTACTGAGCAGATCTACTAGACATGTGTGCGCCTTTCTGTTTGCTCTAAAAAAGGAGGGCAAGAGTCCAGTACTGTGAAAATCCATCCCAGCTTCCATGTGCAAAAGTGGAAAGACTCATGATGGCATTTTCTACTGTATCCAAGCCCAAGACACATAATCATTTCAGTGAACACTGCTGCAGTGATTAAAGACAGGGCACAATCATTTGTATCAAAATATAACCTGGTAGCATTTGAAGGGGATAAACAGTTGCTATTACTATAATTTGATTGAAAGGAGATACATTCTAACAGTACTGTATTACACCAATAGTCCTTACATGGTTGGTAGCTCAGCAGATATTATAGAATTATTTAAAACCATGGCCTGTCATATTTATTCACTGTCAAAAGCTGCTACCTCTTAACCTAATGGTTGACCTGTCCCAGCAAATGAGCAGGCGAGGCCTTCTTTGTTTCACCTTTGTCTGCATTATGTTTTTGCTTTCAAGGTTTTGCTCCTGTATTATGCATGTAGGTTCTGCAAGATGGTTTTCCAGCTGAATATAATTTCATGAGGATTGGTTCCCCGTTGCTCCTCCACATTCGGGAGCGTTCGAACGAACATCTCTGACTTCGTTTACTGATGCCATTTGGACAGCTCTCTTTTCAAAAAGGAGAAATCAATAGGAGGATTAAATCTTGAACCATGGTGAGGGAGTGGAGAAGAACAAGAGAGATAGACTGCCTCCTCTTCCAGCCTATGTCTCGAGAAACCTGGCAAGTCTCTCAAGCCTTATCTAAATCCATGTTGCAGCAGATGTGTCCTCTTCAACACGTTTCTCGCCACTGCTCCTGCTGGCAATGCTTGGCCACAGGTCTGAAATGAGTCCAACAGCATGGAAATGTTATGGAGTGGCGAAGCAATGGGAAATCTCTCAGCCGAGATGGAGGTGTGATGTTAGCGCTGCAGCTTTAGCGCTCCGAAAGCAGGGTGAAAGCGGAAGCACCGAATCACACGCAGGTGAACACAATCTCTGCTACGACTTTCAAAGGTTCTATGAATAATGCAATTGTTGAAAAGGCAAACATTTGGGCTACCCAAGAGCAAAGACAAATACCTTTCAAGTTCCATTTCATATTACTTACTTTGTTCAATTATTCATTGTCTGAAGAGCAGCTTTCATGACAATAGTGGCAACTGTTAGGCTGCATTTCTGTGGTTGGTATTACCTTGAGGATAGCAATCTGAAAAAAAAAGGCCTGTTTTCAATAGATTGTGGCAATTTCACTCCGGCTAACTAGACGTGGACCCTCCAGCTAATATTACAAGTTAAGCAGCAAGTGTGCATTTCACATGATTATATGCTATCCAGTAACACATCAAGGGAGTGTGATACAGGAAGGTACAAAATGGAATGATGTGTGTACATATATATGAGAGAGAGTGAGAGCAAGTGAGAAGATGAGAGGGAGAGTGAAAGAGGGAATGTGTGAGAGAGATGTGTAGAAACACCTCATCTCTTTATGCCGGCGTAACTGCCAATGGATGACAAATGGCAGTGAGGAGATAAGAATGGTTAATGAGATGTAAATGGGCAAATGCCTTTTTGATAAGCAGGAGGTGGGGAGGAGGGGTCTCTGGAAGAGTATTACACATATGTCTTTGTATAACACGCAACTCCAGCAACCATCCAGCTTTAGATCGGAATACAATTACTGAGAAATGTGCTTCACATAATGTAGTGTATCTTCACAATACAATGGAAAAATGGGCTCACAACTCACCCTTTAGTCTCAATCCTAGTTTAACTCATTTGATCTCCCCTACCAATGAGATCAGGAACATGTAGAGGTGGAGGTAGGTGTTAAGCTAGGATGTGAACTGTACTTTTGTTTGTAGAAGGGTAGACCACCAAGATCAAGGCATGGTAGAACTACATCTCATTTCCCAAAGAATCTTTTGGTGGAATCTTTAAAGAACCATTTTGTGTGTAAAAATATCATATCAGAGTTTATGATGTAATGTAAAGGTTCAATATTGATTTGATTTTATACTCTTAAAAACAAAGGTTCATATGTGGTTCTTGGTGTAGTCAGTAGTTTAACTGGTATTGAAGTTAACACATCTGTTATTAAGAGTATAGGACTGTAGTGTGTTGAGCATACGCTGTAGTTATCAGATCTGTGACTTTGACTAACAGACATGCAGATGGAGACATAATTTTTCACACAACAGCTCTCATCTGATTCGAAGTGGTATTTGTTTAATGGCCATTCATTCAGAGAAAGCCTTTCTTGTGCAAGGGATGACAAAAAGATGATCATATCAGTAGCAGGCCCAAAATGATTCAGCAATATGTGTGCTCATGTAATAAATGGATCTGGATCCCTCCATCTTAGGTATATCCAGATTTTTAACTTGTAGCCGCCCAAGGCTTTAAAGACTCCTAGCAATGAGACAAGCTCATCAATTTCTGGCAGGCCATTGATTGGTGCTTCATTGCACTGTGGCAGTGGAGCACCAGTTCTGATTGACACGGCAGGAGTCTCTGTCTGGGCACCGCCTCCACGAGCCTAGGCTAATGAGGAGGGCCCAGTGCATGCGCACGCAAACAATCTAACTTGAGGAGAGAGACGGAGCAGGGGGGTCGGGAACTGTGCTGTCAACAAGCAAACAAAGAATTGTGTGATTTGTAGGGTGACACGCCATGCTGCTTTGTGGCATCCTTGAAACAAGTGTGGTAGATTCACATCAATACCGAGGCTGCTGTCTCTAGCATCATTTTGTGCTTCATTGCCGAGAGGGCACTTTCTCTTTTGCAAAAAGAAGGAGCTTACTATTCCTATCACCTAACTGTTTAAATGTTCCTTTCGCCTTGTGTACTGGCTCACATGACAACTTTTTTTCTGCTAAGATTGCACAGTAGTCATTTTCATGGCACAAGAAATGTGCTCAAGTTTTTCCCTTTGGAAAATTGAATTGATCTAGCTTAATAGAGTCAGGTTATTACTGAAATGTGTTGCCTCAAAGAGTACACTTTCGTATCATTCCAGTAAGCCTTGATTCCTATTCAGCAAGAGTCTGGCTTAATTGACAGCTGCTAATTGCTTGTCATCCTTTCGAATAGCAGAAAAATCATTTTCATTGTGGGATAATCTATTTCAAGTGATTTGAATGATTTGAAAGAGAGGAAGTCACATAATGGACTAACTGCTGCCAGCACTCATGGTTTATTAAGTCAACTGATGGAAAATGCACTGATAATTATGACTGTGCCAGGAATACATAAGGTATCTGATAATCATTCCCATTATGTATCGTATGTCAAATACTACATTATACTTAATTGTTACTAAAATATGAGCCTGTTAAAGAAATTGACAGCCTTGATTTTACACACACACACACACACACACACACACACACACACACACACACACACACACCCACACACACACACACACACACACA